>VWZI01011413.1:616694-655627 GCA_013396835.1 Psilopogon haemacephalus
ACCAAATATTCTGCATTCAGGTACGTTTTTATTATTTATATTGCTTTAATGATTAAATAATTGTTTTTTAGCTAATATCTGTGTAGGACTGAAAATGACAGGCATACAAAACTTCAAGGTGAATGCTTTAATTTTTGAATCAATAGTCTTGGGAAAATTGGGCAATCTGGAATGTAATGTGGATAATATATTAATTGGCATTTTGAATGCAGTAGGACTTTTTTGTTCTTTTATACATATGTGCTTGAATAGCAATTATTTTGATAATGATTAGATTAAAATCACATCACAGATATGCTTACATTATAAGCAAGATAATCATTAGATTATCTTCCAACTAAAGATTTAATGTTAAAAATAGAATAGGCTAGGTCTCCACAAACCTTTTTACATTGTTGTAAAAAGAATACTTGTCTATAGATGCTTGTCTGACAGCTTTATCTTCTGCATCACAAAGTCTAAAGGAAAAGCAGTGTAATATTTTGTAAACTGACAAATTCTCGTACTCCTGAGATGACTTTTTGGGGTTTGTCTTTTTTAACAACTTTCTTTCACGGAAGTAGAATTATGTTGTAATAAGGGCCTGATCTCTTCCTGCCACTACACAAAGGTACAGATATATGGAGATGAGACTTACATAATTAAACATTTCCCTTTGCCAGGTTGATTGGACCATGTCTCAAAAGAGATCTTCCTTTCTGTTGCATGGGTATCTGAGACAGTTGGCTTCGAACAGAAGTTGTAACAAGTGAAGTTCTAATTAAATTTTGGGCGAATTGTTTTCTCAGTGAGAGTAACCAACACTGAAACAGACTGTGTGGAGTCTGGAATTTCTGTCTAGCTGAGTAAAGTCCTAAGCAGTCTGAACTGTTCTGAGCTTGGCTTATTGAACCAGGTGACTTCCAGAGCCCCTTTGTAACTTAATTATTCATCCTTTGATTATAGAATCAAACAATGGTCATACAGTGCTGGGTCTTATTTGATTCCTGATGTCCTACAGTTATTCGAGCTTCATTCCATAAAAGCAGCCGTGGTCTGCAAGCAGAGGCAGAGCAGATATAGTTGTAACCACTGGGGGTCAGTGGTAGACAGAAGAGGGGCTGGGGATCCACACTTCGTGGTGCAGCTATCAGTCATTTATAGGAAAATTGGTTCAGACATGTACTTAAAGGAAGTCTCAGAAAGAGAAATGGCTGAATGATGACATTTATCTAGATGAAAAGGTAATCAGATAACTGAAAAATTTCTTGAGGATGAGAAAGGAGGTGCGGATGAGGAGGGAAAAAGAATTGAGAACATGGTGGAAGTGGATTGGATTGAATAGAAGTAGGTAAGTACATGAAGACAATACTAATTTGCTGTAGTTGCTTGATTTAAATTATTTTTCTACTCAATAGTTTATTTGAATAAAATGTCAGTTTGCAATCTCATGTACAGTTCTGTGTAACTTCTTGTTACTGTTTCTAATATTAAAATTACTGCCCAATTTAGAGAGACTTGATAGATATTGAATGAAGCTTCTGCCAAGGAACATGAGGTGGAAACTGACTCTATCTCTCACTATGAAATTTGTGTTAGCTTTAGTGAAAAAGAAATTCACACCATCATCCCAAACTGGAGAAGCACACTCCTGTAAAATTTCTTAGTTTTGAAGCTACAACTAATAGTTTTGTGGTGATTAGATAACAAAACTGATCTTCATTATTTCAAATTATTAAAGTAGCTTAAAAGAGGCTTTTAGCAAAATTTTTATAACAGGAAGTCCATTTTAGCATCAGGAGAGTCTTCGACTTTTGTGCTGGGGGAATTGCTCAGGGAAATGTCGATAACAGGTAGGCATAAGCTTCTACATGTATGTACACACAATGTAGTTCTTAGTAGTACTGACCTAGGAGAGGGGATGGTTACTGACTGAGAGTAGACATACATCTGATACAATCTATCTATTTGTCCCACTTCATCATGACAGCAGTAAAGCTACACTGCATTTGAATTCTGGTGGTATGGCTTGTTGAACTGTAGGCTTAGAGTTTAGATAGATTTGCATGTGATGCCAAAATCTTTGAGTTAGAATTGCATGTTGTTCATCAGTTTTGATTATTTGATCCATGCAAGTGCAGCCAGATCAAAATGCATTGAAGTTTAAATACACATTTTGTCAATTATGTGCTTTAAAATATATTTTAATATCAATCTGATAAGGAAGATTAAAAAATGGCTGAAGGGGAGAGTGGTTGCAAGTATACTTGCACAAGCAAAATACTTAAAGATATTGCCTTGCAGGCAAAGATTTGACAAAATCTAACTGTAAGGAAAGAGGCAAACAGGCCTTCAACAGACGTAGTAAACTCAAGAGATGAGAAATATATTATACGCATTTGCTTGAAGTTTCTCATTTGAAATGTTGAACGATAAAGAGCTTAGTCTGGAACAGAAGTTGTTCTTTAAACCTGAGCTGCAAATTCAATTTAGTATAAGCTTGTAAGTGTTAAGTACTTTCTGTTTGCAACATTTAGCAGTGCACTTTGAAAAGACTGTCATTAAAGTAAGACATGTTTAAATCAAATATGTTTAAAATTAACACATAACTATGTCAGCTCTTGGAAATCTGAATTCTTTTAGGAGTCTCAAAATGAAGCCTAAGCAAATAATTTCATTAAAAGACGTTAAAAAGTCATTTAGGCACAAGAAATTCTAACAGTTCTAGGGAAAATATGGCAGGGTTTTTTTTGAAGACATTTTTTTTTAGGCATCCTGCAACATTTTTACTGCATAAATCTGGTAATTGCATCAAATCCAAGTTTTCCTCTTTGTTTTTTTTTTTTTTTTCCTGCAACTTTCCCAGCTGCTTTTGCTAAGGAGACAAAAATGGTCATATCTCTCACTTACAGTCAAGGATGTTCCCTTATCTAAGGCATACATTCCTAAAATTGTTTTCACCTGTCAGATAGGGGAGCATTGCTGCCCCTATAGCAGTCTTTCTCACCATCAGATTTCTAGTTCAAGCCCTGGGTCAGTTTAACAGAGTTTGAGTTTTCCTCAGGCTGATACATTTCTTCACTAAGTCTGTCTTAAGCATTTTCCAGGCAGTATCTTCCTCTTAAAAAAAAAAAAAACGTAGAAAAACTAATCTAACTGAAGTACTTAAGGGAAAAAAAATTAGGAAATTTAAAAAAATAAATTAAACTCTACTGCATAGAAATAGCTTTTGGATTCTCACTGGACTAGAAAACCCAGTCTCTTCACACCTCAAAGATAGTTATGTAGGGTAACATCTAAACAAGACTAATAACTAACTATGTAATCCAATGGAATAGGGAATTCAAGTGGTTTTAACCTCTGCTTCACTCTGAGGCCTCTTTGCAGAATCACATAATTCCTTACTTTGCAATGTCACAAACAGTATTTTGACATGTGCTGTTGAATATCAAATATACTTCAATCCATAGTGGACAAAGTAATGTAGATCCATTTTATGAGAATAGCTTGCTAAGTTTCATCGTGCTTATTCTGTCATTGTTTTCCTGTCATGATTTTAATTATGAAAGCATTACTTTATGAGTAAATTGTGTCTTAATATCTGATCTTAATATCTGATTGTTTGACTAATTTGGAACAGGAGACGCTCTTGGAACCCACTTGAAACACTACAAAAGGAGTCTTTTCCTTCGTATCATCTCCATGTATTTGCAGTTTTCACTCTGGATATAAAATATCTATCTAGATGGATATGGATATGAAAGAAATTTAGAGTATACAGACATTTAGGCACACTCACTTGTGTACAGGCTTTGTCATTTTTCTGCTGTCATGAGCAAGTTACAAAGAACAACAATATGGTTTTCTGGTCTGTAACAGCCAACAGGTGGCTCCTGTTCTGCAGAGAAGGGAATACCTACGCTTCGTTTACTCTATCTATACTTTTAGAACAGTGGGAATACCTCTACAGGTCCAACTTTGTTTTTCCTCAGACATGGCTTTGGAGTTTCACAGCAATACTTAGTTGGAGATGTCCGTGAAGATGTCCAGGATGCAAAGTCCTGCCCATTTGCTTAACTTCTAACTATGGTATTAATTTTCATGTATTTGTATTGTGAATATGTAGCAATACAATTCACCGTTTTCCCTAGATTTCTAACTAAATGGAGCATTTGGAGCATTGACACTGCATGTAGAGATCTTGAGTTGCTTGGCCCTTATGTAAAGGTAGAATAGTTTAGAATAAACTACTTCAGCTGACACATGATGTTACACACATTAGCTCATAAAGTAAATGTTTCTTAAAAAGTTAGTTTGTTATTTTTCTTGAAGTAGTGCTGTGCTTTCACAGTCCTCACACTGGCACTGTAAACTTTAATGTCTTTTATGACAGTTGTTTGCTTTTACATTAGTATTGTTTTTAGTTAAGCCAAGTATTTGAGTATTAAATTATTGTAAGGAGTATGGGACTTGGCTTTGCCTTTATTTTTGTAGTTCTTCACAGGAGACAGTGTAGAATTCAGTGTCAATGCAGAGCTCAATTATGAAAGCTTGAGAGTTTAGACTAACCTTCTGAGCCTTTCTCAGTTCTGAGCAGGCGATTCTTCTAGTACTTACAAGGCTAACTGTGCTCCTTTTCAGGCTCCCTTTAGAATTTTTAATCTTTTATGTAGCTGTGTCATCCACAGACTAGTGTTTCATCTTTTCTATGGTCTCTGTGGTTTTTCTTGGGCAGTGCTGCTGTGGCCTCCTTTCTCTGACACGCCTTTCCACCTTCATTGACTTGTTCATTTAGTTTCTAGTCCATCTAGCCTTTGGACACCTAGCATACCTATTTTCTACCTGCATGTTTTTCCCAGGCAAATGAACCTTTCCATTTCTCTGTTGTCTCTGCAGCTGCTTCCAGATCCAATTGTTAGGTTTGTTCCCCCTCCAGTCTTCCTCAGATCAAAGTGGAGAAAATGAAAGTCCCTCGGGCTAATTTAGAAGCAAAGGAGTTGAACTTGTTTTTCTTCTTGTATTCCTTCTGGATGATCTTACTCTACAGCTCATACCCTTTCTTGCTTGCTAAAAATAAGCCTGTTCCACATGTTGGTGGAATATTCACTATATTGTATTTGGACAAGGTGTTCTTCAGTGTCATTACGGAGACCCATTTGACTGGATCTCTTGTGCAAGTGCACTGAATTGTGCTTGAAATACTTTCTTGAAACAGTGAAGAGAGGGTGAACTTGCACATCATTTATGAGTTTGACAAGGTAAATTATGTCTTTCTATATTTTGGTTTTGTGGGTTTTTTTAACTTCCACTTTAACTTCCACAATCTAATAATTTATAGATACATAAGAAGTTGCTAGTGTGGGTTAGTATTTTCTTTTAATGTTTAATATTTTAAAATCCTTAGGTGTGTGGTTTTTTTGGTGTGTTGCAGCCTTTGACTTGTTGCTTCCTGGTTTATACTATTACACACATTCTTTAGCTTTGTTGCTGGCTCATGTGTTCATCTTATTGCATGCAACATTTAGAAGAAGCTGAAGTATGTAGGGAAAAGCACATAGCAAACACTGGGAAGGTTATTTGCATAAGATTGTGGTATATATTCTGACTGTACAGTTGGCCTTTTATCTTAGTCAGTCTCTGTTAATAAAGAAACTGATGAATTTTAGGTGGTACTTTTTTACTGTTTGAATTGACAGAAATTAAATACCAAAAAAATATTATTTTACTGATCTTTTTTATATTCTGTTTTCACACGGAGTTGGTAATACTACAAAATTAACAAATGGTACAAATAATTCCTGTGTTTTTAAAGCTAAATTGTCTGTGTTCTTACATTTTAAGTTTAACTCGATAACTGTGAAGGAACTGTGTATTGCTCAACATTTTCCATTGAATATGAAAAGTGCAATGAATCAAAATGATTGTAGTTGACAGCTGGCTTGATCTTGCCGTGATTAGGTCTTTTACTTCTGGCAAAATCCACTAGCCTTTTCCGTTAGCTGATTGCTGATGAATGCAGAGAGACAGCTTTTCATATTGATAAAGAATATGGGGAAACTTTTATTTCATATGGAATAACATTTTTAAATATCCTACATTCTATTGATTGCACTGCACCAAAAAGCCCCACAGGAACTCCTAAAATGTGAACAGTTACTGATTTGGCTTGTTCACAGCAAACATTTAAACAATTCATAGAGAAAGTAACAGAAACATATTGAAACATATTGAAGCAACATCGATGTTTACAGCCAATCAGCAGTGCTGCAAAATAAAATATGTGCTCTCTTACAATTACTTGGGGAAAGAGCAAGCAGGTAATTCATTACTTCTCAATATTTATTAGTTTTACTGAAGTTAATATAACTATATTCAAGATTGCTCTGGCTGTTTCAAAATGTCTGCAAGGACAAGGGACAAAGTATTTTTAATGAGTTCCACATACTACTTTCCTATATTTCAGAAGTGATTTTGTAAGTGGCTTATTCCGTATGTAGCAGATACTCAATGTATTCTTAAATCCTTTTATAATTTTGACAATCTATTTTAAAATAAATTGATTTTTCTAGTTTTGCCTTCTCTTTGCTGTTCTGCACAAAACAGAGGACAGCCTCGCTTGTGAGATTTCTAAGAAAGCAATGTGGGAAACCAGGAAATCTACAGTATATGGCTTAACAATGAATAAATTTTAAATGTTTTATTATCTAGAGTGGCTGATTACCACCAGCAAGTTGGATGAGTTGCTAACAAGGTAGTGTAGTTTATGAGAGATCTTAAGATTTAATCAAACAGATATAATGTGAAATTTTTCAGCAAATTGTAATACAATTGAAGGGTGTTTATTCTAAGAAATTTTAATGTCTTTGCACAAACAACAACAAAAAAAAGAATTTTATTATAAATGTCCAAGTAAGCAAGATTCCATTTTAAATGTTAATTTCATGATTATTTGGTGACCAGGAGATAGCACATGCTAGGTGTATTTTCCTTTAATTCTCAACATTCTGGGCACTTTTTCTGGGTTTAATTAGCTTGTTCATTTCCATTAAGCTAAAAAGGGAATGTACTATTGTCATTGGATTCTTTAAAATGGATTTCTGCTATCGGCATATTTCTGACCCAATTAAAAAATGCAAGGCAGAGCTGTGGGATAAAGCCATTAAACTGGAAATAATGTCATCCATGTCGAGATCAGCAAAGACTCTATTTTAGTTTAAATAAACCAAATTATTTTCTTCTGTATTTTTATAGTGTTGTGTGTGTTTTCACATGATATTTTCTTGTCTTTGTTGTGCTTGGCACTAGGATGAGGTTTTATGGAAAATGTGGTAAAAATCTATTAGAATTCTTAAATTTGGTTATATATATAGTTGATATGTTTCAGAAATGTAAGGAGATCAGAATCTGTAATCTTCATCAGGTGTTCTGCCCTGTGTTCTTCTCTCATAGTCCTCAGCACAAGGACACCACATACATTTCATATAAAACCTGTTTAATACATATAATAAGTATAATAAACCCTTGTATCTTCTGTCTGTTTTCCCTGTTACTATTGTTCTGCTGAGAATAGGTATCCAACGTGTGTGCTGGCTGTTCTCACTAGGAGCCTTTAAAGCTGAGTTACCAGCTGAGCGAGTTAAAGCATCTCCTAAACTGTATTACTTTGAATGGGGCTTTGAATGAGTTCATAGAATCAGTCAGGGTTGGAAGGGACCACAAGGATCATCTAGTTCCAACCCCCCTGCCATGGGCAGGGACACCCTACCCTAGATCAGGCTGGACAGGACTTAGATGTTGTTTGATGGGCTTCTGCTGCTCATGTCCAGGTTAGCATGGGAGAATTGGGTAATCTTTTGATTACCCAAATCTTGCAGGCAAAGCAAGACATTCTGTTCTTTCCTGATACCACAATTTGGTAGTTGTGCAGCCCAAGATGTAGCTCGTCCTTTGCTGCGAATGTGCCACAGAGGAAAGTGTAGGGGTGGCCCAGTAAGGTGGAGCTCTGTGAGGAGGCTGAGACTTGCCAGAGCCCAGATCCTGGTCTGGAGTTCACTGGCTGGGAAGCAGTCTGACCTACCCTCATTCATTTTTACAGTTGTCAGTGTGCTTCATTCTGGGAAGATACTTATCTATGTAACACCCTTTCCTCCTTTGGTCCACATGCTTGTTTATCTAGTCCTAGACATGTCAATTCTGGTTTTGTCATGTAGTTATATAGATTCCTGGAGATTAACAGTTCTACAACAATAACTTCCTGTTCTGGAGGCAAGTTTTGTGTTCCCTCATTTGCTCTATGAAGAAACAGCAACTTCAAATTGCTGTGATTGTGGAAAACTGATGCTTTATGTGAAGTAAACCCAGAATATTTACTTTCCATGGTGTGTGGGCATTTTAAGACTTCTGAGGAGCAACTTTCATTACCTTTCTGGGTTTTGCTGTCCTCCCCTGTTAGGCTAGTGATGACGATTTTTTATTTTTCCCATGGCAAAATTGTATGCTTCATTAATTGAATCTCCCATGGAGGAGTGAATTCTTTACATCATGAGCCCAAAGGAAATGTTTCTTGGATTTCACTCTTACTGTTTCTGCTGCTAATTCACTACTTGTCTTCAATCTGTGTTTTTTTGGAAGGACTGGATTTCCTTTTTTTTGTGGTGTGTGTATATGTTCCTTTACCCCAGTATATCTAGCCTTTGACATGGTAGTGTTTTCCCAATCTTGATAAAGAATGGATTTTTTTCACATTTATTGTGGTTGAGGATATGGTTACATTTACTGTTGCAAATAGTTTCTTTCTAGAAGAGGAGGGTGGAGAACTTCAGAAGAAGATTGTTTTTCTTTGGATTTGTTTGATTGTTGTTTTTTGTTTGTTTGTTTGGGGTTTTTTTTGCTTGTTTTGCTTTTAGCTAAAAAGGCCATTTTGCCAAAATGTTCCTTATATGTGGCACAATATTAGAGCAGTAGCCTCTGTAAAGCACAATGTGGCTGGATTGCAGGTGGGATATATGCTGCACTATATTCAGTAGCTGCTCTGTACTGGATTGTTAGTAAATTAATGGATGGTTGAAAGTAGTGGGATACAAGCAGAAAAACTTTCTGGGTAGCATTTTGGATGGTCAAAGTCAGAATCAGATGTTCTAAGCTCCAAGGCAGACACTAAGACACAGGCTTTCTCACCTTCCTGAAGCCAGTTGATTACTTTTTATCTAGGTTGTATTGGACCTGAGCAATTGGTGGCTTAACCTTGGAATCACCTCTGACTGTGACAATAGAATGATCGACTGAAGTGCTGAAATTAGTAAATAAGGAGAGAGGTGATGTAGGTGACTGATAGAAAAAATATAGAAAACATGTGACAAAGAGTTCATTGCCTGTGATTCATTATACAAGAACACATGTAGGAGAAGGTGGAGCTTGGCCAGTTTCAGGAAGCTTCATGCACTTGAACCCTATACTTTCTAGTGCTGGGCGTTGGGAAGGGAACTGAAGAATAGTGTGGGAGATGGGTGTGAACACCTATCTTAAAAAGAAGGAAGAAATAGATAGGGTAAGTTAAAGATGTTGACTTGCAAACCTAGAAAAAGATCTGAAGATATAGCATGTAGGAAATGACTGGTAAATTCTTGTACTGTTCTGGTATTAATTTCCAATTAATTGGTTACCTTATGCTTTACACTGACTATTTGAGTGGCTAGGTGTTGGTGAATCAGAGAATCACAGAATGATAGGGGTTCCAAGTGACCTCTGGACCGGAGATCATCTAGTCTAAACCCCCTGCCAGAGCAAGTTCACCTAGAGCACATGGCACAGGACTGCATCCAGATGAGCTTTGAATGATTCTAGAAATGGAGATCGCACCACCTCTCTGGGCAGCCGAGAACTTCATCAACCTCAAAAGTAAAGAAGTTCCTCCTTATGTTTAGACAGAACTTCCTTTGTTCAAGTTTGTGGCACTCCTGTCACTGGGCACTACCGAAAAAAGACTGGTCCCATCCTCCTAAATTCCACCCTTGAAACATTTATAGACATTGATAAAATCCTCCCTCAGTCTTCTATTCTCCAGGCTAAAAAGCCCCAAGTCCCTCAGCCTTTTTTTCATTAGACACATGTACTGAACCTAACCACGAGATTGCCAGTTGTAAAGCTTTTAATAATTGTCATTTTAATTTAAAGCTCTTATTTGTCTCAGTCATGAGTTTGGTACATATTCATTATTATTTTCAAAGTTACTTTCTGTTCCTAGTACTGCTACCTTAGAAAATTATCCTAAATAAGTATTTTCATGGCTTAGCCATGGAGGAAAAGAAATGCATAAAATCAGACCACATCCTAATTATAACCTTAAAAAAAAATATTTCAAAAGATCAGTCTTATGCTTTGTTTTGGTGTTGTTTTTTTTTTTTTTTTTAATATTGACAGGATCAATTTCCGCTTAGAAGATAGTTTTCTGATGGAAGTAAAAGCAAAAACCCCCGGAATATGCCTTTATTGCTTGCACGTCTTGACTAGCATAGACTTGGCTTGTCAAATAAATATTTTGAGTTCAGGTGCAGTTTTTCATATACTGTTGTGGGTTGCCAGTGAGTAAGCCTTTTTCATAACAGCTCAGAAGCATGTGGACTGAGGAGTTTGTGATGATGAACAGAGAACAGCATTGTGTGAGGGTAGAAAGAGAGGAAGGAGGAACAAGAAAAGGAATTTTCAGAGTGCAAGACTAATGTGTAGAATTAAATATTAAAGGAGGTTCCTTTTCTTAATTAAATGCCTAAGTTATGACTTGTTTTGAGGCAGCTTGTAAACTGGTTCCCAAACTATTTAATTACTACTCTACCATTCATCTCACCTGTCACAAAAATATTAATCATCAAATGGTAAAATATTAGCTTGTAGTAGAGGAGTAATGTCAGAAGCTGAAACTCCAGTTCATTATGAACTCCATCTCTCATCATGACCTTTTAAAGTGCATGCTAAATACAATAACTATGATTTTTAAAAGATTCTTGTCAATATTAAGGAAGTAAGAAATACAGGTGTGAAGTATTCTTGTCTGTATGAGATGTAAGTAATATTTCCTTAGTTGCCTAATAGTGTGGTGTTTGCTCTATAGCATTTCATTTAGGAGATCATCTCTATGTGTAAATGCTCCTGTGAATCAATGAAAAGAAATTTACAGTTCAGCAGAACTGTCTGCTTTGATGTATCACCATGCAGCAAATGAATCTGCGGAATCTGGAGGAGGAGATACTTGTAGTGGCTTTTTAGTACCTCCTTCAGTTCTGTAGGAGGTAGGTTCCTCATGCTGCAGGAGAAAGGAGGAGGTCTGGACCTTAAATGTGATAGGCTCATGTTAGTTATGAGAGGTGAGTGACTTCATGGGCGAAATTGTTAATAACTAGTATGAACAGCACAAACTGAAGAGTCTGAGAAGCCAACAACCTCATTAAAGAACTGAGTAAATGCAGCACTCTCTTCGCCTGGTATAACTTGAGGTTCTGAAGAAGGACCAAGACTGACTTTTCTCAGTGGTGGTATTTGCATACAGATTATTATAAGCCAACTCAATGAAATGCTCTGAACAAATTGATTCAGCTAGATCTCAGCAAGAGAAAAATTCAGTGTTTTTCATGCTGTTTGAAACATTATACTGTTTTGGAGACCTGAAATCACCGACAGTCCCTTCTGAAAATAATTGACTTGATGTTGAAGAGGAATTCTGCTTGGTCTGTTTACTGCTTTTGCCATGTGGAAGAAAAAGAACAAACAACGAGTGAAGTTACAGGTTTAAAAGTTTGTTTCCTCAGCTGCTTCCTCTTTTCTTTCCTAAGTAGAGTGTTGTTATTTTAAGTGAAAAGGACACTTACTGGTATTCACAGAGCTAAACATGAAAAGATTTCTCATAGAGTCTTTATATTTAATTTGTTAATTATCACTGTTTCCTATGTTTTTGTGCTTTGCCATGTATAAAAGGTTTTTAGACATTTTAGACTTCCTAAATGGAACAATTTGCAGTGGTTAGTAGCTTCTTCAAAGAGAAGCTAATATTTGCATTTATCTTATTAGTCTTGTGTATTTTACAGAATACAAAATAATGCAATACTTTTTTCAGGTATTGTGATATATACTTTCAAATATGCTTATTTAATGAAGTAAAAATTCTGAACTTTTTGATCAAAGAATTGTTGTGGGGTTTTTTTTGTGGTTTTGGTTTGGGGTTGTTTTTGTTGGTGTTGGGTTGTTGGTTTTTTTTTTTTTTTCTTTTTTGTTTGTTTGGTTTGGTTTGGGTTTTTTTTTTTCCCCTGGTGTCTTTACAAACCAGTTACTTATTGCCATTTGCATTCCAGGTTAGATTTTTAATTTAGAAAATCTTTAATCTTTGGTTATTTAAATGGCTTTTTTACATTGAAATATGCACAAGTCCTATACAGATACCACTTTTTGCATCTGGACGTTTTAAAAAAAGATTTCTTAAGAGAATAAAATATCTCTGTATTTCTTGGACAAGGCTATACCAAAAATGAATACTCAATACAGAATGAGCTATCAGTGCTGCTGACATAAACTGATGACCAAAGCAGGAAGGATGGAAGCATTGAGAACACTTTGCATAGTCTGATGCAAGTTGTGTGTTTTTGAAAGAGCATATGAGCATTGAGAAAATAGTACAAAATCACACACATTCCTCTCTTACTTTTAAAATCAGTGATCCAGAGGGAAGGCTTCAAGTCCATTTAAATAATTACCTACAGAGGTTTAGGTTTTTCTGCCAGAAGGTCATGCCAAAGGAAGTCAGCAGAGCCTGCACATGTTCTAGGAGCAGTATCTGTTTCTTTCTTTTGTTTGCTTGTCTCAAATGAGCAAATTTTGATTTTTGGATGGCACTTGGAAAAGCTTCATTACTTTCTTACCCAAATAGTGCCTTTTGGACTGTAATTAATAATAAAACATCTCTCTTTGACTTACTAGCTTGTGACAACAAGTCTATGTAAATTATTTGGTGTTAAAGAATGTTGTCAAGGACTCTTCTGTCAAGTCATGCTAACATGACTTGTGACTTCTGTCATAAGTCATGCACTACTAAGTTCAACTGGGTTGTTTTGTGCTGTTCGTTTTTGTGTTTTTAAGTTATTGTGTTCACTAAACAAGTATCGAATGAGAAAATTAGTGTTTTGGGTGGATTTTATCTTTTGTTCAAGCCCCACTATTCTATATAACTAACTTTAAATAAATACATAATTTGGCTTATGTTTTGCTTTTCTGTTGTTTGGGATTTTAAAATTATTTCTCTGCTATAAATAGTTTTCATTATTGTCAGTTACTAGGAGTTTCAGTTGTAGTATCCAGTAAGAATTATAATTTTGCTCCATTATTTATTCAGCAGGAAATGTTCAAAGAGGGACAATAACTTTCTCTATAAATTTTAGTCTGACATGCATATATCATGTGTCAAAAATGCAGCCATTTTAAAAGTTAATGGCTGAATCTGGCTCACTTCAATGACTGAACTTGAGGTGCCTATCTTCCCTGAATGCAGAAACATGAAATACTATTTGAGTTCATGTAGGAAGAAAAAAAAAAAATAGAGCAATGAGTTATTTTAAAGCAAATATTTTCTTTTCCTGACTGAAACTTAGAACAGGTATGTATTATGCATTAATTGGAGAACTGATGCTTAAGTAAGTAGTAATTTGATGTAGGAATATGAAACAAGCCATTCAAAGGGAACATATCAGGCAAAATCACTACAGGACTACACTGGACAGCAGTAGGGTGGGCCCAGAAAAGCAGAGCAGCTAAATCAGCTTTCTTCTGGGATCATGTTTGATCAGATCCACAATCTGATGCTTCATTGATTGAGTTGTGGAGGTGCTTTGTGAGTCCTTTTTTCACATCTATGAGATGGTTACAACATTAATTTGAAACAAAGTTTTCTAGACATTTTTTTTTTCTTTTTCAGCAGTGTTTACTACATTGTTGGTAGGAAATGATGTAATTTTAATTTGGTTTACCCATAGTGTAGCCATGTCGTTTGGTGAAAATCTAGCTTTTACATTGATTCAATAAATTGACTGAATTACATGTAAATATGCTGAAACAGATTTTGGGTGATTTTGAAATTCCTAACTTTCCAGCATAGATTTTCAAAGGCTGAATTTTCTTTCTGTGCAAATTCTGAAATCGTGGTTCTGTTGTGCAATTCTAAGGTTGTGGGTTTTGGTTTTCTGAGTAGTGAAGCAGCTATTGGGCAAGTGTCAACTTCTGGAATTTGTCTCGTTAAACTGTACTCTTTCTTGTGATTGCATAGGAAAAAATGTGATTGAAATGAAGTAAATTAATGTATGGATTTAAATTATTTTTGTTGATAGAACAATGAATATACTGAAATGATGCATTCATTTAAAAAAAAATATAATATTTGGTATCACACATTGTCACAGCATCATACACATTTTAAATAATTTTTGGTAATTGCCTCTCTAATCTTGTAAATTATTTGTTAGTTTTCAAATCCAAAAGGAATTATAAAGCCCTGCTTAATATCTTAGTTATCTTAATATCTTCATTCAAACTTCACACAGTAATAGCTACTTATTTATGCAAAGTGGACCAATTTTACTTTTCTTCACTTTGTATAGACTGTTTTTCACAGATTTTGGCTTTAAAAGTTCCAATCAGCCAGGGAATTTCACCATATTGGGATGTCAGCTTAGTGATCGTTTAATCTAAGGGATCTTACATAGTCTTGTCTTGTGCTAGGTAAACAGTGCTAACCACCAGTTAAAGCTGCTTAGGCAGGAACACTGATGATCCTGCTGTTTAAAATCCCTGCTTGCATATGTTACTGTATGTGCCATACCAGTACTGTGTGCCATTTCTATGGAGTATCTTAATAAACCACTGTTAAGTGTAGTAGAGGGGCTTTTTTCTCTTGTCTGTTTTGTTTCTTAGTGTTTTCCTCTTTCATCTGCTTTTCTACTTTTTGCTTTTTCTGTCCCAAGTTTCTACATGGTCTGTGTCTCTCTGCTCTGAGGCTTATTCCTCTTTCATGTGTGTCCATCATTATTATTCATCTGAATATTGCAGAGGTGTCTTTAGCCTTCCTCTGAGAAGTGGAGGTTTAGCTTCTATTGTCAGAACACTTAATATACACAAACACATTAATGTAACATTTTGTGTTCTGCAGGTTGGCAATCCACGTGTTGAGCTCACTCTTTCTGAACTTCAAGATATGGCTGCCCGACAACAGCAGCAGATTGAAAATCAACAGCAAATGTTGGTGGCTAAGGTAACAATTACATATGGATCATAATATATACAAAATCTCTTCAAGGTACACAAGCATGGATACAGAAAAATACACTAATTCATGATACCGAATTAGTCAGGTCAAGAAAAAGCTTGAGAAATACAGTGCTTTACCAAGTTAATCTTAACCTAGGCAATATACAACATTCAATGTAAATGACACTATTAACAACCTATGCCAAACCAAGTCACATGACTTTATAAAAATACCGCTGGGTTTTATTTGACTCTTTCGTGAGGCCTACTTCTTCATGGTCTGTGATAGACCAGGCTTGATTCTAGGCTCAACTTTAGTAGCTCATTCACTCCAGTACCATAGTAGTGTGAGATGGGAATATGCCCACTTCGTGTATATATTCAGGTATTAAGTTTCTGAAGTCTCTGAGATGTAAGAATCTTAAATGTGTTTTCAGAGTGGGGGGTGGTTTTAATGTTTTTGACATCGTTGTAGATGTTAACCTATCAGTTTTATGGTTCTTTCTTGGAAATCATGCAGAAAGAGAAATGTTCTCCTTGTGTGCCCAGCAGAAGGACTGTTATTTAGAACTAGAACATTATTGTGCACTAGGTCATCTTGTTTAAAATGGTCTTTTGGACATATTTTGTCTTCTCTGGTAAGGTAGATAACTACTGGAAATTAATTTTTCAACAGCAGGAAAAGTGTTAATAAGGTCAGAAAACAAATGCCAGAGGATGCTTCCTGCATGTGTTTCAAGTGTTTAGGCTGTAGTTGTATTTGCACATGTATGAAAATTTATTTGATCTAAAAAAATCTTGAATCTTTGCTTGAAGACAGATTTGTGAAGTTAACATTTAGAATTTTTCTAAGAGGACTGATACATATTTTAACTAGAAACAACTGATTTTTGGAAGTAAAAAACACAGTGATCATAGTGGGGGTTGGTTCTAGGTTATTTGTTGTTTAACTAAATGGTACCTCTTGTCTAAAACCTCATTTTGTCAGGAGCAACGTTTGCGTTACCTGAAGCAGCAAGAGCGTCGTCAGCAGCAGTCTGTTTCGGAGAGTGAAAAGCTTCAAAAACTTAAAGAACGTGTTGAAACCCAGGAGACAAAGCTGAAAAAAATCCGTGCCATGAGAGGGCAAGTGGACTACAGCAAGATCATGAATGGCAATCTGTGTATGTGGAATTTTAAAATTATTACTGAATTTACTATTCACTGCATTACTGGCGAGTAATGCTACATTGTTGTTGGTGTAGCACTTAAGCAGGATTTGAGATGTAATATGTTTTTTTTTTTTTTTAATCTGACAGCATTGTGTTTCTATGAAATTTTTATGTGACATAACTTTTTTTGTTTGTTTTGTATAGTCAGGCACAAAGTCAGAATTATTCTCTAGCTGTCAGGGAATACTGTTAGGAAATTCCCTGCACATCAATATTTCATATGTGCGTGCATATCCTAGATTTCAAACTAGCATGTTTGCATTTATCCATACCTATAGAATTAAAATATTAACAGCTTCCGCTTTACTTAGTTGTTTTTTTGTTATTTTGATCTTGTTAATTTTAGCAACTGAAATTGAGCATATAAGTGCCATGTTCCAGGAAAAGCAACAGGAGCTCCAGGCTGCAGTGTTAAAAGTGGATCAACTTACTCAGCAACTGGAAGATTTAAGAAAAGGGAAACTGAATGGGTTTCAGTCTTACAACGGACAAATGACAGGACCAGCAGCAGTAGAATTAAAAAAGTTGTATCAAGAGCTACAGGTAAGTAACAGATCCTATTTGGATGATAGCTGTAGATATTAAAAGTTGTGTTACTACTCAGTTGTGTGACATCTCATAAAATTAATGTATAGGATGCTGTAGTTAGCATATAGCCCTCTTTAAAACAGAATTTCATTAGCTTTACAACTATTTCTGTTGTTTCTCACACACATAATGACACAATGTGTGCAGGAGTTCTGAAGAGCATTCTGTAGCTCCTAATACTGAAATGCTCAATATCAACATAATCCAGCATTTGGTTTAATTTATCTTAAAATACAGATTTTTTTTTTTAATGCCAGTATTTTTCTATTTTGTAAATAAGTGCATGCAGCAAGCTCACTTAGATGTCATCTTAACTTGGACAAATGACTGAAAAATGAATTAAAGTACATTTAAAATACATTGTGAAAGCATAGCTATAATGTTTAAGCTGTACTGTATTCACTGCACTATACATTACAGTGTAGCTGCAATATATTCATAACTTTATTCCCTGTATCACTATCATATATCTTCCTCCAAGGTGACTGTTACACCTGAAGTTTAGTTCTTACATGAGTAATTAAATATCCAATTTACATCGAAATTTTGTCCATTTTTTTAATGCTTAAAAGTTATGGAATACTTAATTGCATGCTAATTTAAGGATTTTTTAAAAATTACTCATGTATTTCTTGTGATCGAGGCAATAGCTATAATATATATTCAGCATTTCAATGCTAATTTAAATTTCAAAATTAGTCTCTTCAATTTTTTTACATGACCATGTACAATGTACAAACTAGTCCATCACGTTTTCATTAATTTCGAATAAACACTCTTTTTCCTCTTTCCCCTTTATGTACAAGGCATATCTGTCTTTAAAATATTTCTGAGTATAAAGATACTCNTAAAAATTACTCATGTATTTCTTGTGATCGAGGCAATAGCTATAATATATATTCAGCATTTCAATGCTAATTTAAATTTCAAAATTAGTCTCTTCCATTTTTTTACATGACCATGTACAATGTACAAACTAGTCCATCACGTTTTCATATAATTTCGAATAAACACTCTTTTTCCTCTTTCCCCTTTATGGACAAGGCATATCTGTCTTTAAAATATTTCTGAGTATAAAGATACTCAATAGTGTAAGATTTTTCTCTTGTGTTTCACATTGATCCTGTACATGTTTATTAAAATACAAGTTTGCTTCAGGCTTTTTTTGCATGTAACATTACACTGGAAATTGGAACACTGAGACAGTACTGTCAGAGTTACTGAAGTTATGAAAAAATGCCATTGGGAAAGCAAGAGAAATAATTATAGTCTGTCAGAGTTGATTTAAACTATAAAAGGTAATCAATCTCCTAATCTGCTGGACCTGCTGTGAAGGTTTCATTTTAATCCTCATGTAGAGAGGAAAATCTGTGCTCAGTCTCTGCACTACCAATTCAGTTAACCTCCCATCCAGACATCAGGAATTTTCATGTGGGACTGGTAACAGAGTTGGTAGTGTAATTTTCTGTTAAAATTTTATATCACAGAGTTTTCATGACAGTCAAACTGCCTTGGCCAAACATAACTTTTAACAAGCATTTTCTATGACTTAATTTTTCACAGTGGATTCAGTTCTGAAATTTCTTTACGCTTAATTCCTTAACCCATTTACTACAAATAGGATGCAGTCTGCATGTATTTAATGGATATCCATTAGTTTATTAGGACATTCTCCTGCTGTTTTCTTTTAAGAGTTGTTCATGGTTGCAGATGTTCATTTGAAAGGTCATGTGGAAGCATAATATTAGAGACATCAGAACAAATTGCTGATTCAAGTTGCTTAAGGTTTTTTAAAACATGACAACAAGCAGAATGAAGTAACTGACCAAACAGTTTGTTGTGGTTTGTTGGTTTTGTTTTTTGTTTATTTTCAAGATTCGTAATAGGCTTAACCAGGAGCAGAACTCCAAGCTTCAGCAGCAGAAAGAACTCTTAAACAAACGCAATATGGAGGTGGCTATGATGGACAAGCGAATCAATGAGCTGCGTGAACGACTGTACAAGAAAAAAGTTGAGGCACGTCAAAAAGAAAACATTCCTGTAAGATAAACTGTTAAAAGGGCCACACTTTAGTTTAGCAAGAGCCTATAACAACTACATAGAATCTCACTTTTTCCCAGCTGAGTAATACAATTACATCCAAAGATCCTATTTTAAAAGTAGCAGGCCTCATAAAACTATTTTAAGGTTTTCCATAGATAGCAAAAAAAATGTTAGACAGAATGCATATCCTTTTAATTTGTGGCACAGACCATACGTTACTAAAAATTGTAGTAGTTGCTATTTCTAGGAAGGAAAATGTGACTGTGGGCTGTGTTTCAAAGCATGGAAGCATAAGAAGTTTGGCACTTAGGAAATACTGATCTTCCAGTGTGGAAAATTGACAGAGATATAAATGGTCTGATAAAGTTAGTCTTAAATACTTGTCTGGAACTTCGAAAATAAGTCAATTGCACAGCAGACCCATTTGTCTAAGGACTAGCTGGAATATTGATTTTTTAAAAAGCAAACAACAAAACATATATAGTTGATCATTTGCGAACTCATTTTAGACCATTTGCCTAAGAAAGGCACAGTGCTAGAGACCTTACACAGATAAAGGTTTCTACAAGAAATGTATGTGCTGTGGCTGAGAAATTTTATGAGGTGTTGATTTGTACTTTCTACTTTTATTGTAGAGAGATGGGAGTATTACTTAAGTATTAAGGTGCCTTAGCTACAGTGTGTGGCTCTAGATAATTAAAACTAGATCTGTTCGTGCACAAATGCCTAGATTAAAAGGAAGTTCACATTTCAATTTGTCTGACTTTTTTAGTTGAATCGCATTAATGGAACTTCGTCACCCCAGTCGTCCTTGAGTGCTTCAGGAAGAGTGGCAGCAGTAGGACCTTACATCCAAGTTCCAAGTGCTGGCACTTACGCTGTGCCAGTAGATCCAGTTAAACCACAGTCTCTCACCATTGCTTCTAGCTCAACACATGGAAGATCAAAATCTGGTAAGCACTTAAGTGTGGTGTTTATTAATAGACATGGTTTGGAAAAGAGTAATCTTAGGAAACCCACTGTTGGCATTATCTCTGTAGCAAAAGACACAAGTTTGAGATGTCTTGATAATGTTCTGTGAATTGAACATTAGTCATTCAGTATGAGGTGGTTTTGCCTCTCTCCATGATTTTTTTTGTTAAGAGACTGAGTGCTTCTTTGAAATTTTACAGCTAGTACACCACTAAAAGGAACACATGTTCCTTCACAGGTTCTGTATTCTGTATATTAATAACTTCAATTAGGTTGTGTGTTTGAATATGACAATGACATCAGCTTTGACAAACTATATTAAAAAACAACTATGTACAATCTGTTGCTTTTTGTCAAGTAAAACAAAGCTAGCAAATAAGTGAAATATGTTACTTCTCAGACTAAACAGAAAAATAGAATAAATTTGTGTGAAGTTTCTTGCTCCAACTGAAACATGAGAATTTGTAGTGTTCAAAGCATTTCTGAAATGGAATAACCTTAGCATTGATGCTGTTTACTTGTTTCTCCCTTTATTAATGAAGGAGCTGCCCCTCCAGAGTACTCCCCAGAATTTCATGTCCAAACTTTCTTCCCATCTGTCCCATAATTAATAGTTGTGTCTACATTATAAAATAGAGTTGTTATTATTGTTGTTGTTGCTGATATTGTCATTGTTATTAATAACAAAAGTTTACATTGGAAACTGAAGGAAGCATTACATTTGTGCTTTAAGTTCTAATTGTGGCAAAGCTCACCTCTCTGGTCGCATCTTATTAAAATCAGAACTCTTAATAAATGGTTAGCTAAAAAAACATGCATGATACAAATAAAAATGTACAATCCCATGGGTCTAACCACAGGATTTGGTTTACATGGTCTCATAGAAGTGATCTGAATCAGAGGTAAGCAATGACCAGTAGACCAAAACTTCTGCAATATTCACATACATTTCAGTAGTTAAAACTGAATACTCCAGCAAAGATTGCAGCATGCTTCCAAACAGGAAGAGACAGGGAAGGCAACCTCACCCTCTCTATAGGAAAGAATGACAAATGCCCCTTCAAAAAACCAGGACAGGATACAAAACTATACAAACAGAACTTAGAAACCCCAGTGTTTTCTGTTGATGTTAGTGATTTACCAATTAAATGGCTTTAATTTAACTGAAAATTTGTATAAACTTCATCACTGTGGTTTTATGGAAAAATCTTAAGGAGGAATGACTTAATTGTGGGGTGAAGGGACAGATTTACAACGGTTTTATTTTCCATGTATAGGAAAGGATAACTCATAATCTTTTAAGTTTCCCCAACAAAAATAATTAAGTGTTTTGGAAATACCAAATACCTCAGAAGATATACATAACCAATTCTAGACCTACTTCAGGTTACAAGATCTCTGAATGAGAACTTTCTGATATCAGAAAAGTAATTGTTCTACCTTAGGGGATTGACTTTGCGTTTATTACTCATAATGTATTTGAATGAAGACCTGTAAGATAGATTTATGTAAGAAGCTTATATGCTCTCAGAAGGAAAAGAACATGAGAATTTTTTTTCAAGTGTCATGCTTTTATTTCTCATTATCTGAGTGTTCCTGTTCTGATTTCTTCATTGTCATTGTTATAATTTTTCCACCACTTTTTTTCTTTCTTTTTCTGTGTAACTGGATCTGCCTTGATGTGTCCGGTAGAAACAGACTGTGGGTGTGTGAAAAAATCTCCAGACACCTGGAAGGTTTCTGATTTAGACATAATAGTGGATCCTATTCTGTCATCTCCCACTTCTCTTCAGTCTGCTGTTCACAATGTCATCCGCCTGGCACCTACTCTCTTTGACACCCAGCACTGTGAGTCCGTAGAAGATCTCTGGCTAGCTAAGAACTCAGTTTTTAATATGGTCATCTGAGCTCTTGCATACAGATGCATATTAAACAGCATCTTTAAAACTCGTGTTGTGGTCTAGCATGCAGAAGATGCTGTTGAAATGTAAAATGGTTGAGAAGTTGCTTTTCATCTTTGAAGGAAAAAGATTTCCAGCAAATTCATCCCTGGAGTACTTGGAGTAGGGTACTAGGGATGAGTTTCCTTCACTGAAAAGACTTGAAATTTTCTAATTGTTATTAGAAAATTTATGGTGATCACCAAAGCATATTTTAGTGTATGTCAGATTAGACAGATTTATTACACACAGGTTTAGCCTAAGTTACTTCGTGGGAAATGGCCCCAGAGTTGGGACAAGAACCTCACTCTGTCAAAGTCAATAGGAAGAATCTTGCTGACTTCTACTAAAATGTTATACTTCCTGTGCACTTCAGTTGCTAAAGTATCCTGGATCCAGACTTATAAAAAGTTTTAGGTTAAGTCAGAGGAAACACACAAAACCTTTTGTGTCTGCATGTCCCTGTCTTGTTTCGTGTAAATGTAAAATGGACTGGTGGGAGTTGAAATACACTGGGTCTTAGATGTCTCACAGGTGGCAGAGAAAAGGGTACGTTTGGAGTAGAAAAATGAAGCCATTTGGCTGAAATGGCAGTGGGGTGGCTGAGAGCAGGAGCTAGTGAGGGCTTGTCAAAAGGGTGTTGCCATCAGATGGGCAAGAGTGTCTGGGACCTGTTCAGTCTAACCAAAGATAGCAGAAGGCAGACAGTGTTTGGCTGCCTTCTCTTGGCATATATTGCGCAGGCTCTGGCACCATACACTGCAGTTGCAAATTGCAACAGCCCTTTAGTTAAGTGCTTGAGATTCAGTTTGGGTTGTGGGAGTACGTGAGAAGTGCGCTCATAAAAAACACATGGTAGTTGGCAAGGCTGCCAGGTTGTAATAGGAAGGCCAGGAAGGTGAGAACAGTTACATTCTGGTGTTTATGTAAGTAGAATGAAACCAAGAACTTACAGAAGAGAGAGTCTGAATTTACTTCCAGTTTGTTATCTCAGAATCTGGGGATGAACATGCTAATATTTGGAATTCAAAGGATTACAAAAAATGTTTGCATAACTGTCTTTCCAATAGAAGAGAGTGGGCTTGTGTATGCAGGTAAGATAATTAAATTCTTCGGGATTTGTGCTGGTTTTCCTCTAAGTGCTTTCTTAATAGCTAAGCTTACGGCAACAATGCTTTCATGTTTAGCACGAATCAATTGTAACACCTTTAATGATCTTCAGAACAAAAGTTTTACTGAACTGTAACCTTACTGGAGATATGAAACATCCCATGTATTCCGTACATTGAACATTATTTCAATGGGTATTTGGAAAATTTCCAACTATTTAGGGTCAAAGTGTTCAGACAGTCATCTCTTTTACTCTTGCTCTTAATAACTAGAGGACTAAAGACAAAACCATACAAAAAAACCCATCATGTGCAGCTCTTGGCTGTTGCCAGGACTAAAACCAAGCCTCATTGCTTCCTGCAGTTTGCAAGTGTAAAAGGTGATTTCTGGACTCTGTACTATATGTACTGTATTCACAGTGCAAAAACGTGAAAGTGTTAAAACTGTTTAAATTACCAATAACAAAAAATAATGAAAAAGTAATTACTGTGGTAGCTTAACTGAAGAGATATAACTTTTCTCTCACTTAAAACTGGTATTAACAAGCCTATAAATTTTTGAGCTAATAGAGTGAATTTGCACTCATATAGTCAAAACAGCAGGTGGCAATTATCAAGACATTTCCAGGTTGTTATTTCCATGGAGGGAAAGAAAAAGGATACTTAACAAAGAGGACATGTTCGAATGACTGTAATTAGAATGCTCTCATGCTGCTGCTTCTTAGACAATCTATCTGGTATACTAGATAGAAGATTGCAAGGAATTCTAGAAGTAGTCTTGCAAGTTCTGTTTTCCAGGGGCATAAAACTAAAATAAAATGAGGAACTTGGCCATTAAATACCTGATCTTCATTTAATGTTGTCTTACTTTGGGTTCCAGAAATCTCTGTAAATCTACACACATGCAACTCCATCTCTATTTTGGTTGTTATCCTCTAGAAAAAATTAGTTAGGTGCTACAGGTCATCTTTACTGATGCTGAGTGATCCACTAAGATAATTACAGGCAATAGGGAAGAAATTATCTCTGGTCTCCTTAGAGCAAGAGAAACCTGAGGTTTAATCTTTAAAGGCAAATCAAAACCTTATGATCTATCTATCTGGAATCTATTAGTTAGTATAAAGCAGATCTAATTATCAGGCTCTCTACTTAGAGAACAGAAATTAAATAGTCTCACACAGTTAATAAAACAACATATCAACACATCTATGACTTCATTATGAATTTGCTGTCTATGTGCAGTTTGACATAAATTTTTGCATATGATTAAGATAAAAGCCCCTAACTTCTATCTAGACATTGAGAGCTAAAGTTGTTAGATGACTTTATAAATTTCTTTAAAATTAAATCTCTGGGGCAATTCTAATAAGGTGAGTATGTTGAAGAAAAACAAAAGGTAAGTTAACCACCACTTCCAGCAAAGGAATGTATGCTTTTGTTCCACCTCATTGTTGAAATGAGTTTTTTACATCCTGTTATGAGTGAACAAATCTGGTAACCATAGTTTAGATTTGGAGTAAGTCCATTCAGAGCTTACAAAATTTAGCAGACAAGTGTCTCAGTCACAGTAACAAACAAAATATGTTGATGAAATATTTCTGTAAGGACTTTTGTTCTGAACTTGTTTGCCTTCTAATAGTAGAATATGCAATGCTCAGATCAAAATTGTAATCATCTTTTTTTTCTGTAAATTTTTTCTATATGATTTGAATGTCAAAGGGTAATTGTATGCAGTACTTGGGCTTTCAATATTGATTTCTGAATCTAACACTGATAGTGATTTGTCTGTTTCTGGAATCACATTAATCCTGTTGGAATCTAAGCTGTTCTATTTCATATGTTGTTTCATTTGCTTACAGTGGTGGTGAGACTTATCTTAAACACAGTATTTTTGTCTGTTTCAAAGCTAATGATGGAAATTGGCCAATAATTAAACAGAGTTCAGCCTCTGTGGTGAAACCGCCTCAGATCTCCAACGCAGACTGGAAAGAATCAAGCATGGATACTGCTCTAAAACAAGGAACTATATCCAGCCAGCCTTTGCCAACTTCAGTGCTAGGAAGTACTGATAAGCTGGTGGGTTTCATCTCTGATGTATTTATAGTTGTTTTGTTTAAATTATGAACTTTTGGCTTCTATAGCAGAGCTCACTTCAGTTGCATACCCACTCAGTTTCTCTGCTGCTATTTGTGTTCCTCCTGTTGCTTTCTGGGATTACCACATTACATTTTTTTTCTCAACTTCAGCAGTTCATATTCCTTCGTGTTCTTCTACCTATCTGCTCCCTTCTTTTCTCTCCTTTTGTATCTCCTAATCATCTCCCCCACCTTCTTATTTTTATAATTCAAATCTTCATTACTTTTTTCTTGTGGTGTGGATTATCATTTTTTTGGTGCACTCTTTTTTTCCCACAAAAATCTCACCAAAAAAAAGTAATTAAATCCATCCTTGAATCCACTGGTAATGTCTGTCTGCACTGTTCTAATACTTTATGATTTCTTTAAGACTGTAATCTTTAAAGAATAAGAACCTTGTCTGTAAATAGTGTTGGTAAACTCTGTTATCGCACTATATATTATCAAATACATTATCAACTAGATTAGATACGGAGATCCGGAACCTAAAACCAGTTATTCAGGCTTTGAAAGTATGCAAATAGCTTTGGATTCATATTAATGTGTTTTATCTGAAGACGCCTTTAAACAGAGGTCTCTGCCTGATGTGTGATCATGTCTTGTGATAAATTCAGGCAGAATCATGCCTAATGATTAAGGAGCACAAATAGACTCCTTTGCTGTCACGTGAGATGGTTAGTATGTTTTGTTGAATGAGGAATATTCTCCTCACGAGTATTTTATTTAATTAAATGGTGTACACTCTTCATTATTCTTACACAGGGTCTTGATCTGGGGAAGGTGCCACCAACTGTTCCTGGTGTAAGCAAGCAGTTGCCTCAAAACTATGGGACCTATCCAAGCCCAGTTCCCTTAGGAACAGGCTCTACAAATTCTCTAGAAAGGAGGAAGGATGGCAGCCTGCCCAGACCTGGCACCAGTTTAACAAATCGGCAAAGACCCGTCCCACTTCCGCCGCCGAGCAATGTTCATCAGCCCAGCTCTTCACAGCAGATCCAGCAGAGAATTTCTGTACCTCCCAGCCCTACGTATCAACCGTCTGGTCCCCCCTTGTTTCCTGGAGGAGATGGCAGGCCAGAACTCCCTTTAACTGTGGCAATCAGACCTTTTCTAGCTGATAAGGGATCAAGACCTCAGTCTCCCAGAAAAGGGCCACAGACAGTGAACTCCAGTTCCATCTACTCAATGTATCTTCAGCAAGCAACACCACCAAAGAACTATCAACAGGCTGTATATAATACCTTAAATAAGTCAGTAAAAGCAGGTAGAATATATTTTTTTTTCTTCCTTTTGAAATAGGTTTTTGAGATCTACTTATGTAGCTTAGTTTACTTTCCATATCAGTTTGAAAAACTTGTCTAAATCTATGAGAAAAGCAAAGGTATGTTTATGTATGCAGCAGTGGCAGAAAAATTATATTTTTCTGTATCATAATGATAAATGATACATAATGATGATTTTTTGGGGGTGGTGAACAAGAATACATTAAGTTACCTTTTGTTTAAAACAAGATGCAGTTAGAACAATACAGTCTAAACACTCTACCAATACTTTCAGAAACAAGTTGAAAAAACAGTGTCTAGAAAGTTTTTCTCCTCTTGCTCTTTCCTCATGAAAGAGGAAAAACATTCTGATTGTTACTTGTAGCTGATTGTTGTAAGCAGCGGCATCACCAACAGGTAAGTATTTATTCTGTTTTGACAGGCTCCAATATAATTATTTTTTCCCCTTACTGTAATACTGTCATACAAGTAGCAACAGAGACATAGGTAGTTTATTTGCAAATATTTTGTGTAATTTGAGAATAGTTCTTCACTGTTTTTCATCTTTCTGTTCCTCAGTTTATGGAAAACCTGTATTACAATCTGGTTCAACTTCTCCCTCACCCTTGCCATTCCTTCATGGTTCTTTGCCTGCCCAGACTTCCTCACAGCCACAATCTCAGCCTCAGACTGAGGTCTCTGAAAAAGATCAAGAGCTGGAAAATGCTCCACCACCCAGTGAAAACAGCAACGTGGAAAACATTCCTCGTCCTCTCAGTCCTACTAAACTCACACCTATTGTGCATTCACCCCTACGATATCAAAGTGATGCTGACCTTGAAGCTCTGAGAAGAAAATTGGCCAATGCTCCTAGGCCGTTAAAGAAGCGTAGTTCTATCACTGAACCAGAAGGCCCAAGTGGACCAAATATTCAAAAATTATTGTATCAACGCTTCAATACTCTTGCTGGAGGAATAGAAAGTGCTCCTTTTTATCAGCCAAGCAATCCACAGGACTTCATAGGCATCTTAGCAGATGTTGATAACGGTAACACTAGTACCAATGGCAACATTGAAGAACCTATTCCTGTGCAACCTACAGTTCCTCTTCCTGATGAGCCACCCCCTTCGTCAGATGCTAATGATAATGAATTACCTTCTCCTGGTACTGAGGAACTAATAAGCACTGAAACAACAAATCAAACATCTGAGACAACTGAAGATAACAACAACAATCCTGCTATAGTTCCTTCAACTGAACAGTCACCCAGTCCTACACCTGAAGTCAGTTCTCCAGTAGAAGATGAAGCTCCTTTGCCACCTGCTGTCCCTCCTCCACTTCCTGCAGTAAGTAACAAAACAAAAATACATTTTTGTGAACTATAGAATTAGCTGTATGTTTAAGCCTAACTGGAAGGTGGTAAGTTTCTGTTAAATGTTATGTTTGCACTTGATGCTTCATGACACTAGAAGAAAACCAGGGGGGCTTTAAGGAGAACTGATGCATTGGTCTCTACTACTGTAGCTGCTTAACAATGAAAATATCCTTACAGGCAACAGGAAGCTGTGTAGGTATTTCAGGTGGAAGAACTTTTTTAGGGATATGCTCTTGAAGAACTAATTCTGGAATCTGAGATTCCATTTTAAATGTTTTTAATTTCTTCAGGCCTACAAAGGTGTCTGTTTATATGGAACTAAGGGTGAGTTATGCCAATGAGAAGCTTTGTTATTTGAAAGCAACCTGAAGTAACTCTTCTGGACAAGTGCACTCCTGTTCCCCTCAGCAGAGATATGAGACCAGGGCTAACACCAGCAGCAACACAGCTGACATGTTTCAGCAGGAATGTTTTTCTAATGGGCTTTCTAACTCCCTTCTCCAGCTGCAGCAAAATCTTTTAAATATTTGTTATTACTGAAATCTACATATGGAGAATTGAAATCAGAGAGGAAACTGAACTTTATTCTGTATTGTCGATGTGACTCACTTGAACATTGGTTTCAAAGAGTTTTCTCCACTCTGACTCATGTGGGGACCTTGCATTTCTCTTGCAATTTGACTGTAGTGTGCAGAAGACCTTGTGTGTATTTTCCATAAGCACAAGTGGGCTGGCATACTTGTGGAAGAATGGAATATGCTAGCTACAGATGCTATTCATACTGCAAGAGGTTTATTTTCCAAACTTAAATAGCCATACTAAATAGGAGCATAAGTGAAAATGGATCTTACACTGCTAGAGACCAAAAGCATTCTATAAAAGTTTCATTTTTTAAAAGTTCTTTTTCCTGGAAAGTGACAAAGACACATGTGAATGATCAGAATACTCTTACAACACATTGAAGTGTTTCACATCTGGAGAACACTTCTGGGAACACGAGACAAAACATCACATAAATAGCTTCACATTGCGTACCTTTCTTTCCCACAGCACAACTCATAATTTGTCAGTACTGACCTACAGCAGATGCTTTTGCTAATTCAAGGCAAAGATTCCTCTTAGTAGAGAGTGACACTCAGACTTAACTGTGTCATGCTTTTTAGTTTAAGCAGAAGTTTTGAGTGTCTCAAACAATCCACCAGAAACAATTCAGCTCATATTAGATACAATTAAGATAGTGAAGCTCAAAGACCGTTCACTTATGTACTTCATTCCTTGTACTATCTTTAATTAGAAGCTTCTAAATTTTATCCGTGTGCTTTTTCATTTTGAAACTAAGACATAGTATGATACCAAGTATTTTGAGACTTTGTAATAGAAACATTTGCATAGTTCTAATTACCATATAAGGAAAATGGGATTCCCAACCTAGTTATAAAGTTGCTGAATCATGTGTAATTTTTATGCAGCCTGAAATTAAGCCTTCCACTCTTCATCTCTCCTCAGACAAAACGCACTAACTTGAAGAAACCAAACTCAGAAAGAACAGGCCATGGTTTAAGAGTAAAGTTCAATCCACTGGCCCTCCTCCTCGATGCTTCTTTGGAGGGAGAATTTGATCTTGTACAACGAATCATATATGAGGTGAGCTTCTAAACAGCAGCAAGCTCTTCAAATATTTAGGGGGCTAAAATATGCTGAACTAATTTATGTTTTCAATAGGTTGATGATCCCAGTAAACCAAATGATGAAGGAATTACGCCTTTGCATAATGCAGTGTGTGCAGGTCATCACCACATTGTGAAGTTCCTGCTTGATTTTGGTGTAAATGTAAATGCAGCAGATAGCGATGGGTGGTAAGTGTTAAGATTTTAAACTCAGCATGTGGTAGAAACACCATTTTGCTGCATATTCAAAATTCAGTTGAGACCTGTTTTGAGAGCAATTCCTTTCCCCTTTAGCTCCAGCAAATGAGCACTTTCCAGTCTGTAGATGGTGACAGACTCAAATGCAAGGTTACACTGTGCTCAACTCATGTGCAAGAACACTTAAATTGTAAAGTGTACAACATTTTGGTTTTACTTGGTGCTACAGATGCATTTCTTGTTCAGGTCCTGAAATAATTGAACTGTAAATACCAAATTACAAAAATTAATCTAAGTTTCATCTAACTACAACCCATCTGATTTTTGTGTTCTTGAGGGATCTAGCCTTAGGCCTAGTTGTAGCACTTCTAAAGCAGCTGAAGAGCATGTGAAACCCCACTGTGGTCACCTGTTTCACCCTCACCTTTGCTTTACATTTCAAGTTTCCTAATAATGGAAAATAATACCCTTTTATACCTAGCAGCTTTGTAAGCTACAAACACTGGCATTTTTGCTAACATGTATTTCATAGTATTCGGCTTTACTGAAGTCAAGTAAATCCTGGGATCTGCTCCAGTTACTTGACAGATTTGATACAATGCATATATATACACTATAATAATAAAGAACAATTTCCTTTTGAAACAGACAGGCTGAACTCTATACTGCCAGACAAAATAGTTGAAATACATAGGTGGTTTTTTTCATCTGTACGTTTTTGCTCTATTTCAGGACACCCTTGCATTGTGCTGCTTCTTGCAATAGTGTTCATCTGTGTAAACTACTGGTGGAATCTGGGGCAGCTATTTTTGCTTCAACTATAAGTGATATAGAAACTGCTGCAGACAAGTGTGAAGAGATGGAAGAAGGTTATATCCAGTGTTCCCAGTTCTTGTATGGTAAGCTGTGACACTGCTTTACAAACTTCTCTACTTTTTGTAAAATTCATCCCTTTTTGGTTTTCTGATCAGCATGAAACACCTGCTTAGGCTTCAGGCTTGATAATACTGTGCATTGCCTACATGGTCTTCCTAAATGCTAAAAACAGAATAGTATTTTCTTTACTATGCTGCTTATAGTCTTTCTGTACTCTGAGTTACTTCACAGGCTCCTTCAAATGTTAAAGATTGCTAAAGTTTTAATTGGCTTAATCTCAAGGAAATGCTTCCATGGGGAGGTTTTGGCAGTAACAGTGAGCTGTTAAGTATCTTGACTGAGATAATCCAACTTCCAGATGCCCACATTTCTAGTAGATCACATGAAGAAACATAATTAATTCAGAGACTGCATTTCATTACTGACATACATTTTGTGAGAAAAGAACCTCCATGGAGATATCTGTGCTTTACATCAGAGGATATAAGCTTCATTAAGGCATACCTGACATTGTGATCTGCAAAAGCCTCAAGTGCTACAATATAAGAAGCCATCCTATGACAAACAACACAGCAGTTCTATAAAGCTACTTTACTCAAACATTCGTAAAACTACTTTTATCCTCACTTGAATAAAAGATTGTAAAGCTTGTATTGCATATATGAGAGAAGCCTCATGCTCTGTATTGGCTTAAAATACTCTTTAAAATGCAGTTAAATTTTTGAAAGCACTTCATCATCAAAGTGCTGAAACTTGTTTATTAGATTTTATTAGTAAGAGATCAGTGTTTGTGGACAGTGTCCATACTATAAAGCCTGAGAAGGAACCACCTGTTGCATCTTCTTTGTTGTTAAACAGGAGTACAGGAGAAGTTGGGCGTGATGAATAAAGGTGTGGTGTATGCTCTGTGGGATTATGAAGCCCAGAATAATGATGAGTTGTCATTCCATGAGGGTGATGCCATCACTATTCTAACACGCAAGGATGACAATGAAACAGAGTGGTGGTGGGCCCGCCTCAATGACAAAGAAGGCTATGTACCTAAAAATCTTCTTGGGGTAAGTTCTCTTTTACTTTACCTTTTACCTTCTATTTTTCACTCCTTCCAAAAAGGAGCAACAGGATAGATCTTTGGTAAGAATCCCTCTGTGCATCATTTGGACACAGTGCTATGAAGTAGTGCAAAACAGATTATCCTTATTCTCTTTGGTGTCTGTGTCATATAAACAAAAAGGAGAGGCTATGCTTAGGAGATCAGTGGTGTTTTTTATTTGGCAAGTTAATATATTTAATGTAGTTTAGTCTTTAATCTTTTTTTTTCCCTCCATTGGCTAAAATACAGGGCACCTATGTAAATGTAGTGACTCCATTAGGCAGCTCAAAGCTTCAGAAAGTTCTTCAAAATGTTTTTTTGAATACCTGTCACAATATAAATAACATAGAGATATGTACAAACGTAAACCAGGAAGGGCCTTGAAGATGACGAATGTAGGTTATCTTGAGAGACCAAGAATGTTGAGCTACGAAGTAGAGAGATGATGACAAATTGCATAAGAAAACATTACAGAGCAGGAAATAAGCTCTCTCTAGAGCTCGACAGGGAATTCTTGTACTCACATAAAAGCATCCTTTGTTCTAGTCTGGGATCTTGGGCTGACTGAATCAAGTCCTTTTCAGAGCCATAGCTTTGCTGCCATTCAAAGGAGTAAGTCAGCCCTTGGCCTCCTCCTGCTTCTGGTTTAGTTTTTTGAGAAGTTGCTCAAAAACATGTTGTGGCTTGCAAAAACCTCAACCTCAAAACACTTCATCACCCCTTTCTTGTTTATAATTGGTTACAATTGAATTGATTTATAATTAACTTGGTTTGTCAGCCATGCAAAACCTAATATATTTTTCTGGTTTTACAGTTATATCCACGAATAAAACCTAGACAGCGAACCCTTGCTTGAAGTCAGTTGTACAACAGTGCAATACCATGCTGGTAACTGGAAACATACACTGGAGCCATCATTTTTGATCATTTCACACAGAGAAATAAAACTATGCTGTTTAGTTTTAATGGTGCTTTCTCTTGTTAAATGGACAGCATCCACGGTTTTAAAGGTCTGCAGTTTGTAAATGAGGATTGTTTTTATGTGACCCACCACTGATGAGGAGAGTGATATCTCCATTACTGACAGTGTTGCCCCAACTATCGTCTAAAGCAGTGTTTTAAGTTGAAGTTCCATGATAGGAGCTTTCTTGTATTAAATGTTCAGAGGTGTCATTTGCAGAGTGCAGATATGCTGTCCAGTTTGTTCCAACACCACAGTAACTGTCCCACGTCAGGACTTTGGACATCTTATTTGATACCAGTGAATATTGAGTTCTCATTACTGGTCAACTCCTTGGGTTCTAGGACACAAGATCTTCACTTATTACATGCATAAGTAGTCACCAAAGCTTGATGAAGGCCAGGATTTTAAGTGATAACATACTGTACACTTAAATCCAAGTCTAGACAACTCCAACAAAAGCTTTATATAGTCTAGCATCTAGTATTATTTGCATTTAGCATCAAGCTAGAGAAACAACAACACAACATTATTTGTACACTTCTCAAAACCCACACACAGTATTTCACTTGGTGTTTTCATTTTCTCATTATTCAGTCTACAGCACCAGTGTTACCTCTACTCACGTAAAGGTTCCCCTACTAACCACCTGAGCTTGTCCTTCTCGGACAAAACAGTTAGTACTGAACTTGCAGCAGCGTAAGGGATTTGTACGTCTGCATGGATGAAAGTGCAATAGTTGAAAAGGGTAAGAGTCTGGTTAAGGATTATACTGTGTAATCTGAAGTCTGCCTGAGTTGCTCTAAGAGAAAACATGAAGGACTTAAGTAGAGAGAGAGTTGTGTAGATGCTAGGTCAAGGAGAAGAAAGAAATAAGGTTCAGAGAAGGATTTAAGAAAGGCTATAGATTATTTGAGGACAGTTTCTGTGGTTCTTGGCAGCCTCCATCTGTTGCCAAGGCAAGTTATGCAATAACCTATTCCACTACACTGTAGTTTCAAGCAAAAAAAAAAAAAAAAGGCACTTCACTGGAATTATAATTGTACATGATTTTATATACCAGAAGTATATTTTAAATTTCCCATTTTAAGTTTCAGCCATATTTCTTGTAATTTTCTCCCATCTAACAGTATGCAATTTGATTAATTCATGTACAAGTTCTGTGTATAATTTATATATCCATTTCTGCAGTGCTGTAACTTGCTTTTACCACAGGTTAGCATTAACTGTATATATTGTGGTGAAAAGTGAAAGGGTATTATTGTTGAAGAATTTGCTACATGAATGTGATGATTTCAAGAGCCTATGATACACTAAATCAGAAAACATGTAAATGTGCACAATAAAGTACTGCTAAGGCATGGCAGCATTCTCCAGTATTTTTATACAGGTGGCCACAGGGGGCTTGCCTTTCATCACAATCTACCTGAAAGGATTAATTCTACCTTGCTGTGTTCTCTCTGGTAAGTGAAGCTTCCTCATTGCTTCACCAGCTGCACAGAAAATTACTCACCACACACTTTTGGAACTTTCTCACACCAGTATTCCAATCATAACAAATTAGTACTTGTCCAGAAAAGCTTGCACACTGACAACTAAGCCTCCTCTGCTTGTTCATTCAATTTTACCAACATAAGAAGACAGGGCAGAAAGACAATTGGTTCAGCATGTGCAGCCAGAGGATTCATCCCAAGAGCTGAACCAATTATCACACTTAAAACTAAAATTAGGGTGCTGTTCAGAAAAAGTCAGAAGATTTAGTTCAAAGAGGAGAGATCACAGTAGCCATGACTAAAGAGGTTATGTATTGTGAAATCAAGTGTCACCTTGGGTTTTTTTAAATAAGTGCATTAATTTATTTATATTTTTACATTAAATTGCATACAGACAGCATTACAGTTAGATTAACAAAAACTAATTACCAAAAAGGAAATACAAAACTAAAAATTATTTTGGGAAGCTTATTTATTACAGAAGTTTCAAGGTCATGTAAATCCAGTTCCGTGGTATTTGGTGAAATATTTAGATGTTTAAAATGAAATGTTTAAAAAAAAACCCCAAGTGATTTCTATAAAATCATATCTAAGGCAGATTTTATTGTACATTGATTTTAAACATTTGGATAGAAGGAAAAACCTGAGATCTATACCCAAAAGCTATTCTCTGCAGAAGAGACACAGACATTTGTTTGCTTTTTGTAGCAAACAGTATTGTTACTATAAAAGTTGTGCTGTACATTAGCTGTAGTGCAGGTCACTTTCATATTAAGTGCCAGTGAAGGCTTAACAAAAATATACAAAGTCTTAAAAGGTGAGGCTGTTTAAAGCATTAATTGTATACATATTGCACACTATAGTGAATACTCACGGTTCAGAAAAACACATTGCCTTTACCAGTTCTTACAGAATGAACCATGTTGGAATGAGGAAGGGTCAAGAACAGCAAATGTTAACAGCTCTCAGATTCACAAGTGAGAGGCAGGTCCGTGGACGCTGATGTCTTCCCTCAAGTGGCCAACAGTTGGCTGTTCTTACTGGTCCCGGGACTCGTAAAGAAGTTTTGTTGCCTATCACAAAGGCAAAGTGTCTCCATGTTAACTGAAATTTCACTTGTGACCACCTCGCCTCCTTCTTATCTCTACTAAAATTTATTTTCAGTGCAAGGCTTTAAAGTCTTCCTTTACTGTCCTTTGGCATTTAATAACAGTTAAGAACTAGATCTGAGACTGTTTAGAGTTATCTTAAATGCAGAACCTGTAGTCACTGAAGATTTCACATCAACTTATATTTGTTTCTTCTTGTTAAGAAATGACTATTTGTGACCATAAGTGCCTTGAAAAAAAAGCTAGAAGTAGTATTTCTGAGATTTTGGTAATCTGTCTAAACACATGCCATTATTATGTTGTATTACAACAATTCTACTCTGTGTTATACTCATCTCTGCAAAGTTTTGGCAAGGTGTTCCACTTGTCTCAAACTATAACATCAATCAGCCCCCTGCAAGTGGAACAGATGTGCATTCTCTAGCTGCAAATCCTTTACATGCTGTTGTAAAGAACCTCTGGAGTCTCCGTGCACTGACCCATTATGCTAAACTGTGGTCAGTGGGGGCATGGTGTTCAGCTTATCCACAGAATGCCAGTTGTAGAAGTTGAATGGTTTGTGAAAGATGAACTAGAACAGGCATAAGGAAGTGCTAAATGCCAATAGGAAGGTGGCATGCACTTCGCTGAGCACTGATCTAAATGCTGGGGTTAGGGACGGCTGGGGAGCTTAACAACATGATATAGAAGCAAATATCCACACACTTGCATTTGCAGACAGCTTATTAATTACAGTTCTCATTATCAATTGATCAGATTAACTAGTTGTGGTGGTTTTGGACTTTGTCTCCTATAACCCTGACTTACAAAACTTCAGTTCAATTAGCCTTACAGTGCCTAGCAATAAAAGATGGAACAGTATTCTACAGGGTCCTACCCCACCTCTGTTCCTGCTTTCAAAAAAATCAACAACTTCTTTGAACCTTCATAAAGTAGTGAAAATAATAGTTTAGGTGCAAAAAAGTATTTCATAATGCATGTTCTCCAGTGAGTAACAAAAAACTAAGGGACTTGACACTAATTCCTACTTCTTTCCACTTGACTATACCAGTAGGACCTTGGGAAACCCTTTGCAGCCTATCTTCAGGTATCCGAGCATAAAGCTGAAGTGACATTCATAACAACCACCCGTGACTTCTGTTTGCTTTGCAACAAGGCCCTGAAATCCTTAATAAGAGACTCCTGAAGCTGCATACTCTTCAGTGCTATTAAACACCCATGTGAAGATTTGCCTTATCCATCTCTAAATTATGCCTCCTTTGCTTACCTTATGCATAGCTGCCAGCCAACTTGCTGATAGCTTCTTGTTACAGCTGAAGTCTTCACCAGCTGTAAATTTCATCTGCATGAGCTCCTCTGATCCCGGTACTTTATACTGCAGAACCATACCTATGGCACGAGTGTTACCTCCTGAAAAAAAGAAACAAAATCTTCAACAACAGGTTTTACCGAACAAGTAACACAGCTTCTCACTAATAAGCATGTTCGAGGAAAACCATCTCATCACTTAATTCAAAGCACTAGCAACTGCAAGTGCAGTAACAGCTGCTGTATCAGAGGAGGTTGTCACCACAGCAAACAGTGGAAATGTGAAGACTCCTCTTTGGCAGTCACTGAGGCAGAGCTTATACAAGCTATCAGGCAAAGCCACTAGTTAATGTACACTAATCACCTCAGGTTTCAGTACTACCACTATTTCTTCTCTTAGTGAGACATTTGTATCTCTTCTCTTCTAGCTGCATTAAGATAAACCAATACAAAGATACAGAAATGAAACAAAAGCTTTACTTTCAATACCACACTTAATTTCCTGAAGAAGCAGGGCCCAGGCTAACCCCCAGAACAGCACCAGCACACACAGAAGCGCACTTTTTGGGCAAAGTTATTTTTAAAGGCATCTGCACAAGGGGCTCCTGGAGGCCATTACTGCAATATCCAAGAAGTGAAACAAAACAATCTCAGTCTATGCACCTTCAGCAAAATCCCACAAGCAGTGCTTGTGTATGATAAACTAAAATCCAGGTTCATCACTTGCTACTCTGCGTCTCTCTAGTCAGACTAACAGATTAAATATCTACTTAAACCAGTGGAAATCAAACACCTACAGCCCTGACTGGTTTGCCCAGGCCTAGCATTCCAGGACAGTGAGTCGGGCAGAACATGCCTTACACAACAAAAGTTGTATTGCTTTTCAAGATATGTAAAAGCAAGTAATCAATTAAGTTTTATTTGTTCAGTACAAAGCCTTACTGGAGAGGACGAAGCAATATTGCTCATTTCTGATGTACACAATTCAGCACACCTCTGCTGAAGTAACAGTGTATACCACTAAAGATAGTATTTCTCATCTTCTCTCTTCCAGCCTGGGCAATGGCACATGTGATCTAAAGAAGGCTTTGAGTGCTTTAGTTCTCCTCCAAAAAGTACAAACCATTCATTCTCAGTTCATTAAATAGATGAGAATAAAGAGACTCGTGTCAATTTGAACATAACTTATCTCAAGTTGAACAGCTATAGATCAAGCAGAACAGCACAGCAGAGGAAGAAAGATGGGAAGGGGGCCATGATAACATGCTAAGGTGAGTCATGCTCAAATTGGTGATACCTTCAGTAATATGTTGGCTCTCCAGAAGGCTGGTGTAAGTGTGAATATCTTTTTCTACCATCAGGATGGAAGGCAGGCAGGCAAAAAGATAAGCAGTCAGAAAAGTAGTGATCAAAGAACTACAGGAGCATTAAGTAACTCAGCAACGTTTCTGGTTGATTTGAATACCAAGGTAAGTTTATTAGAATTAACATGCTGTACTGCCTGAATATTGCACAGACAGGCTGGCTGATTAGGAAAGTCCAGCAGTGACAGAGGTAATGCTAGAGAACAGTTACTATAATTCCTGACCTTGTTTGTTCTCATTTCAGTGAAATCATGTTCCAAGTTCATCCTAAAATACTCTAAAATCTGGTGAGAGATGAGGCAGTAAGGAGCTGCCCTGATTCACATATTACCAGTTCCATTTGGCCACCCCTTTCATCTTGAATGAAATTAAGAAAGCATAGTTCAAGAATTTGTTTTGGTTTTGGGTTGTTTTTTCTCCCCATAGTTTCTCTTTCACTGTCCTCAAAATTGCTGGTACCAACAGAAGAGAAATCACAGCTGAATTCTGGAATGGGAGCCACCAAATACCTTCCTATGAGCTTTTTATCAATAGATGTTTACGTTTAGGCAAGAGAAAGGATCAGAATAGACAAGGACCACCTTTACTCAGATTTATTGAGAAACTCTCCCATATTACAGCTGTAAGGAAGTTTTTTAATTCTTACATCTTTCCCAAAATCCCAGCAGGCTCACGGACAGGGTTCCACACACTGCACTCTATTCTGACAGCAGATGTAACTAGGCAGTTACACCTAAGTTACCAATAACACAGAAATGCATTGTATAGCTCAAAGAATAATTACAACTTAACATTTTTTCCCTAACAGTTAATTTCTATTAAAATTTTAAAAACAAATTACCTCCAGGAGTAAATCCCTCAGTAAGTATCTGAACAGTTGAAATCTGTATAATTTCAATTTCATAGTGGCTGTCTCCATCCAAAACCAGGTATCTATACAACAGAAGATAACAAGTTATCAAAGCAAAAAA
>VWZI01011413.1:655959-728846 GCA_013396835.1 Psilopogon haemacephalus
AAACAAAAAAAAAAAAAATCCCCTACAAAACAACAAACCAACCAACCAAAAACCCAACAAACCACAAACCCTATAGTTCTGTTTTCCAGGAGACCCTTTTAATATATTGAAAGCATTCTTCAGAAGTTCTGAAGAGAAGAAACACAGGGTATAAATTGTTCTGCCCAACTACGTTGTATGAATGACCAAAGTAATACTTTGGCTGTAATGTTAAACAATATGCGACAGTGTTAAGAGTCATTCTGAAACAAACTTTTTTTCAGTGGATACAGATTTTTCCCTGCTCCCTCTTCTGTGATTCCCCTGCTAGCTGGGAAAACCACAGTATTCCAGTGACATTAGCAGTGAATGGAGTTCCGCTGCTCCAATGTATTCTGATCCACACTCCCAGTAAATTCAAACTTACTCCAATAACATTGCATCTGTCCTTGCAGTTTGATTACTCTCTCCAATATCCTCACAGCATGTTACTCTTGCTTTTTGCTTAGGTTGTTAGATAATATAGTTGTAAATGCAACATAGTTTACAAGTGCCATTTCTATCCATCTTTCTCACCTCTGATTGTTGGAAAGTCGACAGACCATGAGCTCAGATTTATCGGATCTTCCCAGAGTCACAAAGAATGTAGCACCTGAAAAGAAATGGTTTAGTATTCCAATGCAGCACTTAGAAAGGAACATTCAAGTATCAAAAAATGTAGCAAAGTTCTACTTAATTACACCTAATACACTGAATTAGGTGAATTAAGAGACTATTTGAAATATTAAACTGATTAACATCAGAAAAACACTTGACTATAAAAAGCTGGTGAAAAGACCTGTGATTTGGAACAACTGTCATGGAATTTCTCCCACATATGTATTTCTATAACATGATATCTAAGTTGAATCTTTTAAAAATAAGAACAGATTTGGAGATGGCAATAACAGGCAATCTTGTCAGCATTATGCAAACTAGTGTTTCAGTATTCAAAAAAATATATTGGAAGAATCTAACAGAAGAATGTGACCTTTAGCTCTGTGCTTAATAAACAGTAAAGATACCTCTATTTTGAAGGCTAGCTCTGTTTTATTTCGAGGTCATTGAACTTTGGTCTTCATGTTATGTTTCTTCCTGTGCAAAACAGCTCCTTTGACATTGGGAAAGTCATGATAGCTAGTGAAGTGATTCATAACTTAAAGCAGACTACACACCTAACCACTTTATTTCCTCCCTGCCTCACACTCCCTCTGTTACCTCATCCAAATACTGCTTGTCTGGGAAATGAAAAAAATAACAGCGTACAGCCCTGCCAAAGAGTCTGCAATTCATCTAGATGATCTGAATCATACAGCCTACTTCACAACTTCACACAGTCCCAGTGACTCCTCAGCATGGATCCCCAGTCTGCTGCTAGAGTGAGACAAAGACAACAACAACAGACCACCACAGGACACCACAACCACCATCTCTCTGACCAAGAACTGCAGCTCTACAGTAAATCATGAGCTTCAGACTAATTGCATCACAGGACAAGCTTTATGAAAAGCCTTCACTCTAAAACATATTATTTAAAAAGTCACTTACACCCTCATCTGCAGAGTGGAGAATGATTTGTGGGTTACAAGGATGTGCATGGTCCTTTTTGAACCTAGAATCTCCTAGGAACATTCACACTAAATCAGACCTGGTTTGGCTTACCTGTTATACACATGAGCATCATGCTGAGAGTTGAGAGCACATCAAAAGCCACTGAACAATCACAGAATATTGTAAAACTGAAGACTCTGCTTTTTCAATATAAGTGGAACCAAACTGCTATATTGCATGTAGCTCTAATGCTACGCAAAATTCAGAAGTCATGACAATCTGCCTTGAACCATAGCTGTAGGCCATAGTCAAGATCAAAGCTTGCAGAAGAAGCTTGAAACAAGCACTGTCTCTTGTTAGAAAATATTAAAATACTCCCTTATTGTATTTTTCATCCTTATTTAAAGTAACAGGAATATGGGTAAAAGATGCATTATTTTAAGAAAAACACAAAGTGCACACACCTGTTCTCAGAGATGTTAAAAATTATTTTGTCTTTAATTAAATCCTTCTTTGCAAACAAGAAAGTATTAAGTTTCCTCTAAATAAACTGGTTACAGAGATTATTAACTGGCAATAAGAAATGTAACAATGAAACAGTATTTAAAGGAGACAACTGCAGCTTTTTTAACAAGAAGCATCACTCCTGCTGTTTACTACATTTGTTTAAGCCAGTCCTTGAATAAACCCATATAAACTCAAGCCACACACAAACATCCAATCCTTACCATTCATGAGCACTTTAAGCTGCTTGTCATAGAACTCTGTTTCTTTTTGAGAGATGAGGGCACACTCAGCACACTGGCGCACAGGGTCCACAAAACACATGCGAGGCAAAGGCACTTTTTTACTGCAGCACTTGTCACAGAAACACTTCCCACATCTTCGGCAGTGATGCTATGCAAGAGAGAACATTCTATTTATTTACAAAGGAAATTACTGTGGAATAATTTTATAAAGTTACTGCACTGACTTTCCTCTTTCCCAAGAAACAGAACAGTTTCTCAGGTGTGAAACACACATGCTGAGGGACAGGCAAAGGAAATGTAACTGCTCAAATGACAGATATCTCTGAACACTAAGGACAGAATATAGCATCAACAGCAGCACTACAAGCCTCTAGTGGCACTCTGTGAGCATGCTTCTAAAGAAGAACAGACAAGACACTGAAAGGGCTTTTCCAGTAAATCTTTCACCTTCCTGTAAATAAAACCAAGTGTTGTTTCTAGGTTCCTTCCCATTTCCAGGGAAAGACCTTGGGAAATTCAACTGGAGATCCTATTAATCTACCTTAAAACTTAAGTTTTTCCCATGGAAAAAAAAAGATTAAAATCTTCATAGTTTATCAGCTAGTATAGTAAAGATGTAGTGAACTTGCAAAATCAGAACTGGTACTGCAATGTGTTTTATAGCTACTGAACATGAAACAAGTGGCTTGTGCTTGGTATCACTATCAGGGTGTGACAACCCCAGCAGGTCTTCCTGATGCAAGTTCTTGTGTCTGAACAAGTATTCCCATGTAAGCAAGAACTGATCTGTAACTCAAAGCAAGTTTGAGCAGCTTGATATAAGGAACTGATACACTGCAGTTTTGGTCAGATTTAGGCTTTTCCTTCCAAGTATTACACTAAATTCTCCAGAGTACCTATTTCCCAGGGTTACCTCCATTTGATTGCCAAAGCTACCAAGTAAAACACAGCATCCTAACAAATTAGTGCTTCTCAACCAAAACACTCCAGCCAATCAACCACCATGCTCTTCAGCTAAAAGGTAAAACAAGAACTAGGAGAAAGCACACTCCCTGACTCAAGGTATTGTATTACACATTAAACAACAGGGAGATCATCTAGGAGAATTGACAAGAAAAGGACCTTTACTCAAAAAAAAAAGAAAGAAAAACCAATTTAAATTACATCAGACTCAAATGCTAATCTACTGAAATCATCTCCATTTTAAATCATGTAAGTCCATACTAGTATTTTGCAACAGTTAGTGCTTTGTATCTTACTGATTTATCTTACCTTTCTCGTTATGAAGTCAAATTTTGTATCACACTGCATACATCTTGGGCACTAGAAAACAGGACAAATCAAGATTAACCTACAAGATTTCTAAACCTTTAATCCTACTACTATATACAAAGACTGAGCTTCAGGTTGTGCTTTATACTCTTTTCTAAAAGGGAACACCTCCAACAAATTTCCATCATTCCCCCTTTAACCATGGATAGCCTTAATTTAGTATTGATGTAGTAAAATAACACCATACCCATATGCAAGATTTAAAAAGCTGCCAAACTCATTTCCCTAAGGAAAACTGCATCCTGCCAGCAGCCAAAACTCCATTTCAGGATTACTTACCACGCTTAATTATGTTTAGCTATCCCAATAGTCATATATTCCAGAGTAAAGTGTTTATATATAAATCATCATCCTCACCATACTACACTGTGATGCTCTGATGACTCTCTCAAAACATTGTTTATATATTTCAGTGCTCTAAAAACTTATACATTTTTGAAACATGCTACATAAGAGTGGCTTTGAAGAAAACTAAGGCATAATTTTTATTCCAGCTACAAAATGTCACGTCCTGAAATACAGCTTGCCTAAAACAAGGTTACACCCACACTTCTGGGGAAGAAGGAGAAAAAAAAAAAAAAAGTAAAAACGAAAAACAACACCATTAAGAAATTGAAGAAGTTCCTCTCCTGCAACTACGTAGAGCTTAAGGGATAACGGTTTTGATTTTCTAAACTACCAGCAGTGATCAGTGATTGTTAGATAATTAAAATTTTCTGTACAGAAAGTCCTACACCAAAAGGCTGGACTTTCACCAAGATGTCATGTGTTTTAATCCACCATATCAAAAACCACTCTCTAAGGCTAATTATTGCTATATTTATTTACATAATTATGCCCAACATCCAAATCAGGAGAATATGGTTAGAGCCTGTAGTCAGTTTTATAGCTCTAGAAACCAAAACTCCTCAAGACAGACTGTTTCAGACAACAGCACCTTACGACCTTGCCCTAAGCTAAGCAGGTGCTATTTGCTAAGCACAGAGTAATCACTGTTTGCCCTTACTTAACACATTTCAATACTTAACCCTATCGATTCCTTCAGTTTTCAACAGCTTTTGTCATCTATTGCAGGGACTCTTCCTTCATCAGATATTCGGTCATTGTTGTAAGCTGAACAACTATAGCCAAGAAAATACTACAGCAGCTAAAGTAGAAGTTCTCTAGAAACTTTTCACATTCCTCTGAAGCTGAAGATTGCTAATATTTTTCAACAGTTCATATGAAGCATTCTGATGTCTAAGACAGAAAGTTACAAATGGAACATAAATAGCTACTGGAAATATTTGCTACAATCAGCTCTGTGTTTCTAGATACCACACAACTGAACTAGAAGTGTTCCTGTACTGTTTCCAATAACACAATGAGTTAAGGCATCCAGCCCCCTTCTCACAATGACTGTAGAAAACCTCATTCTAACATTCACTGATGAACAACCTTTAGCACAAAACAACTTCAGCATTCCCCAGGTTTCCTCTCTATCAAGTGGTGCTCCACAGATAACATCGCATCTTTATCTACACTGACCTGGATTTAGTGTTTTAATTTTTGTTGCATGTACCTTAACAGCTTGAAATAATTTTGCTATAGTACAGATTTACCAGGAGTCAAATAATCTTAATGCAAAAGTGAGGGGGTTTTGTCAGAAACTAGAAAGCACAACCCACAAAAACTGAGCAGGGTTGGGGGGAGGGAGGAAATCTGCTCTTCTAAATACTGTCCGAAATTTCATACACAATGCTGCCTTTCTGGAAGGAACAGAGTTGTCCATCCTCTTATTTAATACAAAACTCTGGAGAAAATATTTCTTAATTCCACATCCATCATGGTAACACTGTCTGATATATAAAGCAGTCATAAATAAGCCACAAGTCAAACGGTACCAGGCATCTGAGAATGGCATTTTCCTACCAAAGTGCTCTTACAAAAGTAGGCTGGACACACCTCTGTTTTAAGTATCGAGAATTAAGTGAACCTGTTTGTGTAACATCAACTCCTACTTTGCCTGGGAAGAGATCTCTATTGAACAGAATCTTGAAAGGCGAATTCTTCATATTCATCCACAAGCTGACATAGTTAGAGAGCAGAAGAGTAGTGAATTAAGCTTTAGTGCTTGAAGGGTTTTTTATCACATTTACTGAAAAGCAGGCATGATGGTTTTATTTTTCATGTTTTCAAGATGAAGGCTTTTTCTAATAATAGTGCAAGTCTGGTGTTTTGGTCAGGTGGAAACAAAAATACACAAGAGATTAAATAAAAACGCAAAGTATATTCACAAGTATATTCATTTAATTCACAATCAACACCACTCTGCTATCACATTACTTCATGTAGCAAGAGGAAAATACAAAAAACATCTAAGCAGATGTTTAACTCTGTTATTAATTTCAGAATACTGAGAGCTTGTTCATTACAAAGAGAGTGGAACTTCTCACACCTTCGTTAAAGTGTGGTAACAAATTTGCATAGCACTCTGGATTCAGCCAGAGATGAGAATACTGTAGGTGGACAGGAAGCTATAGTTACACTTCGTATGCTTTATTTGCATATACAATTACAACATTATTCAAGAAGTGATGCAAGGTTAATACCCAGTTGTGCTTGTTAACACAGTGAACTTCTGCAAACCCGAAAGTTCACAAACTTGTCAAATCGCACCTCATAACCGCGGGACCGAAACACCTGATGCCAGAGTGGAAACCACCACAATGCAAACACACAGCAGGCTGGGCTGACGATGCTTTCTGGTATGGCAGCTGCACAGGGCCGGTTCACTAACTGAGCCGCACAATGTGCCAGCGGTCTGAGTGCAGCAGCCCTGTCGCAACTACTGCCAATTCTGAAAGCCTGAACAGAAGACCCAAATACCTGAAGCTCAGGTCCCTCTCACGGGGATGCAGGAGCCCCAAGGAATCACTGTCACCACAACTGTAAGCTCCTCTTGCACATCCCAGCTCTGAGGCACACAAGAGTTTCTCACCCACATGAAGATTTGGTACACTGATGGATGTCACAAGGTTTGGCCACTTCTGCACTCAAACATATAAACTTTACTCAGTTTCTAGTCCATGATGATTAATAAAGAAATTCAAGGTCACACATATTAAGTGACCAGCATTTTAAGCTCCATTTCAAGTTTGAAAATGCATTCAAAAGCTTTGCCTGCAATACATTCCCCCTATGCCTTCAAAAGCTTTGCCTGTAATACACTTCCTCTCAGTATCAAATACCACCCAGTCCGATGCAAAGACAACATTCAGTTACAATCAACACCATCAGACTAGGGGAAGAGACGACTATGAGAATAAATTTTAAGGAGAATAAATACCTGCTGTACAACTGTAATGTAAAATTAAAGCTTTAGAACACACACTACATTAATATTTAAGTCTGTATATTTTAGATACACCTAACTAGTATGAATAAATCCCGCTACAGTCCTCAAAACAATCTGTAGCTGAATTACAATGGTACTATGTACTGGAATGAGACAGAAGTAGCTTGTTTTGTTTTTTTTAAATAAAACCAGTCTGCTACCATCAAAGACTACTGAAATACAACACTTTTTTGGGGGAAAAAAGTGATTTCCATTTAACTGTCACACAAATTATATCCAATGATGGTGATGTCATGAATCAGGTTTCCAGGTGGCCCAGGTCCATGCACAAAGGGCACAGCAAGCCACCAACACAGCAAAAGTAGACCCAAGCAGCACAAAGGGAGACCACCTGCACACTAACTGCTACAAGCTCACACACCCTATCTGCAACACTCCACACTATTTATAATGACAGCTGGACGGGAGCCCCATGAGCCAAGCAACAGCATTTTCAATGACTTTCAGCTCCAGTCACGGAAAAATCTGCCTTATATACACTTCATCAAAGACAGATAACCAGCTGCTACTGATGGGGATGAGGACTGTTATTTTAAATATTTTTTTTTTTTTAAATATCCTACATATGAAAACAACTAACTCAAGAAAACCCTCACAAGATATTTTAGCAGATTGCTTGTTTAAAGTAAATTAAGTCACCATTTTTCCAATAAAGGGTTGTTATTTTGGACAAAACCAGTAACTGACCACGCACCTTGACAGCGGAGGTTAGTCTGTGCTGCAGAAACCTTGCAGGCAGACTCGTTCTCCAAAATCACTTTTTGCCTCAAGAGATAGGAGGTAGGGGGAAATTTTTCTTCCTCATTCCTAACCAAGGAGGACATAGTGTTCCCATACAAAACAGACCAACCACGTCAGTATCCGGCAAAGAATGGCTTTGTTTAATGACTCCCTGCTTAAATTCGTAGTGGCTCATCTAAAATAAATCTTCATTCCTGTCACATTTAAATGCACGGGCATGCCTCCACACCACAGACGGCTGCCAATAAATAAACAACTGATTTGAAGTTGTACTGGCATCTAGCTGTAGAGACTGTAAACAAATAATCCATATTACACGATATTTAATACAATAGTATCTACTTCGAAAGTAAAGTTGACTGAGAAAGTAAAGTAGCCTAAGCTATTCAATACTCGTTTAACTCTATGTAAAGATCCACACCGAGAGGCAAAAGTCTGTTCTAACTCAGCTTTACTGCCTTAATACTTTGCAATACCCCCCTTTTTTAAAAAAATCAGCATGGTCTTCAGAATTACCTTTATAAGCATCTAAAGGGATTGCTACACTTTTAACTCATTCAGTTCCTCTCTAGTTTTGCTGACAGGGCCACACGTCCCTGCAGAACACGAGACGCACCCACCCTTTTCAGTACCTTGACCTAAGCGAAAAAAAAAACCTATCAACTGAAAAATCGCAACCAGGCGATCCCCAACTCTGCCTTGAGGCAAGGGGAGCCGAGCCAAGCCCGCCTGGCGAACGCTCTGCAATACCAGGCGGGCTGGACAAGCGGGCGAGCTCCCGAAGCGCCAACTAACGCTGACCCTGTGGCAGCTGGCACCACCTGAACCTTTTTTTTTAAGAGCCCCCACAGCCGCTCCCACCACGGCCGTGCCTCGGCCGGCAGAGACAACCGAGGGACAGAGCCGCCGGGCAGTCCAGCCCGACATGAAAGAGGAAGAAGATCATAAGCTCCCGGTTCCTGGCCCCTCGGGTCGGTCGCGGCCAGGCGAGGCGTGTCCGGGCCATTGCTGGGGACAGTGGCCTCCGAGGCAGCGGGCACCGAGCGGGCACCGGGAAGCCGCCGGTGCGCGCCAGCTGGAGCAGAAAAACTCCCAGGAAAAGGAGAGCGCGGCGCCCCGCCCCTACCGATACCTCCTTGTCAGGCACCCAGGGCGGCTCGTCCAAGCCGAAGGGGCTGCGGGCAGAGCGGTGCTCGGGCACCATACGCAGCCCGCTGGGCGAGCGGACCAGCTTCTTGGCGTCACGGGCCTCACAGCCCGACATCTTCCCCCTCAAACTCGGCCACCGCTACTCACTGCCGCAAGAATGGCAGCGCCACCACCCAATAACCGCCTAGACCCTTCGGGACGGGCACGGCTCACGGCCAATGGGAAGCACCAAGCCGCCAGGCCCCTCTCGCTCCTATACGCGACCAATAGAATAGCGGCTCCAGACTTCCTGGCCAATGCTGTGTCTCCTGGGGGTTGAGGCTGCATGCTGTTCCTGCCCCACCCCTCTGGGCGCCCGAAGGCGCACGCGTGGCGGAAACTGCCGGCCCCGCAACCCGGAAAGGAAGGGCGGGCGCGGCCCAGTCGCGGATCTCAGTTCCGCGTTCGCGGAAGTGTGATAGCCAATCAAGGAGCAGCGCCCCGCAATGGGCGGGCTAGGCTGGCCGCGGCCTCGGGGAGCGGCTCTGCAAAGGCTCCACAGCTGGTGGGACAGTGTCTGTTCTCCAGGTCCCGTTGAGTGGCTTGTGCTACCGCCGGCGCTGCCGAACAGTCTCCTCCGCCGCTTCCAGTCCAGCGCCGTGGAACAGATTGCTAACGAAGAAACAAGCGCCCTCTTTGAGGACTTTTGATTGGCTAACGACTAGCGATGTCGTAGGTAAGCCGCTCGCCGATTGGCTACGGCCTTTAGTGGTGGCTCTGGCGGGGCGTTCGTAACGGGAGCGAGGGTGGTGAGGCGCCTTCTGCGCCAAGCCTCCGGCGAGCCCCTTTGCCGGTGTCTCTGCGCTGCCAGCCACCTCTAGGCCGCGCCGAAAGCCGCGGTGGGGGTGCCGGCTGTGGTGAGGAGGGTTATACTTGGGCCGGGGCCTGCGAGGCTGATGTTGCGGCAGGGCCCGTCCAGCTGCTCTGCACCCCCCTCAGCCGTCCTGCACTGCTCTCCCCTCCGGGTGTTGGCGCTCGCCGCTCTCTGTGCCAGGGTGCGCAGTGGTTGACTTGAACAGCCTCTGTCGGTGCCTTGTCCGTGGACACTCCGCGCTTTCCAGTAATTAGGTCCTGGTGATTTCTCTCCCTTCCCCAGTGCTTCAGGCAGTGGCTGCGACGGGACGGCTTCGTGACAGTGGAGTTCGCAAAATGATGGTTTGGGGGGCCAAAGGTCATCATAATCAAGATTAATCTCAGTAAGTTTCGACATCCACCTCTTGTCAAAACGTTGCTGTGAATAGAGGTTGCTTCGAAATAACTGCATCTTCTTCGTCTGCACTCTTACCAGGATCCACGGCAACCTATTCCCTCTTCATGTTAAAAAAGAAATTGTCCCTTAAATCATGTTTTTATATAACCCTTATGTGACTGCTGGAATCCTTTGCAAAGATGATCTGAAAAAATAGTAGCAAATCCCTTGGTACTCTCATAGGCAGCCGTAGTGATAAACTATTGTGGTTTAGATCAAAGCATTGGAAGGAGTATTTAATGTTGTTACAAGAAATAAACTGAATTTAATGCTTGAATACTAAATCTGCTTTTAGTTAATCAGAAGATACGTGAATATCCAATGTATGAGTAGTCCTGGATTGTTCCAAATTGCATGTGCTTGGGATTTTTTCTATTTGCAAGTAGTAAAGAGTGGCAGGATGGAAAGAACTGTCCAACGTATTTGTGAGCTTCAGTCCAGAGTACAAGTGCTATGTAGAATTACAAGCAATTAAAATTAATTGTAATTCTTAACTGCAGAACTCTTTAACCAATTAAATGTATGTGTAAACAGCTGTCTGCGAAGACTTCTGCCAACATGCTGAATCAGTGTTACTTTTCTAAGACAACTGGTAAATAAATGGTTAAAGGAAAAAAAGACTTATCCTGCAAACTTTTCATGTTGATTTATCCTTACTGTTTTGTTGCATAACAACAGATAACTGCTGTATCAGGAAATGGACTGGGACCAGTTTGACTTGAACCCTAAAGTAATTGCTGCCCTTAAGAAAGGTAACTTAATTTGCCAGTGTCTCCCTAGTAGATCTGTCACTGTCATGTCTTCCTTTACACAGTTGTGTGTTTATGGGTGAAGGGATATACATGTACACTAACATTTTATAACTGCAGTTAAGTATTTCATAAACAAGTTTTTTCATCAGAATTGATGGCTTTTTCCCATATTCAATCATAATTTTTCAAATAACTTCATAGCATGTGTTGATACATTGAAAGTGTTTCCTGTTTTACTTTCAAGAAAGCAGTACAGATAAAAATTAATTAAATGCTAACAGAAAGTGGGGAAACCTTTGTGTGCAAGACAAAAGTATTCATAAAAATTCTTCTAATTTCAGCTGACATAAAATCAATAAAAGAGATTTTAAATCTCTCTGGAGCAGACTTGCAAAGACTGATGAAACTGTCCAGTGCAGATATACAGTGCTTACTGAAAACAGTCTCTTACACGCTGAGGAGAAATAGTATGCTTACAGGTAATATAGTCAGCTTGGGAAAAAAAAAAAAAAGCTGTATTTAAATCTTAAAATACTGACTCTGGGAGAAAAGAAGCTTCAGCTCCTCATTGTCACAGTAATGTTATTCTGAAAATGAAAAGGTGAGTGATATTGCTGTGCTGTAGTAAATTATTTAACTTTTCCTAAGGACTATGCCTCTGAGACCTTGATAGTAGATGGGTGTCATTCTTCAGGATCAAGCCTGCCTGGAACAGGACAAAATGGTTCTCCAAACTGGAAAACTTGATGAGAGAGGAAAAAAAGCTTCCCTCTCCCTTTTGGACTAAGACTAAATTTAAAACTTGCTTGATATGTTAAAACCTAATTTGATATAAACACCTCATTCCAAACCAAGCAGGACCTCATAGCTCCTCCAGTAAAAATGCTTCATGGTAGCTTTGTACTTGGAATTTATTTCCTGGTGATTTGCATATATCTTCAGGTCTTGGCAAGATGCTTGGTAGGCAGTTTCATAGTCTGCTGTAACTTTCCATCTCCATAATTGCTGTGCTTGAGCTTTGCTGGCAATACTTTCCCAGAGTGAAGCTTTCCTTAGAGGCAGAGAAATACAAAACGGTTTGGGAAAAGGACTCATTGTAAACTATCAGTTTCTGAACAAGCACTTGGTAGGCCCTGTGGGAAGCTGGAGGTGGGGAATACCAAACTGAATTTGAAAAATTTCTTGCCAATAAAGAAAGCACCCTCTGTAGATCTAAGCTTGCTGTACATGCTCTGTTTTGTACCATTGCATGTCAGAAAGATAATGAAACTCTTTTCTTTTTCCCTTCTTTTTAATCACTTTGAAACAAAATCCCAAACCCTGCAGCACTTCAGCTCTACCAAGATAAAGATCATCTCACCTCTCAGCACCAGAAGCTAAGCCTAGGATGTTCAGTACTGGATTCTTTGTTAAAAGGTGGCATTCCTTTAGTCGGAATCACAGAACTTGCCGGGGAAAGTTCTGCTGGGAAGACTCAGATTAGTTTACAACTGTGCCTTTGTGTGCAGTATCCTTATAAATATGGTGGATTGGAGTCTGGTAAGTACTGAACTGTAAGTATTGGTCAATTTGTCATTTTGGGGGAGTATATACTGTCTTTAAGAACATTCTGAGTGTATTTAGGTAGCTGCACATATTCAGCACATCTTGCTCTTCTGCAATAGCATTAGCAGTAAGCTAGTTACTTAGTGTCTTTATAGAGGAAAGCATGCTCTGCACAGATCCTGCTTCACAACATCATTTCATACAGAATTACTATTGGCTGTTGTTTACTTGCCTGCCACTCTGGGTTTGACTAGACACATGCATGAAAACTAGACAATATCAAAAAAGTATTGCTGCCATAAGTACTTATTTACTCATCAGGTAACAACCACAGCAAAATGGCTTGTCAGATAGTTGTCCACAGGCATCTGTGGCATGTGGTTTATATTCTCTACCTGGGGATTTCAAATGATTAGTTAGCTAACAATAATTAGAGGAATTTACACACTAAACTTGATGGAAATATAACTGAAGGAAGCTAGTGTTGTTTTCTATCTGTAGTTTGCTGGGTTTGCCAAAGTGTTTGGGCTTATTCTTTGGTTACAGTCTTATTTTAAGTACTATATACTGACTTAGAAAGAGGAGGAAACTTATGTCACTTCTGAGAGCTCAATGTCCTGGTAGTCTGCCTTAGGTGTGTTTTAACTGTGATCTTGCCAAGGCTTCCATGCAGCACTGTGTTTAATTTGGCAGCACAATGGTTTGTTGTGAGGAAACTTAATTATTTCTTATACTATATCCACTCGTCTGGAAAAATCATGGAGTGCCCAAATGAATATCTTGTTTAAAGGGCAGTAATTAGCCTGTGGTTTGCATAACTTTAACTTACATCACTAATCAGAAAAGAAGCATATATATTTTGTTGAATTCCTTCATGTGTTCCTGCCAACTGCTGCAAATAGTTTGAATGCAAATACATTTTTGTTTACACCCCAGCATTTCTCCCTCTTGTATGTTGGAAGAAAGGAACAAACCAGAACAGAGTAGAGAAGGTGGTGGCCAGCATCTTACTGGCACCTTCTCTCTTGTACTAGACAACAGTCTTCCCTGTAGAGTTACAAAACTGTGACGTTTTTCATTATTTATGTTTGAAGATGGTTCTTGTTTCTTCTGCACCTAGCACTTCATGCAATTATGACTGCTTCATTGCCTCTGTGTTCCACATCTACCCACTTCTGTTGTGCAGAGGATAGGATAGAATGGCCACTATGTCAATGTTCCTGTGAGAGAGCCAGGACATTGCAGAAGGGCTGAGAGAACAGAACTTTTGAGAATCTCAAAGGCATGAAAAGTAGAAATACCCTGCTGCAGGAAAGCTAAGAGAGTGGTGGAATCTTAATTCTTGCAGTTTTTAGCTCTCAGTTCAATCTCAATTCAAGAGAGATACTGAGGTACTGGAATGTGTCCTTGTGCTGGTTTGAACTAATTGGAGGATTTGAATGAGAAATTAAACTATAGGCTGAGAGAGGAAAACACTGATCATGCTACTTCATTCATAGCTTTACTGAGAAAGAAAATAAGTGTTTTAAGAGTTGTAACCCAAACATAGATAAGAGGCTGCTTCAGACCACTTTGGGGTGTGGCTCTTGCCTGGCTCTTTCTCCCTGCCTTTTGCAGCTGGATCTGAATAATTTCACTAACTTCTTCCCTGCTGCTAATCCCCCTGGCAGATCTACCTTTGCCTATCTACTGCAAAAAAACAGATGGTGAGATAAGATTGGGGAAAGGGGGAAGGTGGTAAGGGTGGTTGATTACCCCTCTTAGGGTTTTTGATCTCTGGGAGGGCTGTGGTGTTTCTGTATTACCTTTTTACCATACACATCTGTAAATATCTGTTATACATTGTAAATATCTACTTGTATATTGTGAAAAGCTGTAAATATAACTGAGCCTAGCCTGGGTTATTTCAAAGTGTGGCGGGGGAGCAGATAACTGCCAAACCATCACAGTCTGGAGAAGGGTGATGAAGCTGGTGAGGGGCCTGGAGCACAAGGAGAGCTTGAGGAGAGGCTGAGGGAACTGGGGGTGTGCAGCCTGGAGAAGAGAAGGCTCAGGGGTGACTTCATTGCTGTCTACAACTACCTAAAGTGAGGTTGTAGCCAGATGGGGGTTGGTCTCTTCTCCCAGGCAACCAGCAACAGAATGAGGTGGGACAGTCTCAAGTTGTGCCAGGGGAGGTATAGGCTGGATATTAGGAAGAAGCTCTTCCCAGAGAGAATGATTTGCCATTGGAGTGGGCTGTCTGGGGAGGTGGTGGAGTCACCATCCCTGGAGGTGTTCAAAAGACTTAGTGCCATTGGCTAGGGCTGAGTGATAGATTGGACTGGATGACCTTGGAGGTCTCTTTCAACCTGGCCCGTTCTATTCCATATGTTAAACTGCATACAGTCACAGCAGCAAATGCTAGCATAACACTTAGAAAACAAAACTTGATTTCTCTGCAGTTTATAAATAAAGGTTGTGTTGAGTCTACTATGAGAAATACAAGGACTAAAAGTTTATGTTAAATATGAGGAGTTTTATTCTTTAAGAAACTGGAGGGAGAACAGCAGTGTTCAGCAACTGTTACTGAAGTCTGATACTGTCAATGGAAGGCTGATCTCAGTGCTAAAACTTTTCTCATGGTTTAAAATTATAGCAGGTTGGTGGAGTTTTTTTGAAATGCCAGAAACTTCTTTTAGGTGATGATGCTGAAATACATTCCTCTAGACAGCACAGACTTACTGTGTATTTGTTTCATTTGACTTAAAATCTTGTTTACAATTCTCAGTGCAAGGAGGTTTGCAGCAAACAGAAAGTGGGACATCCCTTGCCTCAAGGTTATCTTTCTACCATCCTAAGAATGTCAGTTATGGTCCATTGCGTGTTGGCTAAATGTATTTTATATGCCCATATTCATAAGGAATACGTGAATATAATGTGACAAATTCGTATCTGTATTAGAATTCTGAATGAGGAAAAATGCTTGCTACTGATTCTTGGTAACAAGCTGGTTTGGTGCATGACAACTCAACTTTGTAAGTCCTTCTGTGAAGGTGAAATGGGTTAGTGGGGTTTGGGTTTTTTGGGTTTGTTTTTTCTCTCATTTTTCTTTATTTGTTTTTGGATTGGCTTTCAGTCACTAACCAGCATTGCACTTTAATAGCTTCAGTAAGGGTAAAGCACTGAGAAACTGATTTCTGTTTAGTTTCTGTGTAGCTGTGAGGCAAGATGCTAGTATGATCACTGAGGATGATTGACTTCTTAGGCGTCTCTTGTGGTGGTGACAACCCCGACTCAAGCCTTTTGGTTGGTGCTGGCAGCTTCCTTACAACTTCTGAATAGCATGGTGCCATAGAACAGTCTCATCTCTTTACTTAGGTTATGGCAACTTAGTTTTCTTTAAAGAATTAAATGCTTAGGTGCTGGTCTTTAATACTGAATTTAGTTATTTGTCAGTCTCTTCCACACCTCCTGTGGAAAACTGGATGATGATGAAGTATTTTTCCACGTGTTGGTAATTGAGGAAGGCAGTTAACTCTTACCTATCAGAGGTAATTTATTAGTTAGCAGGCATGGGTCAGTTTTTTTTCTTTACATGACAGTTTTCTGATTATTTAAAAATAAGACTGTGTATTTGAAACATTTTTAGTATTTTTTTTAATGTTTCACATACGAAGTGGAATGATTTATGTAGAACTTATGGTGGGGTTAGGAAGAATTAAGTGAAGATGCAAGTTTAGAATCATAGAATCATAAAATGGTTTAGGTTGGAAGAGACCTCAAAGATCATCCAGTTCCAACCCCCTGCCATAGGCAGGGACACCTCCCACTAGATCCTCCACTCTCTGTAGGCTTTCTTCTTGTGTCTAAGCATGTCCAGGATCTCTCTGTTCATCCATGCAGGCTTCCTTGCATTCTTACCCGCCTTCCTCTTTTTTGGGATGCATTGCTCCTGGGCCTGGAGGAGGTGATTCATGAGCAATGTCCAGCTTTCCTGGGCCCCTCTTCCTTCCAGAGGTTTTTTCCCATAGCACCCTGCTGAGGAGATTCCTGAAGAGATTGAAGTCTGCTCCTCTGAAGTCCAGAGCAGTGAGTTTACTGTGTACCCTCCTTGATGCTTTGAGGATCTTAAACTCTACCATTTCATGGTCGCTGCATCCTAGGCTACCCTTCAGCTTCACTTCACTCACCAGCCCCTCCTTGTTGGTGAGGACTAGGTCCAGCACAGCACCTTTTCTTGTGGGTTCCTCTATCACTTGAAAGAGGAAGTTATCATCAGTATATTCCAGGAACCTCTTAGATTGCTGGTGCTGTGCTGTGTTGTCCTTCCAATAGATATCAGGGTGTTTGAAGTCCCCCATGAGTACCAGGGCCTGTGAGTGTGAAGCTTCTCCTATTTGTTTGAAAGGGCCTCATCTACTTCACCTTCCTGATCAGGAGGTCTGTACCAGACTCCTAAGTTTAGTCCTAGAGAAAATTAGGGTTAGGCTCATCTTTGTCTTTATAGAAGACTCTCAGAATCAATACCCTGTGTTAGACAGGTTTCTGTCAGCAAAATATTTTTTGTTGATTAGTAATTGAATTTAATTTGATCTAGTCCAGAGATCTTTGAGTTTCTCATATTTGATATAGTTCTGTGTGTTTTTCAGTGTAATACATAGAGGTTTAGGAAGTTGCATCTGGAAATGGGACTTTCTGCTTCCTGGAGAGTCAGTGTGGGGATAGGTTGTTGTGGTGGGAATGTTCAGGGTGTCTCATATTGCCAAACTCTTGTTAGCAGCTTCAGTCGCTTTAGTGAATGGACTTAATCCTTAGATGTATCCCTGTAAGTATTATCTGATAATTCTAGCCTGTCCCAATGACAGTAGCATTTTTTAATAAAGAAAATGGTGCATATATTTCTGGTTTGTTTCCCCAGTTGCCTTCTGTGTGGTTAATTTTCTCTGCAATAGAGAAACCTGAAACCACAGTAAAAATAGAGACTTCCTTCACAGTAGTGTGATGGAATGGTAATACTCTTCATCTAATCAACCATTTTCAGAAAGAGGAAATTAGGCTGGGGTTGGATGAGTGATCCTCTTTAAACTGGCTTACTAACTGTGGCAATATGTACCACTCCACCTGTAAATTTAAAACAAGAAACTTGAAAGTAGTAAGTGAAATTAATCAGAATACTATCTGTATGGGTTTTGTCTGAGTTGGTCAGTTTTCTTCACAGAATATTGACTGTGTTTTGCATTTCTGACCAAAACAGGAGAACTCTGCAGTATTGCTCTATTTACGGTGTTCATGATCACCCAGGTTAGGTCTTGAAGCTGTGCAAAATGTGTCACCTAGTGGAGAGTGCAAAAATACAGTTGGCAGCAGGCACTAACAAAAAAAAAAACCAATCTTGAAACTACAGGAGAGTCATAGGAATGCTTTTTTGTTCATCACTGATTCAGTAACATGAATTTCCAGGTACATACATCAAACTTTTGAGGACAGAGAGTATGATTTTGTTTTCGTGCCTTTAACAAGCCTGACTAATAACAGAGGTGGTTTCCTTGATGGTAGGAGCTGTCTACGTTTGTACAGAAGATGCGTTCCCAAGTAAACGTTTGCAACAGCTCATAGATCAGCAACATAAGCTGCGTGCAGATGTTCCAGCTGAAATCATACAGAAGATCAGATTTGGAAATAGTATTTTTGTTGAGCATGCAGCAGACCTGGTAAGCAGTAGCACAAATAAAGAATGTGTAATTACTACACTATAATCCAGTAGCCACAGGGTGGTTTGGCTTTTTTATGTAGGAGACTTTTCAAAAGGCTAAAAGTGTACTAAGATCTGTAATGAGTACTTCTTCAGCTCTGCAATTTGCTGTTAGAGAACTGTAGATTACAGTGGTTTATTGTGAAAGATAAATACTAATATTTTTGCTGAGTGAAACAGTGTACTAGATTTTTGCAAGTAATGTTTGTTAAAATATAGTAGACCTATTGCTGCCAGTTTTGCTACAGCTTCTGAGGAGAAATCTTCATTGAGTTTGGAAATAGAATATAAATATATGTGCAAAAGGTGGTATGCTCTTGACTAACTTGAACATCAGAAAAAAAAGCTGTGGAATGTAAGCTTTTAGCTGTGAACCTCTATGTAGATGTAAAGAGCAACACCAGTCATACAAGTTGTGACCCACATTAGTGCCCTTTTTTGCCAACATTGAAATTTCTGATGGCCAGAAGCTGAATATACCCCTGTGAGCTGCTTCTCCTTTCTGCTCAACTGCTGTAGACCACACTGTCAAAGATAAGATACTGGGCTACAAGGAGTTTTCAGCTGATTAGTAGGAATGTTCTTGTGTGATAGACGTTGTGCCCTAAAAAATATTTGTTAGCTAATCTGCCCATAGTTGAAATACTTGATTACTTCAAACTATTCAATTAGGGAAACTTTAAATAAGGAAGATAAAAGTTGCAATTACTCATTTATAAAACTCTTGGATTTCAAGGATGTATTTTGCTGTTAATGTGTCATTAGTGGAACCACAATTTAAACGCTAGTCTCGAGTTCTCAGTGCTTCAGTGAGATCCACTCCTGCAAAACAGGAATGGTTTAGGATTGTAGTACTGAGATTTTGAAATGTCAGCAAATAACTGATTTAAGTCAGAGCTGCAGATAACTGTACTCTGTAGATTGGCCTCTTTTTCCAAGTAAAACTACAGGACATTTATGAAAGGTGGTTACTAGTGAGACTCCACAAACTCGCTTTATGATTAGAAGCTCCATCAGCTTGTATTTCAGCAATTGCACCTGTAAGTCACTGCCTTGGTATTACAAGCAGAGTTATAGGAGTTACTTTAATGCCGACCATTTGTATTCTGTGGCAGGATGCCTTTCACAACTGCATCACTAAAAGGATCTCCCTGCTGCTCACGAGAGGCATGGTGCGGTTGGTGGTCATAGACTCAATTGCTGCATTGTTTCGATGCGAGTTTGGAGTTTCAGATTCCGTTATGAAGGCTCGGTATCTGCAGACATTTGGAGCACAGCTTCACAATTTAAGCACTAAATTCAGGACACCAATAATGTGCATTAATCAGGTATGACATCTAAATTGCTTCTCATTTTGTAAAAGGAGACCATTGACTATTCAATAAATGACTTGGGCAGGGAAAAATCTCTGCATGCAGATTTCTTGGTGTCGTATTTAACGTGGTCAACTAATTATTATAACAACTGATAGAAACTGAAGCTTTCTTAAACTGATGTACTTCAGTGAGTTCTAACTTCTCAAAGTTTCAGAACATCATTTAAGCTTTTATAAACTGTTAATACTCTCAGAGGTTGTCCATGAAAGGTAATGAAAATAGATGTGTATAGCAACTGCACAAAGCATGGAACCCAACTGGGCATTCTTTCTTAACTGTAGTTTCAAATGTCATTGCCAGCTCTGGGTGCTCTCTAAGTACAGTTATATTCCACATAGATAGGAGACAGTGAAACTCCAGGGACTTTGCTGCATTTCTGCGTAGCTCAGCATTTTTGTCTAACTGCTGAGATTACTAAAGCATTAGAACACTCAGAAGCTGACTCAAGCTGAACAACAATAAAAGAAGAGGCCACAATGATACTGGTCTAAAAAGAATATTCTATTGAGAAAAGTAGACAAGACACTGTTTCTGCCCTGTGGAAGCAGCATTCCAGTGCTCTTAGTCTAATTGCAAATTAGGAGCATGTGAATGCTGGAGACGAAGCATTCGACCTTGCACTACAGCCTGGGAAAGCACTAACTAAATGTGCAGGCGAGGCATTTTTGGGAACTTTCCTTTCTGAAGGCACTTCCATCAAGACAGTAAGCACTCAGCCCTGAGGATTCCTGCTTACAGCACAACAAAAGGGGAAGGGGCAAAAGCTGAGCTTGAGAAGTCACAAAGAAGGTAATTTTATATCAGGAAGAAAGGGGTTCTAGAAAAATCAAGTCAACTGTTTGATTTTTTTTTTTTTTCCTGTTCCATTTTTTTTCTAGAACTATAGAAGAGGCAGTGTGTAAAACCTGCCACTATAACTGCAAGGGAGCGTGTTGGAATTCATACACAGAAGTAATCTGAACAGCTTTCAGGCATACAGAGTATTTAGTAAGATTCCCACTAAGATGCAGTAGGATTTAGATTTCAGCCTCAAGTTACTTCTAATTTTTTTAACCCACTTTGTCTTGCATAATCATAAAATCATTAAGGTTGGAAAAGACCTCTAGGAACGTCAAGTCCAACTATCAACCTACCATGACCACTAAATCATGTCCTTTTCTGTACCTTCTATCTAGAGATACTGCATTGGAACAGTTCAGGCAGAGAGTATTTGCTTTGTTGTTCTATTTTTTAAGAAATGAAGCATCTAGTAGTAGACAAATTCATATAAGCTGTGGCCAGCTAAGTAGCTGTAGTGCTGTAAAGTAAGGTAATACCACACAACTGCCTCTTAGTTTGCCTTCAAAGAATAGGGGTTTTGTAACTTGGCTTAATACGCAGTCCAATAACTTGGATTTTTCTGGCTTCCTTCCCCTGCCTGCCCTTCTGCTTGCTAAGGACAAATGCGTAGCTACAGGTCAACTTCAAATGCCCTTTTTCTCTTGCTTTAGGTGACAGATGCAGTGAGCGAGTCAGAAGCTGCTCGGTGTGGTTGCAGGTAAGTCATGTGCACAGAAAGGTCACACGCACGCATCACTTAACCACTCTACTTTTTATAGCTCCCATATAAACTACCAGAGCATGTTAAGAGCAGCAGTGCATTTGCCCAGCAATGCTGTATTTGCTGGGGGTCAGCAATAACTCATGTGCTGTACAGTGGAAGAAACTGTCATACGCACTTACCTGGTAATCTCTAATCAGCAAGTTAGGGGGGAAAATTCCCTGGAGTTAATGGCTGGTGTACTTGCTTACACAAAAGAGTATTTTTGCATCTCTTCTTGTCTGTGTTAAAACTGAGTGCATTTTCTGTCTGCTTGAAAAAAACATAGCAACCAAACCTCATCGGTTAGTTTTGTTAGTTGCTTAAGAACATAATAGGAGTATCTTTTAACACCAAGGTATTAAAAGGATGTAATCAACATGTATGCATGTTTGAATCCTCACTTTAATTTTGATTCCCTAAGATAAGGTAGGTGCACATAACTGTGTTTTTGCAAGCAGTTAGAAACTGACACAGAACAAGGATAAGGTTCAGTTACTTTTCCCCTGGTTATCTTGGAATTCTTTTAGTGGAGAGATTGCACTTCCAGGAGAAAAACTGTTTTAAACTTTGGGTTGGAAGTGGCAGTGCAGTGTCCTATCTACACAACATTTCTAGATATACCTTTGAATGGAATCCAAGGACAGCAGCTACATATTCCACATACTCCAAAGTTCATCCATTTCTCTTATTATTTTGCTATCTCGAGAGGGAACTTGTCAGGGCAGAGGTGGGTATCAACATGGCTGTAGTGGGAAGAATGACTGAATTACTGTAGTGTGGGAGCACTTCTCTTGTTGCTGTTACTTTGCTGTAGAGAGAACCTTGTGAGTACACCCTGGGATCTCTGTCTTCAAAGACCTGTAAATATAGCAAGCAAATACAGAAGCGGTAGATCGTTTCTTCCAGTGCAGTTTTGTTACAACAGAAGGCATTGGATACTGGTATTAATTTCATACATGTGGCAATCTGTTAATACTTTTTTTCATAGTGTAGTGGATGACAGAGTCGTTCCAGCACTTGGAATAACCTGGGCAAATCAACTGCTCATGAGACTGATGGTCAGCCGAGTGTTACAGCCTGAGCAATCATCTGGAGCTGCATCTCATCACACTGGAAGTGTGAGGACTTTAAGAGTAGTTTTCGCTCCCCATCTCCCTCCATCCTTTTGCTACTACACAGTAAAATTGGAAGGTGTAAGAGGAGTAAGATAAATCCTTTGCATATTAAAGCATCTTAGTCCAAAAAAAAAAAAAAGTACCAAAACTACTTTGCTTCAGGAAGAATGACCAGTAAAAGCAAGTTTTTCTGAGAGCAGAGAAATGGACACTGAAATACTAAGTGGTGATATGACTGCGTTAAGCTTTGTCTACATTGTGAAAGATCTTTTTATACCTGCCTGGTCATCAGCTTTCCCTCACAAGGGAAGTCTGAAGGAGAATAAAGGTTTGGGCAGGTGGAGGCTGCACAACAAAGTGTGATGTGGCAATCTCTATGTTAAGGGAGACCTGATTTCTGTTTCAAAGCATGCTACTCAAGAAACAGAATTTATGGCACTTGTGCACTTCTCTGCAGACCCAAAGGTGAACCAGTTAATATTGCCTCCTGGTGTTTCTAGCCCTCATGCTGCTGTTACCTGTAGGGATTCTTGTATCTGTAGGACCTCAGAAGTAGCACAAAGCTGCTATCTTATTTTAAACCCACTTGTTATTAATATCAGGATTAATAACAAAATATCAGAACAATACTTTACACCTTACTGTAAGAAATAAAATTGTACTCATTTTGTACTAGGTGGACATCTAGTTCATAGAACTTCTACAGAATTTTTTCGAGTTGGTTCTTTTCCACTCTTTCTCCTTTTCATTTCATTCCATACACAGCTTTTTAAAAAATGAGCTGCACCCCCTCATCTACTTGCTCTGCTTGGTGGTTTCAGAGCGAGGGCTGTTTGTATTCTTCCTAACACACTGCACAGCTCTGTATTCTGTTGGAGTTGGATAGCATTCATCATCAGCTAATGGCCTTACCATGGGCTCTTTGCTAAGCTGTGCTTTTGAAGGGCACCTTTAGCTGCTTTCATCCATCCATGCAGCTGTTACTCTTAGGGTTGTTGTTAGAGATGTACTTTTTTTTCCTTTGCACTACTTGTCACATCTCTTTCTGTTGTGCTGAGATTATTGCTATGGTATCTGCTTTTTCTAGTCATTGCTGCAGTCAGTGAGACAGCTAGATGAAGTTATGCTTCCAAAGACCTTACTTGACCTGTTCTGTGGTACATGCTCTTATCAGTGTATGATGCTCAGTTGTATCACCCACTTGTTAAGCTTTATGATTTCCCCCTTCTTCCTTCCACAAGTCACCCAAATAAGAAGTCTACCAGGGTCTTAACATTTCTCTGTGTAGTTTCACATTGCTGAGGTCTGTCTTTTGGCAAATGAGTACTTCCTGTTATCCACAGGGATGTTATTTTACACAATGAAGCCTCTTCCATAAATACAGGTTCAGAGGACTGCCTCTCACTTAGGATGAGGAAAGTCCAGATATGTTCCAGTATGTTCTTCAGTTATGCTGTATTAGTGAAAGATCTACCTCTCCTACCTTGCCCCACTAATAATCTAAGGAGACAGCAGCAACCTTTTCTTGGAGAATCATGTGGCTGGGTAACAGAAAGGAAAAGTTTTGCCTACTTTTACATAGGGTGAGCTGGAGCTCTCTGGCAGAATACCTCTAAGAATCTCTGAAGAGAAATTGTGTGACTGTCACAAGGAATTTCAGGAGGGTAACACACAATCACATCTTGAAGCTAAAGGAAGAAAGCAGAAGGCTTTCAGTGCCTTCTGAGCTCTCTCCAGTCATTGGTGAGTGCCTTGTGTAAATAGCGTAACAGATTGTCTTTAAATCTCTTTTCTAAATGTCTTAATTCTGTTGGGAAGTGAGCATGGCCTCAGGTGTTTTGCAATAAAAACTGAGCCATGGATCTTTGGAGTTTTTGTGTATTTAGTCTAAGGGAAAAGTAAGTGCAATACACCACAGAGGCATGGATACCTCAGTCTTCCAATCCTTGCATCCCATGCCTTCTTCCTAACAATGTTAGTGAAGATAAACTACTGCAGCATAGGTAGTGCTCCACTTACTATCTTCCATCCCTAGCCCATGTATCTGAGGCAGGAACTCCAGGCAGTATGTTGCTCGTCATATCCTAAGTTTGATTTTTCACAAAAGAAAAGCTGCAGATGGGTGTAGTAGTCAAACCCCACCTGAACATTCACCTATAAAAGCCTCATCAGATGAGCTTGCCTCACTGAACCATGTACCATGTTCAGAACAGTCTTGATACACATCTTAAGTTTGTTTTGTAGTATTTTGATACTCTTTCTGCAACCTGCTTGCAGGAATGAGATGTGTTAAAGAGTCACAGGTGGGTCTGTAACCAAAGTCACAGTTTTACTTGATGAAAAGCACTTCAACAAACAGCTTACCTGTGCAAGTCTTCCTGTCATTGCCGGTGTTGGTTCTTGCTTAACTCTCCCTCTGGTGGCTTAAATCTGAGGCACTGAATGTTCATCTCAGTTTCTGCCCCTTTCTTTAGTTACCCACATCCAGCCAGAAATCAAGACTGTTGGTCTGACTCTAGCTTTGGAGGTGCAAGCCCTCATGAAGATTAAACAAAGCATTTGCCCTCTTTGGAGCCTTGTGTCAAAGTATGCTTAAGTTTTAATAAATGCAATTTAAGATGCTTCCCTTTACACAGCTTTATTCATCTTTGGATGTCACAATTGATACTTGTTTCTATACAGGAAAAAAAAAAAAAAACTAAATATTTTTTACAAAGATTTACATTCTAGACGGTGTTAACTCTATAATCTTTATCCTGTAAGATTACAGTTAAATATTTTTCTACACATTGAAAAGTAAAGTAACACTTGAGAAAGTTTTGAAGTTTCAAATTAATCTATGGCTCTGGGCTGTATTTAAAGAGTCTTTTTCAAGCAGGGAGGTCACACTAGGTTCTGGAAACATTGCTTTGGAAATCTAGAACAAAAGTAATTTGTTGGTAAAGATAGAGGTCACTTGTGTCAATTCTTTTAGACTGAGCTTTAAAACACACTAAACAATCTCATTACAAGTTTCTTGAGAAATAAACAGTGAATAGCTGCTGTTTGTTACAAATAACATTTGTGGAACTTTAATTTCAAAGTTTTATGGGATAAGCCAAGCAGATAAGATGCTTCTACAATACAATTTAAAACTTAGTAGCTTTCCATGCTTGAATTGGAACTTGAGTGTAAGTATAGGAAGCCTCAAGACTCATTTGATTTTAAAAGTGTGCTTGTTCCCTCTTTTTTTTGTGACAGTGCAGGCTCTAGAGCAGTTTTCAGCATTCTGATGTAGCTGCAGTGTCACATAAACTTCCACCTAGGGTTCTCCAAATATTTCTCAGTTAAAAGCACCCATAAGTAAAGACCAGTTTTGTACCTTTATGAGAACAAGTAACTCAACAGCTAAGGGTCTTTCAATGTAAAGGGTTGACCCCTTCTGGGGGCTAGCCTGAACCTGATCCCTGAGTCCTTCCTGGGGGTGGTCTGATACCTGACCCCAAGGGCAGTGGTTAGCCCACTCCCCCTTATTCTCTGGACTCCCTATGAAAAGCAGAGGAACTTCCTGTTTGCCCTCTCTTGCTGTTTGCTTTGCCACGTGTCTCCAGCAAAAGTATGTGATGAGAGCATCCATCTCCATCCACTGGTTGTATATATTTTGTATTTTGTTTTCCTTTCCCTCTATTTTTGTAGCTCCCCTTACCTAAAATACCTTTTATTTGAAGTTTTCTTTTAACTTCCAAGTTGAATCAAGGCTATTCTTTGGGCTCTGGAACCAATACATTCAACCTCTATCATCAAATGGTGGCACTGTGGATTGCTTTTGCTTTGCTGCTTTGGGCTTTAAACACCAAAACCATGTGACCTTGGCAGCTCAGTGTTCTGAGACTACTGTGAGTGGTTTATATGTGAGAATTTATTTTTTAAAAATGTTAACAATTTCACTCAGATCTAAACTATTAAAAAAGAAAAAAAAAAAAAACTTTAAAAAAATCCCAAAGTAAAGTTGCTGGAATGAAATGGTAAACTTCACAGCATCACATCTTTTTCTTCAAACATTTATTCTCTCAGTACAGGCTAACATAACCAACAATGCTGTTCTCTTAGCAGCTTTCAGACAAAATACATGACCTGCATTAAAAAAAACCCAAAACTAAAGTAACTTGAACTCATCAAGTATTGTAAACACACTTTCAACGAAGCACTGCACACCCCTTTTACTATATATTTACAACAAAACCAGGCTTTTTCCAGAAGTAATGGATTCAAATGGTACAATTTAAGCACAAATACTTCTCAAAACCATTTCATTTACTACCCTTCAGGAGGGCATGGGAGAGGAGGTTGGAGGTATTGTTCTAAGAAAAGGTACAAACTCTAGATAGTGTGTCCAATAGCTTTTCTGCTGTTTAAGTGCTATGTTCTATCCCTGCAGTACTGCAAACACAAACATCACAGCAATATTCCTTTAAGAGAGGAGCAGTCACACTTTACAGTAATATTTTCCAAAGTCTAAACTCAAGACCAAATATTGCCAATATTCCTGAAGACTGGCACACAACCAGACAAACAGAAGGGCCACAGGCAACCTCTCCATCAGTTATCAGTCCCACGTATGCTTCATTACCCTGGCTGATTATACACCCCAGAAGAACCAGGTGTAGGAGGTTCTAGAGGAACAGGCCTAGCTTCAAGTCCTTATTTTGTTTTCAGTGACATTCACCATTACCATTCCGAGCAAGGACAAATGTGCTGTGTTAAAGACAAAACAGCACTACTAAGGTAGCAGTTTTCCTAATAAGGTGTCTGTCAGTTTTCTGTTTCATCAGCACTGCTGATTTAATTTGGTACTGAAGACACCCAAGAATTGCAAGACTGGGTATTCTGGTTTTACACTTTATGCAAACTGTGACAACAGGAACAGAAGAAATATGAAAAGAAAAATCTTAAATGAAAGCCAAGTGAGAAGCCCACCTGAAATGTAAATGTATACAAACAGTGTCCTGAATGCAAGTCTGTCAAGATTCAAACACAAGGGATGTTAGCTCTGGTTTTGTACTTTACAAGGTCTTCTCAAACTGCAGAGAGCCATATTGGTTCATAAATATCTAATGATGATAGCCAGGTCCTTAACAATTGTTAAGAAAAGTCTTGACATTTTGTTTCCTCTCTGAAAAAAAAACAAAAACAAAAAAACCCCAACCTTTTACAGGTAAAAACTGTTTAATAAGCAGTAGCTCAACAACTTAATCTTCCAACACATTTTAAAATACTGTAAAAAGGTTTAAGACATTTAAAAGCACAATGCTAGTAATGCCACCAACAGTAAGATCCTGGACAAGAAAACTCCCTCACCCTCACAATACCATGGCCGCATATTTTGAAAGCATCCTGTACACTGTGACCTGGTTAAATAGTTTATTGCTATTTACACAGGCTGGTCTTATCTAGGGTGGGTTGGGGGGGGAAGGGGTGCTTTATTGGTTTTAGGGTTTTTTTTAGAGAGGCTGCAAAAGTAATTTTCCTTCAAAGTTGACAGGTTAATGCAAAAAACACACTCTTCATTTTCTTTCAAGTGATTCCTTTTTACCAGAATCAGTTCTGTGTCGTGTTCTGGAAGCCATACTTTAACGGTCTCTGAGTAAACAGTGACTGCAGAACTGTGTTCCAAGGCCTGCTGAGCCATTCCTATGGCAGTAGCATCATGCTGGTGCAAAATGGGCTGATTGCGAGGAGTGTTTGCAGTGAGATTCTTGCCACACAGTCAGTGGGACAGGACAGCCACTGGCACAAACTGTTCAGGGAATCGAGGGCTGCAGCAGAGCTCTCCCGTCAGTTGGACACCTGGCAAGCTGATGCAGAGCTCCCTGGGCAAAGCTAGCTCAGTCAGGCTTTGTGCAGAGAACTGAATTCACCAGTGGATGCATATAAAATGTTTTTCTATAGGGGCAAAAGTAGTATATATTATGGTTTTTTTTTAATATAAAAAGCTCTTAATAAAAAGATTAAAACCCAAGAGTTTACATTACATGAGTATATATTGTTAAGATAACTGAGCAACAATTTGTTCTTACTTGAGTTCATTAATGAATTGCACTACTCTGTGCTAAAGTTTCTACACGTTAGCAGCATCACATCTCCCCGATCCTACACTGTCTCTATAGCAGGCACACCAACACACAGCTTTCTTTAAAAGATGCTAATAAGGTACCTCCTGGTAAACATGTTAAGTGCATTACAGACACGACTGCTTGCATCGGCTATTGTAACTCAAAACCAGATGCAAAGTCAGACACATTCCTACAAAGTACTAATTCTAATGACTCTTCACAGCCTGTTCATATATTAAAACTTGCTTATGTCCCTATGTTTTACCTCCTTCAGTTGGTGCTAACCTTGAATGAATATTCCAGCTTTTCCCAAAGTTTGATTCCATTCAGTATTTTCCACCTCACAACTATGACCAAGAATACATTTGTACACACGAGTGGGGTTTTTTTACTTTCTTATCCAACCTCACAAAACTAACAATTTAAAAAAAAAAAATTAACAAAATTACAAGCTTTACAAAAAAGCAAAAGGAAGATACTAATGTCTATAAAATGCTTAAAACATAGTTTTCCAGCAGCAGTCTTGTATACAGATAGCACATATATTTAACATGAGTTGATTTAACATGGACATGTGGCCAAGCGAGTTCCTTGCCACTTACAGACATTTAGAGCTTCCACTGGGGCCCTTTGGATTTGAGTGGTCCTTTGCACAGCAGCTGCTCCACAGTGTAACAGCCTAGCGTGCAGTTTCCTACTTCTGCTGCATCAGCTATTACGGAGAAAGGCAGGATTTGGGATCAGCATAAAGAAATGCTGGAGCAGTTTCAGCAAATAGAATGGGACTCCGAATTCCAGTGAACAAGCAAGAAAATCAACCTGAGGCTTGATGTTTCCCCAAAAGCAACAGCAGCTGCTCTGGGACAGTTGCAGTTCAAAGCTTGAGTACTCTTCATCTGTAGGTAAAGGTCAACACATTTGCCATTTCTCCACATAAACATGAACCATCCTGACTCCATCAACTATAGTGCCCTAAGACTTACATCAGTAAGTATCAAAGTTATGGTCACAGGTATTGCTGTTCATGTTATCTATAGGTGATGGAACCCCAGCCATCTCTTCTCTAAGATTTAATAGTCTAGTGGTTAAGTAAGCCATGGCTAAGTGGTGTTTTGCCAGCTCAGGTTTCTAATATTACAAGAATTAGTGGTGCAGAGGAAAGCATCACCACCACATTATGCTCAATCTGAATTTATACAGTAACGCACATACATTTATCCTCTCATTCTAGCACTGTATATATTTCCTGCTACACATTTAATTTTGCCTGCTACTTCAAACACCTTTGCATTTTGGTATGCTTTAAATATGTTTCTATTTTTACCTTTTTTTATTTTTTTTGGCTGCTGTAATATTCAGATCTATTAAAGAAATCAACCTAAGTAGCATGAATAGGAGCAGTGCAATGCGCAATATACATCTATATAGTTTTCCTTCAGAAAAAAACAGCCATGAATGCTGTGTTTAAAAACACCCCTACTTAGAAAAGTAAAAACAGCAGTCCATTGGAAAAAAACAAAACAAAACAAAACAAAAAGAAACCCCAAACCCAACAAAATCTACAAAGTATGTGTTCCTATACATAGTGATGAGGAACCAAAGCTTTGAAGGTCTCAGTGCTTCTTTATTCACAAAGGAATATTAGCTAGCTTCCGTCCAAGAATCTCAATGCGCCAAATCACTGTGACTGACACTCAGAGCTCTCGAATCTGTCAGACAATTATTTCGTTCCTGTGTGAAGGGGAAAAAAAAACCAAACAAATAAATTAAGCAGATGTCCAGGTAGTTCAAACAAACACACGATTACTCATCTTTAACAAAGAGGAACAAAAAATACAAGGAACTATGGAGAACAGACCTTGTTCAAGTTGGGTAGGGGGGCTTTCTCACCACTCCCCTTTGTATATAGTAAACATCTTTTAATTAGCAATATTGAAAAGATCTTCTGTTATGTACATATACATCCTTTACAGTCCTGACCCAAGGCTCACCAGAAATGCAAGAGCCCATCTATGGGGATTGCCATGAGTGTCTATAGTGGGTGAACCACAAACATTCACAAGAAGTGAGAACTAATTTCAATGCTGCTGTGTACACAAACAATCAATCACTCTTCTGGAAGTTACATTATCTACGAGTGAGTCAGTCAACTGCCATTGTTGCTGCAAAGAATTACACTTTACCCTAATTTTTTTGGGTTTTGGCTGAACTTGACTCTAAGCAAAGTTTTGCACACATTTCACATCACAGAGAACTGCAGTATGCTCGCTAGAGATTATACAGTTAAGACACCTTCCTGCCACTCAGTAGTGAAATGAGAGCCATACAGTTTGGGCTTTCTTGCTACACGATGAAGATCCTTAAGTACAATTCCGTTAGTACAGAAGCAATTTTATCCTCCTAAAATTAGTTGTAGTTACTGTGTTAGTGAATGCACACAATGTTTAGAATGCAGAACATTGCTAGCTCATTGGACAATCTAAGAAACAGCGACTCATTAGGAAACACCAGGAAACGGCAAGTAGCAGTCGGGCACGACATGTACAGATAAGCAAAATAAGGAGGCTTTGTATTAGCAGAAGTGTAACACAGACCAGACAAACTTTTAGAGACTGCTCCTGTACAACCTCAGAAACAAGTGAAGTCACTTTTAAGGGGATCTGAAAATGTAGAGCAGTTAAGATATATTTTTAAGGGGCATTTACAAGAACGTAAGTTTCTGAAGGATTCATATCCCCTGTAATAGTCAGAAGTTCCAAATCCTGATACTGCTTGTTATCATTAAAGTCAATGCTCTTTACTGGTGAGATTTAATCACTTGCTTAAAGTTAAGCATAATTTACCAGTGTTATGGAATGATGCCTTAAGCATGTGCTATAAACATCTTACTAATGTAGAATCTTGTTGATCACTAGGAGTTTGTTCTTTTACTATTCATCATCCTTTTTTTTAAAATCTCAAACCCTACTAATGATACCTAGTTGTGTAAAAGTATTGTAGGGTTTCTTACTTGAAAATGATCTTCAGTAGCCTTGCCACCCATGTTAAGAACATTCAGAGAACTGGCACGCTTCATGCTGCAACCAGGACAGTGAACATGCAAGGATAAACCGATGAGAATAGCTGAAAACTAACAGCTCTAAAACCACAAGTATCACAACGAGCAATGCACAGCTAAGGGAGTTTTAACAATGCCCCCACACTGGTCTGAGGGATACCCTTTAAGATAACTACATAACTTAGGTTTATATTAATTCTAAATTACATATAAAACCAAAAGAATTGCAAGCTCCTCAGAGCTTAAACATTTCAGGCAACTGATTTCACTTCAACTCAAAAATCTTAATTTTAAAAGCATATCAAATTAATAAACTTACTTGGCATCATTTTAAAATTAACTAATTAAGTCATACTTTTGATTTTATGCAGCGTTGTATAAAAGCATCAAAATATTCAGACAGTTTAGGAAAAAATATTGAAACATAGATAAATTTGTCATGTAGGCAGGGTCTTGGAAAAGCTACGACAAGCATTGGGTTAGTACTTTCTGCCTCATCTAGGTAGGCTCCAGGACCTATTTTAAAAAGCATTTATTTAAAACATCTCAAACTGAAGCAAAATAAATGGTTGCTGCTACGAACTCTTTCAGCTGTAAGCACTGGTAACAACAACCCAAGAATACTGTATTGAAAACAACAGGTAAGAGAGACTGGACTTTAATTATCTATATAGGAGCTAATGACAATCAAAATATCACTGCATTAACAGTAGTATCTACTGCTGTTTGAGACAAGGATTAATATTTTATCTACATTTCTCAAACATATATGAAATTTAACAAGAATATTTTATGTGTGTAATGGAATTCAAGATGAACCTTAAGACTCCTATTGTAATGCTGACTGCAACTGGAATGCCTCATGTCCTTTACCCAAAAATGTCTGGAAATTACTTACAATGTTCTGTTTGCTTTGGTTTTTTATTAGCTCTTTAGCTATGTCAGAACTACTAAATGAGGACTACCTAAAGCTTTAGAGACAACTGGCCAGTGCCTTCCAATAACATGAAAAGGTTTATCCATATAGATCACATTTGATATGAAGTTTTATTTTCTACTGAAGCAAGACTGTCAAAATGGAGCATGAGTTTTAAATGCTTTCATAAAGCAAAGGCTTAGCAGAATAATGAACAAAAACAATAATGAACATGGGCAACAGCTGCCACATATCATAAGCTCACCTAGCACTACGACTGAACAATTCAAAAGCTAGAATGCACACAGTTTAAAATACTTGACATGAGTGTTAGCAACAACAAAGCAAGGATTCATGCATGGTATACACCTCTCATTTATTCAAGGAAACATGTACAACAGAGGTTATATGTGAAGTCAGTTAATCTGTAAAACACAAAGAAAGCGTTACCTAAACCTCTTCCAAAAAGCAGAAAAGTTTATGGAAAACGTTACAGGGAAACAGAAAATCTACAGGTAAAAGTTTACACAAGTACTTTAGGTTCTTGCTGAAATGCAAATAAATTTAAAACCCCCAAACTTTTAATCACCCATGAGATACTGGTTTGAGGTTTTAGTTTTTGGGTTTGCTTTGGGTTTTGTGGTTTACTTTGGGTTTTTTCTTAAAAAACATACTTAAGAACCTTAGTTTGGCAAATACACTTTTAATTCCTTCCATGTTACAACAGATTGCACAAGTAGCATGTGGCTGTTGTTTCCTGTGCATAAGCAGTAACAATAATAAAAGTGGGGATTTTTTCTTCTTAATTTACAAATCTTACCTTTTTAAAGTGGAAAAATATAAAAATCAAACCTAACACTAGTTAAGCCAGTTTTATTTATTACTGAATTCTGAAATATGACAAGAGAAAAATACTTGGTATCATGCTTCAAGCAGCATATGTTTCAAAGAACAGTTCTTGCAAGATTTGCTCTTAGCCAAAAGGGCTTTAGCTTGATTTTAAAGAATCAACTTCCTTGATGGGTTTTCCGCTTTAATCCCTTTAACCTTCTTTATCAAGCAAGAACATGAAAACTAAGTCTTTCTTTCATGCTGTGATATTGATGTATTTCTGCTTGAGTCTTCCTCATTCACAACCACATCCACACTATCAATAACTATTTACAGAAGCAGAGAGTAAGTAACGGGTGTAAATCCATCTAAAAAAAGTCTTCCTAGAGACATAGGCAGGGAATAGAGAGGTGTACTGCTGAAGAAGGAGGAAGATAAATCTACCTAGAGTGGCTGACTTTGTAACAAAAATGATTGATACGTTTGTTATGTCAGTATTGCAATATTCAGCCAATAGACACAGTAAAACCAAAAGGTCTGAGTATTCCTGTTATTAAAAAACTAAAGAACAAACATAAAGAATTACCAAAGTTCCTTCAGAAAAAGAAATCAAAGTTACTTCTTGGAGTATCAATATATACAGCTATGCTTCTTGATCTACAAAGCTGATGTTTAATGCTAGGAATCTTTGCATTTGTTGTTAAAATCTTAACTCATATTGGCTGGTTTTTAAAGGTCTGTATTTCACAAGAACAGAAACTGCAATATTATCTTTTACACACAACATGCATGTCTACATAAAAGCCTATCAATGCAATATACTTACTACAAGTTTTAAGAACAAACTGTTGAGAACTATGGTGACATTTGAAAAACAATAATATTTTATCAAAAAGGGTAAGCAAGAAAAACACGGGTTTAGTTTCAAAATTGCTACATGTTCATGTCTTCAGATGAGCAAATCAGGTGATATAGACCCTGCACTATAATTAATGTGGGTAGGTAATTTCTACATTAATGGAATGACACTACTGAAGTGCAGACAAAAAGGCAGAGGAGTTCCTACAGCACACTGCAAAACCAAATGTCTTCAGTTATATGTAAGCATAATTTTCTGCAGCTATAATCACACAGCTAATTTACCTGCAAAAAACGTTAGCTCTACTCACTACGGAGAATAAATTGTTAAGATACTGAAAACCTTTCCATGTCTCACAAAAATGAGGAGAAAACGCAAAGTTAGCTACAAAGAGATGCTTCTATCCCTGCGAGAATATACCTGAACTACAATGTATGAACTCTGGACAGAGCTGAACAGGAACAGAAAATTTACATATAAAAATGCTGATCCTGAAGACAAAGGAAACCCTTGGTTTGCATTTAATTGTTTTCCCTCAATTATTTGACATTTATGTCTTTTCTTCTTCTGTATCACATCATTTCAGTTTACTGCTGGTCTGTCATCTCAGAGGCAGTTCTTAGAATTGCATCAAAACCCACAAAAGTATTTTTGACCTTGAATTTAATTTGGTGGCTTTAACATCAAGTATCTGGCACTTAACAGTGATAATTAATTAATGAATCAGTTTGAATTTGTCTCCAGATTCCTGTCTCAGGTACTATCATCATCATCTACTATATTACCCATAGGCACAACTGCTCCATCAGAAGATACTCTAAGGTTTCCAGTTTAATTGTTCCTCTCAAACAAACAAATTCAAATTTTACACAGTAAGGGGAAAAAAAAATCCTGCCACTGACAGCAGTTATGATGGGGATGAGGGGAACACCCACATGCTATCATGAATAACAGTAGTACCTTTTTTTTCATGTTTCGACTTCTCTACAGCAGGCAATATATTAATAATATTTCCATAGATTTATTAGAAGCACTATACAGATCCAAATCCATAATCATAGGGTAAATAGGAAAGAGCAAAAAGTTAGATTAGTTTTGGATTTTTAACACCGATTTCATTGAGGCCAAAATGGTAGTGAGATGCACAACTAGGCTCAAGCTTTCAATATTTTCCTCCACTCTGAAACTTGGATTTTCCAAAATAGAAACCGAAAAGGGCTCTTCATACCCACAGCAATATATAAAGTTATCTCAAGGATATATCAAGAATATTAGTTGTGGGTTTACTTTATTTTTCTACTGTAAAAATCAGAAACATTTCTTACTCTTCACCACTGTGAAAAAGAATTTTTGCAAGTAACAAACATTTACTAATATTCTACAAGGTTTTTCTGTTCTTTGAATGGCTGAAGCAGTAGAAAGGGAGGGAAAAAACACTGTTAAAATTGAGTTAACTCTTAAATGCAAATACAATTCCTATTTCACAACAGAAATTGCTATGATGTGCAGTTAGCTAAGCAAAGAAGAATACACTGTCCTCAGTACTGCCCTAGGCTACAGTGGGGGCACAGAACAAGGGCACACCAGCACAGCTAAGAATAGATAATTACCCTGGATTCTTTGGTTCACTGTCTCGTGAACTTCCTCCCTTCAGCTTTCTAACCAGCTTCTCACTGCTGCGTCTAATGGAAGCACGAAGTTTGCTAAAGGAACCACTGCGTTTTAAAGATCCAGTGCCATCCTGAAAAAAATTGAACACATGTGAAAGTGCAGGAGTTTGCTGCCCTCCTCCAAACCTGGCTCAAACGCATTTCACTGGTGACTTTCTCTTTTTGTTTTGTTTAGATTGCTAATAATATATACTCGGTACAATTAGCTAAACACAGGACATTGCATAGCTGTAACTTTACCAAAACAAAAGGATTCCTTCCGAACTGTAAACAAAGGTTTCCAAAAGGTGAAGACATGCTCAAGCCATAGTTCGAAATTAGTGAAACCCCACCACAGCAGTCAAACCATTCACCAGTACCATTTCACGAGCGCAGTGTGGTTAAAAGTGTAGTCCCCAAGCAAAACCATTCCATCGGTCTAAGAAAAAAAATGGTTTATTTTTTCTAAACATCTGCATTACTTGCAAAACATGTTTGTTTAATCCTAAAATCCTTGAACAAAAATATTTCTGATAAGAAGGGTGAATGGCTAAATTCTGATGCTTCATTTTAACTTTCACCAAAAGAAAACTTAAAACACAACAGATTTTTTTTTTTCCATACATTTCATTCATGTTTTATACTGCTGTTGTGATCCAAAGAAACTTTATTTTCTTTAACAATTCTTTATTTTACTCTTAAAATAACAACCCTAAACCTAACAGCGTAGTAAGGTTAGGAGTGATCATGTCCTATTTCATAGAAGTCTTAGGTGATTATTAGAGAATTGTAAAAGAAGAAAGTACAGCACTACTAAGCAGACAAAGACAGACACCTGAGTTGGAGTGAGTTTATTAGAAGTTAGAAAGACAAATACACAAATCACTGAACACCAAGATTAGTAGAGAAAAGCATAATCGCCAAAATCTCACACAAAGACTAAACAGCAATGCTACTGTAGAATAATCTTAAGTGAAGACATCCAGAGTTCCATATTGATGTTAACCATATAATAGGTCTCTAAATACATTTTAAAGCACTTGGAGAACATGCCTTACTTTTACTGATTTGGTTTTTCTCCTGTAAAGATCACCATCATGCCATTTCAATAATACCTTGTGTGATATTTTTAACTACCTTTTTTCCATAGTGAACAGCTACTTATAAAGTTCATTGTAACTTGTTTGGTTTGTTCTTTTTTTACTAATGTATTACACAGCAAATGGTTGTAATAACATTTTGTATGACTAGATACATATCTGGCAAAGCTACACATGTACAGAAATAGAAAACCAAAAGAGACACCAGCACTCAAGGAATGGCCAGTTTACAGGGAAGTGTAGCTCTAACAAGAATCTTAAGGGGGTTGCTAAAACACAGCAGTCAGTACTGAAGAGAGAAGTTAAAGCTTGAAGATGGTGCACGCCCGTCATGCAGGAGACAGTATAAGAATCACAAAAGGCATCTAGGCCTGTCAGAAACGGAGAGAGAAAAACTGAATGAAACTGTTGGGAAAATTTCAACAGTTTTCAATTTTGAACAGTCATGTTTACAGTATTTCTAGGTCAAACAAGTATTTCCGGTGTATTTGAACTGTCTTTAAGGAAAACGTGCAGGCCTTTGCAATTACCAGAAGGTTCATCTTTAGACAGTGCCTATGTGACTAACGCATGACATGCAACTTACAAATGAGCACGAATGATGCTGCATATTAAGGTAGCATTTGTATGAAGTACAGAACATCTTTAAGGAGGGGGTAGCTTTAGTATTACATTTGGTAAACAAAGAAATTTTTTTTTTTTTTTGTTTCAGATGACATTAACACAAAAATAAAGGAAACAAACAGAAAAATCAGGAGAAAGGAACGAATCATGGTGCATTCATTTCAGCTTTAACTTCTGTCAGGAGCTTTCCTTGAAACCAAAGTGCAAGGAGAAAAATGTTCTGCCCAAACCTCCAGACAAAATTCTGTTTCATTCCGCTAAAGAATTAAAATCCAGCTAACCTCATGAGTATTTTGTGTATGTCTTATACACACACTTACAGAATCCAAGTGGAAACTTCTGTACCTTTTCTAATGAAGCAAGGCAGATGAAAGAATCCACCTTTAAATATAAGCCGTGGTTCAATTTGCATGCTTTTCCCTCTCAGTGTTAACTATAGAAACCATTACTGATAATATTAAGATAACAGTCTTGAGAGCCTTTAGCTGTAGCAACTGGAATGAACAATTGAAGTGATTCCTGCAAATGGCAAAATGCCAAGTGATGATTACAAGATCAAAATATAACTGTTTTGTTTCAAGCTAAATTGCACATATTGTTCTGTCTTTTAAAAATAAGACTTCAGCTTTGCAGGATTGAATAAATTGAAATCTGAATTCTGATTAGAAGTATTAGATGAGTGAAAAGGCTCATTATTCCTATGGTCTTAAACTACTGATGCTGTAGCAGTGATAAGGATTCAATGAACAAAGGCAAGACAAATTTGGTAGATATAGAGCATAACTTTCATTATGCTAACGAGCACAGTAGCAATATGCAGACAAACTTCTGGGTACTTCCAATCTGAAATAAATACACTGAACTTCCCTGTTAACTCTGATTGCATGACTATCAGAACACCTCTAAAACATGACCTTAAGATAAAAAAAAACAATAAAAATACTGAATCCAGTGTGAGGAAGAAGAAAAAAAAATATTGGACATAGCCATGTCTATGGCAAAGTTCCATTGCTGATTTTTATGTCACTCAGAATGAGAATCACTTTATTACACCTCCCCACCATTATTGTCCCCAGTACTTTGTAGTTGTCTGCTACAATGCTGCTCTGGTTGCTTGACACTTCACATGAAAGAAAAAGTGACTCTTACCACCTAGTCTGTGGTAGTGAAATTTATTGCTTTCGTATCACATCTGAAAGCAGTCTGACAGGCTCACAAGCTTTTTGCAGCACATAGATTAGAGAGAGAAAAAAAAAAAAAAGATACTTCTTCACACTAAAAACATTATCTTAAATTAATTATTATACCATAATTTTTATCTGCCCTGCAACTGGCTTCAAGATCAATTGAAACAAATGCTATTACAGATATCCACTACAATTTTTAATGTATCAACAAATTAAGGAAAACAAATCTTGGTATTTTTACTCTGAATTTTTAAGACAAAGTATTTATTTGCAATCAGGTAACTTTGGTTAATTTTAAGGGACGAATTTATACAGAATCTATAAACATGTGCATGAACCTCAGCTATGTTAATCGTAACAGTTAATGACAAATATACTTACAGTGGATATTTCAGTTCTTTTTGGAAGAATGCAAAGCATTACATCAAAGAATACAATGCTTACTAATGACTGAATTCCATCAGTAGATCTTCCAAGCTTTTTTTTTTTTTTTAAATTACATTTGTCACTTTACAAACACTACCTATTCCCTGACTGGTAAGGAAAAAAGTCAACTTGACCACTTTGGAGTAATTTAAAGGCAAAAGGCAAGCCTCTCTTCAGGCTCTGCCTACAGAAGTAACTGTCTGGTTAAAAACCAAAAAAAAACAACAGACTATTTTATGAATCAGAATATTTTGTCTGGAGGGAACACACAAGGGTAAAAAAATCAGTTACATGATACGAAGTAGAGGGAAGAACAGCACTGAGATAGGAACACTAGGGGCAGAGTAGAAGGAGCGAGAGTTGCCCACTTTATGTATGACATGTAATACAAAATACCTTCTATGAGGAGGAGAACAAAAGAAATAATGAAAATGAGAATAAAGCAATCTCACTTCAGCATGCTAAAAATGAGAGAAGTCTGTTTGCTTTGAATTGAATTTTTCAGATCAACAAATTTTATCACTAAGTTTGATTCAAGTATCGACCTAGAAATACTGTCTATTGCTTTTCCACAGAAGGCCCTTTAAATCCAAACCCTGCATGCTTGTTTAATTAATGTCAAATAGAAAAAGTTTAATCCATTTAGAACATAGTCATGCAAAGTCAAGCAAAAATTAAAGGAGGAGTACAGTACACAGTTCTAACACTGAATGGGCAAGATGAGAATTAAAAAAAAAAGAGTTATCCAACCTTACTTTGGCTTTATTAATGATGCAGTGTTATTCACAAGAGATGCTGATTGACTGTCTTGGCACTGAAAACACCAATGCCAAGAAAACAGTAAGAGACAAAAGCAAAGATGGAAAGAACATTCTCCTTTAAGATGAAAGCAGTATGAATTTTATCAAGGTTTCTTTGGAATTCTAAACTTTGTCTCGTGTGACTAAAAAAAAAGAAGGAACAAAAAGATTGCTATTGCAAGAGAAATGAAACTTCAGAGCACTCAATATTGCAAAGTAGGCTACTTCCCCTCCCATAAAGCAAAAACAGGCAACACCACTTTTATAATCTAACAAAACTGCAGCTGGGAGTTAGTTAACAGTGCAATATACATCCCATTGCTGACAATGGGATAAAGCATAGCAAATATGGTGACAGAAGCAATCAACTACATAAGCAAGCAACTACATAAGCCACATTAGTAACTGAAAGCTTGCACTGTGTTTCAAATTCAACAAAAACAAGGGTTAGAAAAATGCATATATAATCACTATATACATATATATATATGTTTTTATTTTATGGCAATTAGTGTATACAGTGTAGCCAGTATATGGGAAACAAACAGGAACAATTTCCCAGCAAATTTTAAGAGGGGGAAGCAATATTAGTAGTTCAGTTAAGAAGCATGAAGTTACTATCATTGTTATGTGAGGGCACTGGCCCTTAAAATAGATTGTACAGCAGCATGAAAAGTTACATTGGGTAAGGAGGAGACTGTAATTATTTTAGTGTTAGACAAATCACTTCAATTTACTCTAAAACTGCTAACACAAATACACCTCCACAGCAAACATTCTTTGTATTTTTATGTATTTCAAGGAAACATTTAAAATACGGACACATGGCACCAAAAGGACAAAGGCAAACATTATTTAATTGCCAGAATATTTCTACCAGTAAAAAGAAAACACTGACAAGCAACCGCAAACCAGACCATCACCAGGACACTCAATCAGCATTAAACACCTTAAGAGTTAAATACAACTGCTTGATATTTTTCAAGAAATTTCTCCATTGAGGACAACCACAGAAAGGAAGTCTTAAAATGTTTAAATATTACCATTTTTTTACATTATGGTAAACAAAATGTTAATGATTTCTTAATTGATTACAAAATACATAGTAGATCATCCAAGAAAATGCTGAACACATGGTAGGCTGGTGCATTTTTGTTATGGTGACAATTTATCTAGGCTATTTTTTTAACTGTGTACTGTACTTACCCCATTCCATTCTACGCTCATACTCACTTCCTCGCCTCCATCGGGACCGCTCTCATACTTTACCACATCAACATTGAGGCTTTCTCGGCTCCGCCTTTTTTCTATGCTCTCAGGGTCATTCAGCACTTCAGCAACTCTCTGTTTATGAACATTGTCAAGACCCTGAGAATTAGATAAAGTGGAGAAAGGTTTCATTTTATTACAAGCTTTATTAATCTACAGCTCACACACAATAATAGTATTGAGTTAAACCAAGTCATAACTCCATCCCACTTTCACAGGGCTGTTGAGTTGCCCTTTATACACCAACACAGTGAGAAGTGGATAGTTTGGTCGTTTGGGAACTCAGTGGCTTGCCATTCTTTTCCTCGTTCCCTACATTTGTTAAAGCCTCATGGTGTTTGTTTCACCTACCTGAGTCATCTAATCACCAGCTTAATATTTAATCAATTTATAGATCAGGGGCAGTCAATGTAATATTAGTTTTTCACCTATCAAATGGCGCAGTATTCATCCACATTTGGAAAGAACACAGCAGGTGTCTGAATATCTAATGCCTAAGACAGTGGTTGTATTATTTAAAAACTACTGATGTATGACACAGTAATGTCATTTATCCCTTAGAAAGAAATCAAGTAGGAAATAAGCACATAATAGAACAGACTATACATATGGTAAATAAAATATGTTTACTTTCTGTTAAAGAGTGAACGTCCATTATCAAATAATCCTTTAAATATCTTAGAAGTGCTGAAATATCTTCTATGAAAAGCCTATACTGAAAACAAAAGGCAAAATCTTAAACACAGGATCTGGCAAATAATAAGGCTCAAATCATACTTATTTTGTGCTTTGTCATCTTTATGATAAATCTCTCCACATCATAAATGGTATTTGTGTCAAGAAGTGATCCCAGCTGAATGCCTTAAAGGTAAGAAAATACCCTGCATGTTTCACCAGACAACATTATCAGCAAATGCAGTGGGAGATCTGTGCAACAAATCCATAAAGTCTACCACAGCAGAGAAAGTGAGAATTATACCAGAGCTCTGCTTAAAAGCACAGTACATAAGCAAGTATGAAAATTGGTTTAATGGCATACAGACATCAGGCTCTTGGTTCCCATACAGCAACTTTTCACTAACTGAAGAGGAGAATAGTCCTTCCTAATGAAATTCTACATACATGAAACATCTACATACAAGCATGAAACTAACATACAACGACCTTGCATGTTCACTTCCACCTCAACGTAAGGAGCAGAAAACTGGCTAGAGCTCTCTGACAGTAGAGAAGTGTAGGCTCAAAATGGCTTTTGCACCAATTCTTTTAGCAGCAAAGAACACAAAAAAAGCATAAAACTATTTAAATTCACTACTAAGGAGACAATGTATCACATATGAACCTCAAGCCTCCAGGTGCTATTCCAAAGCTATCTTTTTTTTTTTNTAAATAAGAAAAGGACAGAAAGAAAGAAAATGAGGGTCAGGTAACTGCACATTCTTAGTTTGATTCTGTCACAAAAGATGAAGGCCAAAGAACCTCACCAGTACTCAAAACCTCACACACAGATCCCAGGAGCTAAAGCAAACAAAACAAGTGCAAAGGAGGTGTGAAGGAGAAGAGAGCTGTGGAGGACTGATGCTTTTCCACAATTGTGAACAAAAGTACCTCTTTGCCTTTAGCTCGAAAGGGGAAATGCACTCACGCATTAAAGGAGTCAGTCCTCCTTTAATGGTCTGAAACTAAAAGGTAGTGTTAAATGCTGCTAGTATGACAGTCTCATTTCCTGCATGTCCAAATCTAGAGCTGTATGTAGTGCGCTACATTATGGTATAATGCTACAGGGAGTATCTGATGCACCAATGAAAATTTGATGCATGCTTAACAAAATAAAGTAGCAGCAGCAAACCTCCATCAGGCTCTACAGAAAAATCAACTTTTTGTAGTGGCACAGGCAAGTCAGAAGTAGACTGATTAAACAGGCACTCTAAAACAGGGATTCTCTACTAACATGATCCTCCTATTAATACTTGCAAAATAATCAATTCCAAGCTTTCCAGTAAAAATATTAACTTGAAAAGCTGGTGCTCTTGTTTGGGTTTTTATATATACATTAAAAAAACAAAAGAACATAACTACATGCTAAGTTTTCTTCCAGTCTTCTTATTACTACTCTATTACGCAACTAAAAATAATTGTGTCTGTTCACAGTAAAAAAATGATCATATGTAGGGGCAACAATGAAACTAAGAACTAAGGTCTGTGCCAGTCAATCAGTTCTAAACAGAAAAAGAACATTTTTAACTTTGACAGCTCCTTATTAAAAATAGAACTGCATTAACGGCAAAGGATATTCAGCATAAAGTCTCCATTTCCCCCTCTAGCTAGTCTCTCTACCAAGACATAGCCAATTGAGGTCTGCTGGCCAACACAGTGTCTTCCTCTCTTCTATTTTCCACCTAATTTCACTCCCAATTTGAATCACATCTCCAGCAGTGCCAGTGCCCTAGTAATTAGCCAGTTTGCAAGCATTAAGATGTTACCAGTTTATTAGCAGTTCAGACTGAAATTAGGAGACGACAGTAAGCACCAGACTGAATAACTAGAAAAGTCTATATTCTGTGTGTGTAAGATAGTGAAGCAGCAAATCTGCACAGCCACAATGCAGAAATATTGCTAACACAAACTTCCATACTTGCCTGTTTACGAGATCTCATCGCTGCCTCTTCTAATGTTTCAGCAGCTTCAAACTTGCCCTGTCGTCTGTAAAGTGCCCCAAGGTTCTTTAAGGTAGTTGTTACTGTTGGACTGTTTAAAAGACACAGAAAAGTAGTTTTTATATACATCATGAACATATACACCAAACTCTTCTCAACTCACAAACTAATAAAAACTTTAATTACAAAAATGTGACGTCTTTCTTGAAATATACTATGCTGTACTTCATGTACATTGAAGGGGATTAACAGGTTTTTCCTACTTCATTAACAGCTCTCACTATGATTCGTCAACAGCCCTGAAACTGTTAAGTCAGTAACTAGTCTCGAGATTCACTCAAGAGAAAACTGGAGTGCTGCATCCCTGAGCTTCTCAGATGCATCTCAAGGTGAAAATTCAGCTCAGTCTGTTTCTGACTGAGTAATTTTGAAGCTTCCAGAAAATAAAATCACATATTCCATTACCAAGTCTCACACTCAAACAGGACATTTTTGTTTCAATGACACAATGAGAATTATCTCAGTCACTGTATTGTTTGCGTGACATTTTGCTCCAGTAACAGCAGAGAAAATATTTCCTCACGCATTAGAATGAGCTAGTACATGAAAAACAAACTAACATAAAATGTATGTCACTCAGAGTTCAGGACAGAGAAAAAAAGAGCAGGTTTCACCAGTACAAAGATTCTGTTGCTTATAAATATAAAGTACTCAAACACTGAGAAAGCAAAAAAAATCTCACTGAGCATTAGTAGGTGGTTAGCACTGGTACATTAAAAAAGGCAGTTAAGGAAAAAAATTCAAGCAAAGAAAAAGTATTTTGCCAAGTATAATCCAAGTTCAAGTCCTTGTTTCTCTTCCATTGTAAAGTAAATGTTTTCACTCACAAGAAACTATAAACTTTCTGTTTTAGAAACTTAACTAATGCTGAATTATGGCAGTTTAACTTTGTTTTCTTCTGCCAGCTAGAAAACTTGAGGCTCAGTTACTTGGAGAGTCTCTTTTTTGCCTCTAACCCTCTCTAGAGATCTTGCTAGGACAGAGAGCACATGTATGCCAACCAACGGTATAAAAAGAATGAAAGTGACCTATGCTTCCATGTGAGGGATTGCCAAAAACACAACTGATTATTTTTTTATGTTACTTACTAGATCTAACAAGTCTAGATTAAAAGCAGCTGTGGGGCTTGAAAACTGCTACTGTGTTCCTGAAACCCAATCTTGGAGCCTGAATTTTTAACACTACAATTTTTTTTAGTCCTAAGCAAGTAGCTTGTTTGGTTTAATTTTTAAAAATGTTTTAATCTGACACCTCTGGACACTGGAATATCGCCATGTTGTTTATCCCGTGAAGAAATTACCCACCTGTCAACTTTGCAGGCTTTGTACCAGCCACCATATTCCCCAAAAGATGTGCCATCTTTCTGCTTTCCCTAATTAAAAAAAAAAAGTAGCATTGAAGAAAAATAACTAATTTGTAACTTATACAGGTAAAAGATAAAAAAATATTTATGACAATGCCCTTACTTTGCATTCTTCCCTCTCTTCTGCATGCATCCAAATAGGCTTGTTTTCATCTGATGAAAGAGAAGAAAGCATTTTATAGAAGTACAGAAACTACAAACTATTCTGAAATAAAGTTGCAAATCAGGAAATTATACTACTACCACCATAAAAATGTTTATTGTCCATAGCATAACCAGCAGATAAAAAGCCCCATGCACCTCTTTTTTTATAGTTCTACAATTCTGTCTTCAATGTTACTGGAACTTAGAAAGAGTTACTTCTGAGAAGCTTTGAAGTCAAGTATGTGCTGCCATCGATTTGTCATGTGCCTACTTCTGTGCTAGAAAACATGCATTTATTTCTGTTATCATAATAACTGTTTTGATATCTACTAAGTGGTGCATATGCTACTGTCATGGAATGCAATGCAAATTCCTCACTGTGACTTATAGCTGGTAAAACGCATTTAACTTTAATGTACAGTGAAATTCACGATATAAGGCTATTTTCCCCAGACTTCAATGGAGGACTCATATTAACAATGCATTTATTACATGATTAAAAATCCATCACTGACATTTTCTGTGACTGTAAAGTGGCATACTTTTTCTGACGAAATTTGGGTTAGCTGGGCTTATGATAAATGATGACTGAAATGCAATCCATAAAACATAAACCTACTTCATGTAAGAGAAACTCTCCTTTTGAATCAAATGCTACTGCTGTATCTAAACACTGTCTTATGATGAATGTAGTTCAATGCATCTATAAAACCATTTTTTAAGTCTACCTCAAGCAAGTAACAATTGTAATCAGAACATTAAATTAAAATCTAGAGACTCAGTTTCTTACCATCTACAGAGCCAAATTCCCGTTCATGAGCACGAGTAAGAATCTCTTTGTATAAAGTTTCCGCTTGCTTAAATTTGCCCTGTTTTAGATAGCAGGAAGCCTAAAAAACAAAATGTCCCCCCAAAGGTATGAGTACACAGTTTAATTTAGCTTGAAAAATGATAAATAAAACACATGATGAATAAAGATGCATTTCATCAGAAAATTTTACTTTTTCTTAGATTTTCTATATAAAAGGCTTACCAAGTTATTCTTTGTTTTCGCAACATTTGGATCATCTGGTCCCAGCTTAGTTTGGTAAATTTCCAGTGCCCTCTGATAGTAGTATTCAACCTCCTCGTATTTACCCTGGTTCTGGCATAGTAAAGCCAAGTTATTGAGCTGTTTGGCAACATCAGGGTGATCCTTCCCCAGGACCTGGAAAAGAAATGTATTAAAACATTCTCCAATGAAATCAGGGTTTAGAAATGCGTCATTTAGCAGTAGCCTGCACTCCTCATCAATTGTACATGAGGATGACAAAAGCAAAACCTGCATTTTAAATATATGAAAAATCAGTCAACTCTTGCAAACTGAAAGTGCTGCAGAACAATTTGTAACAGGAATAATGTAAGTAGTATTGCAACATCATATACAGCATTTCACATAAAGTCTGAAGATGCAGGCATTCAGCCTCACAGACTAGAATATCCACATAGTCACAGAATAGTCAACTTTAAAATATTCATGGTGTTTCCCTTGTAATTCCAGTGCTCTTGTCAAATCAAAGGAAATCAAAAGGGAAAGAAAAAGGCAAACAAGTTAATTACAAAATACAGAATTTAGAATATACCCTGAGTGCTCCAACAGCTCTGTAGGCCTACTGGAATTCACTACTGTTTTGAATTTCAGACAGCGCTAACTACTAGGGCATTGTGAACTCTGTGCTTTATCTGGCAGATGTGCCCAACCAAAACTTAAGAAAAAACTTAACTTTGCAGTCTCCCTCAAAAAAGAAAACCACCAAACATTCAGAAAGTGCTGTATTTTTTTACCCATACCTTTTCTCTGATTTCCAGAGCTCGTTTACACAATGGTTCAGCTTCTTTGTACTTTCCCCGTTTGCCATAAAGTACTGCAAGATTGTTTAGAGTTGCTGCCACCTGCCAACAGTACAGAAAGAGTAACTACAATGGAATTTGCTAATGACAACATATGACGAATTAACACATATTGAAAATTTTTCATGCACAGGGTTGACCATCATAAATTTTCAATTGAAGAAATAATGATTGTTGAACACATCCATACACGAACAAGGGGAAAAAATTAAATACTTTTGCTTCGTTTGTGGAATTTTCTTTTAGTGCATACATTCCTTCCATATGTTCTTCTCTTACAAAGTTACCTCCCACATCCACATTCAGAGCTGCTCTGCTTCACACAGGCTACATGAAGCAAGAGATCACATTAATTTTAAACTTTAATTATGAAAGCTTGATTTATATATCATTTAAAAGCAGCAGTAAACCAAATCAGAAGTTTAACGACATGATTTAACAATCTTGACAAATTATTTCCCACAGAAAATCCATGCAATCCAAAAATCAAGTATGTGCAACTCATTTGTGGTGCTCAAAAGGTACTCTGAATATCTAAGAGGCCTCCTACCTGTACTGTTTAGAGATAAGCCAGGCCTTTAAAACCTTCCTGTTGAGTTTAATATTAGAATGAGTTGAGGAAAAAAAAATCCATGAAAAACAGAACTAAAAATATGCTATTGCATGTATACAAACCGCTGGATGATCTTTGCCCAAGGTCTTTTCACGGATAGCCAAGGCATCATTCAGGAGGTTTGCGGCATCTTTGTATTTGTTCTGGTCTCTAAATTATAAAGAATCATAATTAGCAATAGGAATTCAGCAAAGAAAGTAATACAAATTAAGCTGACTGGCCTAAGGATGCTAGTACACAAGAAGAGTAATTCAGAATACATTCAGAAGTCAGGAGAAGCTGAAGCCTGTATCAGTAGTTTGCTGGTTGAGGACCAGCACATAGTACTTCTACACTGCTGTTCAATTTACACCTCTAGATTATCTGGAAGTGGATACTCAAGACATGCACCCTCAAAAAAACCCTAACAAAACCCCACAAAAAACAACCAAAAAAAAAGTATCAAATGCAGCTTCACTTCCAGAGCAAAGACACAGGCAAAAATGCATCAATTTGTTTGACTTTATATTTAAATAGAGAGACATAAATATTGCAGGACCCTCTTGAGGGCTTTAACAGACAACAGGGAAAGGAAAATAAATGGAATGGAAAATAAAACAGGCAAAAAATGTTACTCTGAAGATTAACAAGTTGTAGATAAATAATAACTTTTTAACTGATATTTATGTAAGTATACAAACCTGTACACCAAAGCAAGTATGTTCAACATAGTGGCGACATCAGGATGATCATGACCCGAAGTCTTCTCCAGATCTTCAAGAGCTTGTTTACAGAGAGGTACAGCAACCTCATATCTACCTTGGGAAGCATACTGAATTACAAGATTATGAAGGGTCCTTAATCTTGCCGGAATTTCATAGCCACCTTGTTGGGCAGCAGCAGCTGCACTGCTATGCTGCTGTTGAACTGAAATAAATCAACAAGATTTCAAGCTGTTTAAAATAAAACTAAAACATCTAACATTATTGCCCAAGGACACAAAATGAGACTCACTGAATTTTATTTCTTCAGTATAAAACATAGTTCACAGCAGTCATGCTGTACTGAACAGTGAAAATATGGACATTTTATTCTTCATACTCTGTCCAGTGTTGTATTATTTTACTTATCTATCAGCTCAAAGGGTGATATGTAATAAACCAATTACAAAAGCTGGAAACTGTTTCAGCTCAGGAAACCATTAACAGTTCTCAGTTGCATCATAATTTTGCACTAACAAATACTTGACTTCTTATGAAAAGGAACATTAACATAGACAAGTCAAATACTTGCATAAGAGTGCAATCTATTTGTCCTTTTTCTCATTCTCTAAACATACTAATTTTTGTTCCCCTTTGTTTGCTATACCAAGGAGTACTTAAGGTTGGCACACAAAGGATTAAAACAGTTGCAAAAGAAATGGCACTGAGTCACCAAAGCCAGCGTCAGCCACTTATTTTTCAGTAGCTCTTAACCTTTGCTTCAATTCCTACCTTCCCACTCCCCTCCAAAACCTACAACTGGTTCTATCTTCACTTGGGAGATTTCGGGAAAGCCTGAGAAAAGATTCTCTCACTCATTTTTGTTAAGTTCTAGACATCACACAGGGTAAGGGCTCCAGCTGTGACCCCGACTTTCTATTAAGCAAAAAAACCCACTCTAAACGCAAGTGAGAGCCTTATCCTACATCAGTGGAACCACACAATTTCAAGTCTACACCCACAACCATTAAAGCCTATTAAAGCACTAAAGTATTTCAGTGCTTTTCCTGGAGGTCAAGGAAATGACATGTAAATTTTGACACACAAAGGAATTGGAAAATAAGCTAGGTGGACTACACAAAGTATACAGACAGCTTTGACATTCAACTTTCTTACTTATAGGAAAAGAAGGAGCTCAGGAGGGAGTTTACAGTCAACAACTAACCTACTCTGAACTCTATAAGTTTTCCTTCTATTGATGGGTAACATAGATAGCACTGTCGTGCTATCAAGAATACAGTATATCCACGATGTGGACTGAGAAGTGGCTTGACAACATTGTTCAGAGGGTTGTGATCAGTAGCACAGAGTCAACTTGGAGGCCTGTGGCCTGTACTGTTCCCCAGGGATCAGTACTGGACCCAGTTTTGCTCCATACAACAACCTGAGTGAGGGGCTCAAGCGTAGCCTCAGCAAGTTTGCTGATGATACAAAACTGGAGGAGGGGGTGGGTGGCCAACACTCTGTTAGGCTGTGTTGCCATCCAATGAGATCTGGACATTGGATCTGGGAGAGCTGGGTGAAAGCAACCCTCATGAAATTCAATAAGGACAAGTTCAGAGTCCTCCCATCTGGAGAGGAATAACAGCAGGCACCAGTACAGGTTAGGGGTTGCCTTGCTGAAAAGCGGCCCCATGAATAAAAACCTTCGAGTCCTAGTGGACAGCAAGTTCTGCATGGTACAGCAATATGCCTTTGTGGCATATATGCCTTTGTGGCAAGAGTAACTTGAAGTACACTTACTTCCTTGTCCTTGATCATCTTCATCATTGGGAAACAAATCATCCAAAGGCTCTTTGGTAGAATCCGTATCTTTATCCTCCTGTAGGGCAAACCCAAACCCAAACAAATCGTTACAAATAAATCTCAGGCATAAAGTGTCAGTCCATTTAATTAGCAAAGGAAAACCTCACACACAGAACCTGGGAACTGGCAAGGATAACATTCCTTACAGAAGTTTTATGAAGGTCTTATGTTCAATTGTATTTACATACTTTGTCCCAAAACAATACAGGACACCTTCAGAAGAGCCAGGAATAGAAATCAGGTCTCTAGATTTCAGTCTTGATTTAAGCACAGAAGAACACATTTACTATTCTTACAGAGACATTATGCCTAATGGAAGTACCCAGAGAAGAGTGACTACTACTGAATACAGAACTGCCTGCTGTACTTTTTTAGTCATAAGTGTACTTTTAGATGCACAAAAGAGAGGAATAAGTCGGCCTAAATTTCTGACTACTCAAAATGCACAAATAATAGACTTTCCAATAGTGATCTGGAAGGTTCAACATGAAAAATAAATACAAAAAAGCCCAACACTTTGAAGGAAGCTCATCTCCAAAAGTCTCCAACTGAAATCATATTATTTCTGCACAGTCCATCAGTGTATAATTAAACATCCAATGATAATTCCAAATTCCACAATCCCTCAATCCTGTTTCTTAAATGTGGCATCTACACAACATAAACAGTTCAAGTTCTCAGAAATGTTAATCTCAGCAAGGATAAAACCCAGGAGCGAACGCATTCCTATTTTTCTGGCTTGCAATCCAGCATCTTTTCCCACAGATGAGAGAAAGGCAACTGCTGCTGCTGGCATTTAAATTCCACAGCAGAAAAGTGGGTGTGCTCTGCAAAAACAGCAGTTTGATGGAACTAGACCTCAGATGGGAAGTTCATAATTTTAGGTGTGCTGATTCCAGCCTCATATTGAGTTCAAAACCCACTGACTATTTTCAAAGGCTAACGAGAGGAACTGTCCATATGGTTAGCAAAACTATAAAGATGCTTTGCTTGCTTTGACCCTGTCTGCCAATTAAACTTCAAATAATGGTGCTATTTATGCCATCTACAGATTACAGTTCATCAGTTAGCACATCAAAATTCCATCATACCCTCCTCCCACCCCTTTTCTAAACAGGCTTCACTAACAGCATTCAGCTACAAATAACATGTCATGAAACAGCACTGAGAAGTCCCACGTGCAACCAACCAAAACAACTCTCTCTACTCAAATATGCTAAAAAGGATTTAGTCAAGCAGTCAGTTAAGCATGACTAAAATGCACACATATTCACCATTATACTTCTGAAATCACTGATGATGAAAAACTGCTCTTTCCAAGACACAGCTGAGAAAGTCTGAATGCACAAAATGAGATCTTTCTCTACTGTGCCATCTAACTTAAGGAAACAGATTTAAAAGATAATGAGAAGGGCAAACAATTCAGAAATCTTTAAGTGATAAGTTACTTCTGCAAATTCAAATTTTCAAATCACAGAATGTTAGGGCCTGGAAGAGACCTTGAAAGATCATAAGTCCAAACCCTCTGCCAGAGAAGGATCACCTACACCAGATCACACTGGAACACCATATCTGCCCCTTTTTCACCCCACCTGCCCCATTTTGCCCCTTTTCCTCCCCAAATCCCAGAGCACATGGGCTCTGTTGGAGTCTCCTCCCACTCCAGGTGTGGTCACTTTACCCTCCCTGCCCTCTCCCCTTTTTAAGCCTCCCCAGGAAAGGCAGAAGCCCCAAGTTGTGCCCAACTGGGTGAAGGAATCCTCCTCTTGTCATCACTGGTGAGTCTCCATGGTGTGCACCAGGTGAATGGGAAGCGGACAAAGCCAGGGGGCCTGATGCTCCCCAGTTAAGCAAAATAGAGAGCTGGTGGTCTAACACCACCCATCAGTGCTGGCTGGGCCTCCTTACTTAGGCTGATCTCCTCTCTGTTTAGCTGCTTCCTTCTGCTCTCTTATTATAAAACTATAACAATGGCAGGACTAAATCTAGGCCTGATCATCTGGTTGTCCTGAATCACACAACTTCAGAGGTTGGAAGGGACCTCCAGAGATCATTAAGACCAACCCCGCTGCCAAGGCAGGATCACTCAGGGTAGTCCATACAGGAACGCATCCAGGTAGGTTTTGAAAGTCTCCAGAAAAGGAGACTCCACAACCTCTCTAGGCAGCCTGTTCCAGTGCTGCATCATCTTCACTGTAAAGAAGTTTCTTCTCACGTTGAGGTGAAACCCTTCTATGTTCCAGTTTGTATCCATTACTCCTTGTCTTATTGCTGCTGACCGCTGAAAATTTTATCTGTGTTCTCTCTGTGTGTAATATAATGGACTAGCTAAACACAACTGATAATGCACAAGTGATCACAATACCTAGCAGAAGATCTTGAAAGGGGATTCAATAAATTCTCAACAAATAAAAAAAGCTACATACTGGTTATATTAAACAAATATTAAATGTTTTTCTTGCAGTCAAAACAACAACGTTCCCCATGATCTCAGAATTTCCAAAGGTTTACATTCCTTATTTATTTTAACTGTTCAATTTACAGAGGAAAACGTTTGGTTTGGTTCAGGGTGGGGTTTTTTTTGTTTTGGTTTTGGTGGTTTATTTTAAGCCAATATGATACTAAGTTATTTATGGATTTTTTTTTTCATTACCTCCAGGCAGTAAAATATTTACTCTCTTACTAATAAAAGAATGAACTGGAATCTTTCTGCAAACAGTGTGACACTGGTACAAAGTAAATGCTCCCACAACAAGAGACAGCTAAAAAACCTCTGTCATTTCTTGGTAACTGGTCAGATTTATGTAAATGTAGAGGGAGTTTTACTATACAGCTACTTACTGATGGTGAAATATCATCATCATATTTTTTTAATTGATTCATGAATTCTAGGTGTTTCTTTTCTTCCTCCAGTTGTGCCACAGACTGCTCACTTTTCTGTAGTTTCTGTTGTGTATTTGCTAGTTCATCCCGTAGCCACTGATTTTCCTGGCATAGTCGGCGAACCTGAGCACGTAATTTCTGCTTCTCTGATTCTACTGCATTTAAGTGATTTGACAAGGCCATCATCACCTGAAGAAAAGAAAGTGTCACATGATATATTTCCTCTGGCATGCACTCCTGTATTTAACAAAAAAAAGCCTTCTAGTATTTAAAACTGTGAAATCTGGTAAACAGATAGATTTCTGCTCTTTATATATGTGGTTCTTACTTTTCCACAAACTTTTCTTACCATTTGCTCAGCCAGACTTAACCCTAGAGGAACTATATACTACTGACTGGTTTTCACAATGCTATCAGAAGTCAAATTGTTTCAGAATTCTCTGAATATTTCATGTAATCTTAAAAATTAGGTAAGATTTCAATTACAAGGATTTAGGTTACTGTTTGTTCCACTAACATGAAATAGAGCAGTAATACTTTTAACTTGAAGCATCACAAAAATAACCCAGGAATTAACACAAAGTTCTAATTTAGCAGCTTTCAGACAGAAATCATACACATGCTTACAGTTCACAAAGATGAATACCTCAGCACAAAAATAATACTTTAAAGGGATAATTATCCTACTGAAATATAAACGTGTGACTGAACACACAATTTATATAAGCACTTCACATACAAAAGTGAGTGTGAAGACATTCAATGTGTTTGAACAGTTGCATTAAGAACAAAAAAATGTAAAAGCTAGAAAAGCAGTCTACTTGGATTAAGGATTTTTTGCATACCTAAGTTAAACAAAAAAGGAGCTTGCGAAGAGAAAGCCAAAAACTACTTACAGAAGATACTCTCCCTAAACTGTTTATATAATCTCCCACTAATACATATGGGCCAACTAATAAACAGTTCAGAGAAGTATATCTTACAAGAACAAGCCACTGGCGATAATAAAATACTTCTTTTAGAATAATTTGACACCCCCAAGGTATTAGTATTTAATTTCTTCGTTTCCATGCTTCTTTAAAAGACAGTTACCTTGAAGTGTTTTTAAACTAAATACTTCCATGTGAAACAGATGGTGTCCTTAGCTGAAGTTTCAGGCCTCAAAAATAGACATCAAGCTTTCAGATTTTTCTTTTTCATTAAAGGTAAGAAAAACTCCAAGGCCAAATTTCGAGAGTTGTATTTTCAAAATTGTTAATCATTTAAGTTACTTGGCCTATTGAAACAGTGGCATTTGTAATATGAGAAAGAACATTCAGGAAATTTGTGGTAGTAGGGTCAGCATACTCAACATTGTACAAGCTACAATAGCAAACTAAAATCCTTTGCAATCTTACTCTGCAGAATTAACTGAAAGAAAAATTGATTCCTTCTTCAGCAAAGTTTGTTTCATTCTCATGGAAATACACTTATGTCATCACACCTATACCCACATCACAAAAACATCTAAAAAATATTTTCTTAATTTAAATTCTGCAAATAAAAAAAAAAAAGAAAACCCAAACCCTATATTGATGCAACTGTAAGTGTGCAGGAAGAGTAGGTTTATCAGGTCTGAGAGTAGTAGTCTGAAGTAGAATTGGTTTCCTAAAAAAGGCAGTAAATGCAGACTTCTTGGCTCATCATTGCCACAGTTCACACAACACCAAGTGGGGCACACTAGGCAGGAACATTTGCAACTTTGTCAGAACTAGCTTTTTGGAGTCCCAATATCACATTGAAGTTTAGGAGAGAGAAGTTACTCATTCAACTCTCAGATCTTCTACAAACATCCATTAAAGGTAACCATCACAGTTTTATTCCATATAGCTTCTATTTTCTTGCAGTACAAAGGATCAAAGCTTGTACAATATACTACAGCCTGACAGTCTGTACCATTATGACCACAGGCTCTACATTCCCATGTCTGGTAAACCGTATTTGTCCATTCTCTCAAGCCTCAATTTACCATGATCCAATGCACGCAGCTTCCAGATCACCAAACAGTAATAGCTTCATCCAGATGAGAACGCTGAGCATAGTTATGGAACAATATAAAGCCTATTAATAATTTAGAGCTGACTCACTGGCATTTTCTGCTCAACTGCAAATACTTTGCCATTTTATACTAATGACAGTGTTCCATCACATTGTTTCAGATTTTTGACCTAATACAAAAATACCCTAAAGTTGGACTGTAAATGGTCCTCCCATCTTGACTGAATGTGCATCTTTTCTCTCATCTTCTGCAGATCATACCTTCATTGAGTAAAATAGTTCACAGAAATTAGCTCAGAGTCCTTTCTTTTCTTCTTCATTTCCAGTTGTTCAGATACTGGACACAACTCTTAACCTTATGTTTAGGATAAGTTTAGATTTAGCAGGATTATATAAATGAATTTAAAGTCGCAGCAGAGCTCAAAGTCTGGAACAAATGAATTGGTATGGGTGTGAGACTTTCCTATGCAATAATTTAGATTTTAAAAGCCAATGCTCAGTTTCTGAGCTACTCAAACTTTACCTGCCTAATGCCATGGAAAACTCTGAACAGAAAATAGCAACTGTGTCACTGAAGTAAAACTGAAGAGAAACTCAGTCATGAGCTTTAGTACGTTAATACTAAATGCATAATTAGTTCTGTAATACAGCATGACACACGGTATCTACCCCTATTAATTACAGCAGTCTTTTTCCTTAACACACAATAGCAATGTAAATGTCTTAACCCATTACATGTATACAATCCTCAAAGTCTGAAGTGTTTCATTTCTACTGCAGTTTTACCTGTGCTTCACTAAGACCAAGCTCCAGCATTTCCAGTGATTTTCGAATCATGTTTGACTTTTCTTCAACCAGATTAGTTTCATCATCTTTCTTCAAACACTTCAGCGTTTCAAGTAAGCTCTGTAAAATTGAATTGTGTTCATTCTTCAGTGCCTCTAGTCCATTAATCACTTGCTTAGTTTTGGCAATAATTTCATCTTGAGTAAGCTTCTCCAACTTCTCTTCTTTTAAATACACCATTGTGGACATGTTTTCATACATTCTGAAATGGAAAAGTTACACTAGTTAATCCAGAAAGAAGAATAAAATAACCAATTATCTGTAACTCAATAAAGCTTTAAGAAGTCATTTAAAAACATGATTTTGAAATGTATATTCAGAAAAGTATATTTTTGCACAACTTTTACAGTATTTAAAGTCGTACATTTGAAGTTTTCCAGTTTCTGTTTCTCAATTTACTATTAATACTAGTTTATAAGCCAAACAACAACAGAAATAAAATATATACAACATGTCAGAAGAATTTCTGAGTATTGTAGAACACAGCTGCACATCCAGGATTCTGTTTTGTGCAAAACCAAAATATCTGGTGTATAGAAGACACACTATAATAAATACAGCTATTTGCCGATGCCACTGATCTATAACTATGTTTACAAATACCCACAAAACAGAGCTTGAAGTACCTGAAGAAGCACCATCCAACCCTCTAAAAGCGCTGATCAATCAGTCAATCGTGGAAAAAATAATTATTTTCCAATAAGAAGGAAACATCCTTCATCCTTTTCCTAGGGCTATAAAAGCTCTCATCACTGTATGTTCTGAAAATAACAACTACCCCCTAAGATGACTTCACATTGATTATTGGAACTCTGCATAGACATATGGAACTCTATATAGACATAATTGCCTACAGGTCTGTTTTGATGAAGTTACAACAGCTGTGTCATGCTGGAAAAAAACTATTTGTGTAACACAACCTTTTGAGAAACAATTCACTGTGCTATTTTGTCAGTACCTTGTCTGCTAACTTAAGACTAGCAAATTTCTGGGTGTTTGTAAACATCTTGACCAAATGCAAATGAAGATCTAAAACGATTTTAAAGGTACCTGAGTTTCTATCTTCACATATGATGTTACTGAAGCGACAAACTAGTATGACAGTGTAATAATACAAATAGAAGAAATAACTTGATCCTTTTAAAATGTTACTAGGCGGGGAAAAAAGCTCTATAAATAAAAGGAAGAATTTTTAAATTGCTCCTTTATACTTAAGCCCTTTGCATAAACCAGAAAGTATAATTCAGAACAAAGCAGAAAACGTTTTTCAAAAGCAGGGAATTACAACACCTTTATGAAGACACCTGAGAAGCTTTCCTAAACTAACATATGAAATGTATTATACTAAACTGTATTAAAACATGTCTAAAAAAGAAAGCCCACTTAAATCCCAAATTAAAGAGTGCCATAAGGAATATGCATCTATGCAACACTTCATGACAGCTGCCAAAGGATGTGCCCTTTTCCTCTAGTATTACATTTAAAAGGTTGCTCTTTCTGTTTCTATACACTCAAATTACACTCTCTGTAATGATCTCCTGCAATGTGATATCTAAAAGGCATACCGATCTGTCACTAAAAAGTTGTGCACTACTCTGGTTTATTTTGCAGTCATCTATTGTTTGAAAGCAGAGATAATGCAGGGAAGCTGTGAATTTGGCTTTATATTCAGAGATATAAGTAACACAGAGCATACACACCTGGATAAAATATCTAACCTAGTATAGCATAAGAAATCAACTCACCAAAACCAGATGAGCAGAATGATAGTTACATCTCTCCCATTTATAACCTGTTATTTCCCAGAATACTTAAATTACACTTTTTAAAGTACGTACTCTCTAAAACTGCATACAAAAAAAAAAACCAAAAAAAAACAGAGAACTGCCATTTAATGTGAGACAGATTTGTAAATGCAGGCTTCCAACACGGACAGTCACGTAAGAAATTGTTACGGATTGTGCTAACTTCAGCATACAGCTCAACTCTAATTACTGTCTGCATGCTTTTGTGCCTTCAATTAAAAATTTCCATTCTGAACGCAAAGAGCTGAACTTTAGATCATAAGGAAATACAAATGGCAGAGGACACCTCTTAACACAAAATGAACGCTCCTATTCATTAGAATTTTTGAGAATTTTTTTTAATTTTTTTTTTTAATAGAGCTTTTCTGCCACATTCCAAAACAAGCACATGGTCATCTCGCTGCCTTACGTGAACAGGGATAGCAATTCCTTCTACATGCCTTGGTATTTTGTACATTATACATTACACTTTGTATATTCTACACTCAAGACAGAAGACAGGTATGTGCATGTATGCTGGGGTTTTTCTTAAGTCTATTTAAATCACAGTAGAAATTAAATCTAGGTAGTGAATACGGAAAAAAATCAACAGCCAGTCACTGTTACAAAAAGAATACACAAAACCCCTGCATAATACAAACTACGCTGGCCCTTTCAATGGTGATACTTTCAAGCAGAAACAATAATTCAGCCTGGGAGGTACCTATCCAACATATGAAATCCTGCACAAAGACACAACTGTGTGCACAATTATACCTAAGGTGTGAAATGGGCATGACACGTTACTATGAGGTAATAAAGGTTGTCTGCTCATAGACAGAATCAGACACACAGCTCTGCAGGAACACGAAGTTTCAACTGAGGAAGGCAAAAACAGTACAGAAGCTTTTGAAACAACAAAAACAGATTTAAGTGCAATGGGGGCAAAAAAATATACTTAAAGCCCATCACACCGCAGACCTGCTTTAGAAACACATGCTTCTCATCTCAAGACACCTCATTCTAAATCAAATAGAGCTATAATCTTTCACTGCCTCAGAGCTACTAACACAAGCAACTGTACTGGAGGCAGTGTCATGTTAAAAGCTGCATCACAACACAGACTGATGTGAAGGTTCACAAAGCCTGGGAGAGAGATTTTGAAGTCCTTGCTAGTGAAAATTGTTAGAACCCTTATCTTTCCTGATGACAGAAAGGGAATAAATATTTCTGCATAGGTTTTGTAGTGTGTCTGCTTAACTTGTATCTCTATAAAACACTACAGAAAATGTGGATAATGTTTTTCAGAGTTTATTACAGATTATGCTTGGGAGAATAACTTAGAAAAATGGGAGAAAAATAAACGTAGTTTATCATGCTATCAGATATGGGTTTTTTGTAGGAGTAAGACTGATAAATATCTAGTATCTTTTAAGAGTAAAGTGATGGTGTGGTGCCATGATTTTTTCAAAATATATTTTACAAAAAGGCATTAGCTATTCATCAAACAAGGCCATGTTTGAATACATAATCATACAGCTAGTTTTGCATACCTCAAAGCAGCAAAACTCATATAGGAAGAAAAAAGATTAAGTTTGTATGGAGGAAACAGGCATGGATATATACAAACCTACCACGCCTTTCTATCATCACTTTTCAAAAATGTTTGGGGTTTTTCCCCTCTATTTTTTTTCTTCTGCATAAAATAAAGGGCACAGTCAAAGGTTTCTTAAGATCCAACATTATTACCCTGTATACACTGTACTGCAAATTTTACCTAGTGCGGGAATTGTAGGTTCAAATATTAATTTTTAATTCAGTGTACCATCTATAACTAAACAAATTAAGATGCACAAGGCTTTAGCTGAAAACAAAATTTTGGATGAGAGGAAAAAAATGGTATTCAGTCAGAACTACAGGTTAAGCAATTGGCTTAATCAATTTACATATCCTACTAAATATGTGCCTGTGCAGATCTTGAGCACTGTAATCCTGGTTTACTTACCACAACATAGGCTATGCTAAAATAGAAATGTCATTTAACACTTTCCAACACTTACAAAACAAACAAAACAAAACCCAGCCAAACAAAACACACCCCCAAAAACCCCAAATCAAGCTCTTTTCTTCAAAAGCACAGAATAAATGAACTCAGACAGATCAACAGATATCTGGCAGATATTTATAGCATTAAATAAATTGATATTAAATAGCAATAACCTGAACCGAAGCAAGCATAAAGATAACAGAGCCAAGTCTACTGTCTTTAAGTCATGTAACTGCTGGGATAATCTCATCATATAAAACAACTTAAATTGATTAAAGATACAGCCATGTAAGTACTTTGTTACTTATAAAACTTCCAAACCAATTGTACGAATAATGCTGACATCATAGCTTGTTCCTAAATCCTACAGGCATATGCATATCAGAGCCAGCTACTTCAGCTCTTCAATTTATATTTAAGGATCTCTTCAACATAAATAGCTTTCCCTACTCAGCTGCTTTTTAAAAAGTCATTTCCCTGCACATCACCTCAAAGAATTCTTGAGCCAAAGTACATAACTATATAAATCCTTCTTTATGTAGGAAAACTTGCCAAGGAGGAAGACTTTTCTAAAAAACCCACAAGAATATTTTTTTGCCCCTGACTAAAGATTAGAATGGGTCCTAAAGAAAAAAAAAAAAAAGGTGTTTTTTTTTTTTAAATTTCCTTGCCATGAATCCCTAATTATTTCCTTTCTCAGTATTAATATTTTCATTCTTTAATAGTCATGTTTGAAGTAGTACAAGCTTAGATTTTTTTTTTTAAACGCATCTAGTGTGTCATCATTATTGTTTTAAAATACAATTTTTAAAAACCACCAAAGTCTGTAAATCGCTGTGACAAGTCAAATTTTCCCTAAACCTTTTCCTTCGACTATATGGATTGCAGGCAGGATAGCTGAAAATTAAAGAATAATGCGTCTACACAAAAGCATAAAAATCATCTTCCTAACAAGACTGGCTAAGCCATACTTTCAGGCCCTGTCATCTACCAGCACTGCTAATTCCACAAAGATACAATATATACTAATTTGAACTTTTTGTGTCTCCAATGTATACTCATCAGTTCACTGTTTCATAACAATAACCAGGCTATTCAGGGCTTTTAACCCTAATTTCACACTTAGTTCCTTCTTAATTAAATGGCAAGGCTCAGTGTCCTACATCCCGGATGTGCCTGTTTCATTTTGTACTAACTGCAAATTACGAGTCATTAATTCCCTGCTCGGACCTAGAACACATCTCATTACATCAGGCAACACACCATCTTGAAACACCATGAGCTGCTTTAACTGCTAATCTTCATAATGTGGAAAACTGCCTTCTCAGGCAATCCTTAAAAAGATCACAGGCCTTCCAAGCACAAAAGAAAATCATCAACAAAGGCAAGAGATGAAAACCAGTCCGCCAAAGGACACGAATAATATGTCAAAGACTGTACTAACTGCACCCCTCCCAAACAAGGCAACTCAGTGACACACACCAGTCAGAAATGGCAAGGATGAATCACTCAGGGAAGGCTTTCGTGCACTTAGAAAGGTATTTGTTAAAGGACTCTAGTTTTAATATGTTGATGTCATGGTTTAAAGTCAGGAATCTCCAGCTCTAGAAGAACAATGGTTACTAATCTTTTTTATTTTCATCTCACATGTTAATTCCTCTCTCTCTGTGAGGGTATTTCTGCTATCACAAGTCCTACTCCCACACGTAAGGCAATCTATAACCTTTCTCCTCTTGACTTGCCCTCCTTTTAACTACTTAGGAATTTTATTCCAATCCATTCTCTCTAACCCCACAAAATAATCTGGTTAGCTTTTTCTTCTTGACCTATTCAGGACTGTAGCTGAACTGTCAATGTTATTTATCATTCTTTCCATCATCATACTATATGTGAATCCACGTACAAGCCTCAATCTCAACCTGCACCTAGAAACTGTCCTGTTGGAGGTCAGACTTGCAGTACACTAGCTGACCCAGTTCTATAAAAAGAATGCTGCTGCACTCCTGTACTGCCTCAGGTTTCCAAATGTGTGATCTCTTCACAATTCAACACATATATACAAACTACCTTAAAAATAACTCAGTGGGAACAATATTGGAGGATGTAAATCACTGACTTGAAGAAGGCAAGATGATATAATTGGATAGGACTAGCAACCAACATTAAGGCACAGAGAAATGTCTTAGAGCGCACAAAATGTTTGAAAAAATAATTAACTCTATCAGCTTTCAGATAGTAAGCATCTGAATTTAAACAAAAAAAAACTTACTGTGTTTCTTCTGCCAGCGTTCAACTCAGAGCTAACCTTGATGCAGAAGTCTGCCAAGTGGTAGCACTTAGTTTAAAATAAAGGTATACAAGGTAAATATTATGAAAAGGACATCTGTAATCTTTTAATGTCAAGGACACATGCTAATGAAAGCTCAGGATCACACTGGCAATTTGACCTACAAACCTATCACAAGACATCTGTGTTAGTAAGCAAACTGGACAAACATTGATACTTTGCAAAGGTAAATTCACAAATTTCTGAAAAAATGAACAATAAGCATAGCTTGACTAAAATGTGTAAAACAAAAAGTCTTGAATACTGGCAGAGATTTCCACTGGACTACCACAACTGTTACTCTTCTATTAAGACTGCCAGGTGCAGCCTACTGTCTCCACAGGGCATGAGTGGGAAGAGGTTGCATGGCTCCATGTTCTATACCTACATCACAACAGCATCCACCTCCAAAAAGCACTGTGTCAAACTTTAGGAAATCCCAATGCCTATCATTAATTCCATTCACTGCATTAAACTCTGTTTAAGAGGATTATGTACTTGCTTAGCCAAAGAACACAGTCATTGTATATTTACCTTGACAAATCTTGGAATCTTTTAAGATCACAGTAAAAACCAACCAAAAAATAGCTAATCATACATTTCAGAGAAAATATTTGGATTCTTTTGAAGATTTAAAAAAAATCATTAAGGAGAAAAGCACACTCAAAATATGTATTTGCTAATAAAACTGATTATAGCAAAAATTGCTACTCTAAAACTTGCAGCAAAGAGTGACGCTGACAATTCTCTTTGAGAAACTACAAGCTATGAAGATCTGCACTGCTGTGGAGTTCTATTAAGATTTCTATGGTACACTACATCAACACTAATGAAGCATACACTATTTCTTAGTAATCATATCTGCATTCTTGTAAGTAAAAGCCTTAACAATATTCTGAAATAAGTACTTTTGTACATTTTAAGGATAACTAACAAAAAAAGCCTTTGGAATAATTTCAGCCTTTCTTCTTTTATACTAAGTAAAGTACTTTCATTAAAATGATGAGTGAAAGTTAATTCAGTAAAAAAATAATGCAATAAAATTATTCAGTGGAATAAACATATGTCCTGTAACTACACAGATTATTCTTAAAGAGAAAAGGTTTTTAGGCTGTCAATCCCCTGACAGTACTCCACTGCATAAACACTAGCTACAAGCTAGTGTTTCAATTATCATGACACAGTCAAAGCTGTATCCTTTTAACCACAGATAATCCACACGACCTGACAATTTAACTACGTTCAACAATTTAACTACGTTCAACTATATCTGGAATTCCACGATGCTGCAGACCATGGCCAAATCCCACCTTGCTCTTCCTGCTCACAAACTGCAGCATTACTATGCCTATCTGCATTATTTGTGTAAAAGGAATCGAGGGAAAGTATCCTCTTTTTGGCATATCTCATCCACTATATCCTACCTCCCTGGAGTACTAAAAATAGGTAGTGATTAAAACACAGAACGGTGATATATCCTAAAATCACAGTGGATTATCCTTCCTCTGAAAAGTGGCGTCTGTTTGGAGCCTACAGTCAGTCTCTATGGATGAAAGAGAAAAATTATTCTCCCAAGCCTTACTCATGTATCAGGTTTCAAATGAAGCTAGATGGAAATAAGATCTTTGTATGCATTTGTTAACACATCAAAGATTATTCTTTGTTAAAGCTGGAGCAAGTGCACAAGAAATCTGACAGGCCTGTGTCTAAGGCAGTTTAACAGACTCAGCTGGGAGTCTAGAGGAACTATAGTAAAAGCTGTACTTTCAAGATAGCACTTGCTTATGAATTCCTTAACAGATGTTACTATTATCTATCACAGGTTGGTGGTACATGCCCTCTTTATTCTACATCTGAAACAGCATTCTTATTAAATATCCTCAGATCTGTTGCAAGACTAAGCCTCTTTTCAGAATAATAGAAGTGAATACAAACCTGCTTGGCTCTAATGTTAGTTTGTTAATTTCAGTTATGTCCATGCAATTTCTGAAGACAGACTGGAAATCCATCCTCCTATCCCTTGGAGCAAGGGAGTTGCCTCTTTTTTATACTACTGCTATGCCAACAGCAAACAGTGTCTGTTCTTCAAAGCTAACATCAATCATTACATTCAAGCAGCCAGGAATGCACCTTAAGAAAGCTGAGCATTTTGCTTGTTGCCTAAAACACTGACACAAACTATCAGTCTGGGTCACACAGGATTTGCATTCTGCTTTTGTCCACAAAGTTCACCTCACTGGATCATCTTAACAAAATTATCATGACTGTAGATAGTTACATGAGTAGTTACATGAAGCCAGAACAAACTCACTTAAATTCATGAGAAAGCAGAAGTTAAAAAAAAATTTAAAAATAATTATATTTACCCTTACTTGTTAAAAATACTTGTCCTAAGAATCAACTATATTTTAGGAAACATCAAGGCTACTTATTAAAAAAAAAAGAAATCATATTGTAGTTCGGTATTTTGCTGTTTTGAAGTTTCATAAATCACCTAAACAGATTGAAAGGAATTTTTTAAAAATACTGTTGAGACACTTTGAGTTACAAATTCACTATGATTACTGAATTTCAGTTTTCACTCTCAATATTCCAAGAATCTACATTTATTTCTGTGTGGAAATGCTACTTGGTTCTTCATGGACTTGCTATTTCTGCAACTGTCTTCAGAAAATCTTTAGTCTTGGTAAGTCATTTTTAATAGGCTGATCATAGCTAGTGAGAGTGTCTATTCCAGTCCTGAAGACTGGATAGTAATATCAAAGTGTTTTCAAAGCTGCTTGTTTTGCAATTTTTAGATGTCAATAGTTTAGACAAAATATTTTTTCAAGTTTGACTCCAGATCTTTCATTTTGCATTGTTATTTTTGGACAAGAACAGCTTTATTGACTAAGTAAGCATCTATTTATGTTGCCTATTTATCTTAACTCTAAATAGTACTTAGGTAAAAGCACAAGAACATTCCCATCAAATCTGACTTCCATAATACATTAAAAACTCCATCAGCTTCCAATTACTAATGTCAGACCTCTAATCTTAACTAAATCTACTTTTTATGACGTACCTATAACCACTGAAAAAACACAGGCAGGAAGGGCACAGAAGGCCGTATCTTGCCTCACATTACTGGATCCGTGTGGGAAGCTTTGCTGACAATTGACTGGGAGTACAGATTATGTTGCTCTGACACAGTTGAGGGCATTGAAGAAAAGGGTTATCCAAACCAAAATGAGACATAAAAGAAATATCCACTATTAGTGCTTCAGCACACACCAGCCTTCAGGTGGTTTTAAAGCTGGTTTTGAAGTTATCTAATGGTTCACATTAAGATGCAGAAACTGTGCAGTTACTCTTCAAGCTTTAAGGAAAATAGCCTTCTCAATCTCATCCTAACCATTAAAACAAAAAAAACAAACAGAGCCACAAACAACAAAATAAAATAATAAAATCACTAATCTAATTCTGCCAAATTAATGTTTTCAGTATTATTTTTTAACCATCTTCTTTGGACAAATCTGTTTTGAAAGCAAGCATCCTGGTACCGAGGACATCAGAACAGTCACTTCCTAAAAGAACTGTGCCACTGAAAGAAATATATCTTGCACTTCCAAGTACTGCTCTGTGTGCATCCATCCTTGGGGGAGCCAAAAAGAAAAAAATCAGCCAGTGTATTTTCAGGCCATTTGTTTATGTAAAAACTGAGCAAGGATCAAGATTTGACAGTGATACAAACTACAATCCAAACCCCACTGGTAGCTATTTTCAAAAGGATGCTGTGGATCTTTGCTCTCTACCTGCATTTCGTACAAACTCCAAACTCAGAAAATTTTAAGTTCAGTAAGTATTCTAACAGCATTGTTTTAACTGCACTCTATAATCAACATGAGACAAAATTCTATTAACTGAATTCTAAGACTTAAAAGCAGAGTAATTGAATCTTTAATCTGCTTTTACATCTTTTCTGAACAGTCGAAAAATAAACTCATTTAAGTAAAAACAAATTACTGGGATACTGAGTTGAAGTCACCCTGTGGTGCCTGTTGCCGTTCCAAGACACAGGCTGGATAACAGAAAAACAAGGACACCTGGCTAAGACATTCATAGATTCATAGAACGGTTTGAATTGAAAGGGACCTTAAAGATCATCTAGTTCCAACTCCCCTGACATTGGCAAGGACACTTTCCACTAGACCAGGCTGCTCAAGGCCTCATGCATCCTAGCCTTGAACCACCTCCATGGAGAGGGCATCCACAACCTCCCTGGGCAACCTGTTCCAGAGACTTACCACCCTTAAAGAATTTCTTCCTAATACCTAGTATAAATCAGGTACTGAAAGGCTGCTTAAGGTCCCCCTGGAGCCTTCACTTCTCCAGACAGAACAGCCCCAGCTCTCTGAGCCTGTCCCCACAGGAAAAGTGCTTCTGCCCTCTCATCATCTTTCATGGTCTTACTCCAGACCCACTCTAGCAATCTGATGTCCTTATGGTGGGGGCACCAGAACTGGATGCAACACCCCAGGTGGGATCTCACAAGAGCAGAGCAGAATCACTTCCCTCTTCTCTATCAGTACTGTAACAAAATTTTACCTTTCATGATTGCTTCAGCCCTCAGGAATGCCCACCAAGTAGCAGCATTCTGTGTTCCAGAATACTCCCAAACTAGAACCCTATGGAGCAGTTATCCTGTATTAAGCGGGCCTTATAGAAGTTGTAATGATCAGGTTAACACACACAAACTTCACAATATAGACCACTCACCACAATTAATATATGAATGAGTAAATCCTCAGGAAGATCTCTGATAACACCTCTACCTCACCATCATGGTGTGCTAGCATACTGCCAAGCATCGTGACAACGTCTGTACTCTGTGACCTCCATATTTCAATATAGCAATATTCATTATACTGAATGCATCCAAGGAAATAGCAAAGATAAATAACAGTGCATTCTTGTATCTTCCACACATTATTGCCTTCTACATACACAGGAATTTAGGGGCAGAAATGGCCATCTAATCACCTGGTCTGGCTTCCTGTAAACACAAGATCAAGAACAGTCCCTCACTAAGGCTATGGCTAGGTAATAAGCAATGCTCCTCATTCAGCCACATTATGTCATTTATATTTTCCATTGCTGTGCCAAAACAAGCAGTTCTGTCCATTTTTTTTTAATTGGATTTTTTTAAACTAAAAAAAAATAAGTAACAAGCATCTAGATCTCTGACTGGATTATATTTCAGTCAGAGGTGAGTGGAATGAAAAGGTAAAGTTCAGGACAGAAACACAGACACAATACACACTTATTTCACCATGCCGCCCTCTAAAATGGGGGGGGAAGGGGAAGAAGAATCTCACTTTTCAACCAACTCTTCTCCCTCTAAACACATGTCAAGGGCATATGAATACATGAAATGTTCAACATGAGTAAAATTCATTTGCGGCAAATAGAAGAGGTATGAGAGAGTAACAGCAGTCTCTGAAATGGTAGCTGCTCAAGCTGGAAGAGAAAGATAGAGCTGTGACTTTCCTGCACTATTCTGCCTGACACTGATAAAGGAACATCCATGGAAGATATACTGCAGAAATGCACTCAGTGCAATCCCTTCAGAGGTTTAAAGCCTCCATCCCTACACTGCAGAATGGCACATGCACACAAATCACAGCACATTAGTACTCTTATTTTTTTTCTTAGCATTTGACTACATGTGCTGTCTCCCGACACACACTACAGTAATATGCTGCCAAAAGAGACAGCAGCACAGAATTTAAGAAAGCTTACAGTATTTGGATGCAATGCAAATTAGCAAGAATTAACATATACAGTTACCTGCTAATTTTAAAAACTGTACTGTCTTTTAAAGACTGATTTTTAACTACAACTTTTTTAGTACTACCAAGAAATTCAGTTTTGCATCAGATGTTTCTTGACTTTCGTTACATTCATTAATGCAACCTTAACATTTTTAATGGTTTGCTGAGGTGCACCATATATAAATAGGATATAATTAGCTGCAATCCCAACCCTACTGATATGTAAGGAAACCAGTACTACTGACTAGACTGGTTTCATCCTTTGTTCTACTCACTTTAAAATTTATTAAAGCCAGCTGTAGTTATGACAATCCCAGAAAGACAATCTTAATACAATGAATGGTGTTTATGCCAGATGTTAACAAAAGAATTGAGACAGGAAATTGCTCGCTTTTAAGTCTACACACAAAAGATATTTTACTGCTTTTACCTGCAAGAGTTGATATTAGGAAGCTATGTTAAAAAAAAAAAATATCCGTGCATTTTAAGTAGACAAGAGAGCATATTCAGATTAAAAGATTACATGATCCCATGCTTTCTAATTCTGAGCAAGAAAGATGACCAACAGTAACTGTTTGACAAAACAAATTAAATTTAATTCAACATACACAGCTTCCAGAGTAAAGATTGAATTTTTAGTGCAATCAGAAACAGTGCAGGACAGATAAGCTAGATTGAAACAAACCGTGATTAAATCAACAGGCAGAAACTACTATTTGAATCTGTTTTCTTAGCTGATTGAATCTGAAGAAACTGTCAACTATCAGAGATTCACTTATAGGTTATAAGAAATTAACATATCTTAATGTTAACTGTGCTTTAGTTGTCATCCTCTGACAACAACTCCTTTGGTCACACAGTCCTCGCGCTTGCCTATTTGCCATGGCCTGATATTATTAAATATATCAATTGTCTAAGCACAAAAAAACCCCCAAGTATGGTGTCATCTGATGCCTGCAAAGCACCTCAGGAAAAACCCTATGGAAGCAACTCCTCCATTACTGAAAGCATCTGCAATTCCAGCTGTGACCCTCCAACAAAGTGTCCAATTTAAATCCCATAAAATGAAGGCAACAAAAGCATTTTAGCAAATCCAAGCCGGCGTAAGTGCACCTTTTTTATGGTCAGCCGTTTATTAAGTAATTTTTCAACATTTATTAAGTAATTTTTCAAACAAAAAACACTTCTTCTGCTTACTTTCAGGAAGAAAAATGTTTCACTACAAAAACTACTAGGGAAGTCTTAAAACCACAAAATACCTGAAGCCAATCATGACTCAGTATATCAGTGTTATAATCAGTTCTATTTTTAAATCAATTTTTTTTTTTTTTAAGAATCTTGTCTTTCACCAGTACTTGGTTACCATGAGGTATCTATTTTATATGTCATGCTTTTGTTTTAAGGAAAATGAGAGTTAATAATGAAAATAAATGCTTTTCTAAACTTTGACCAAGGTAAGTATGATGTTAGTATAAAACAATTTTAGAATACTTTGGAAACACACAGGCTGGATTAGGAAAAAAGCCTGTGATTAGCAACTTTATTCCAAGGATCGTGGAACTGGTCCAGTTTTATGATACTTGTCATACTGAACATCACCCTGGAGGCAGACAGACCACAAGAGGCTTAAGCAGACCTACTGTGCTCATCCCCATCACTACTACGCTCTTCAACATCAAATACCGATTTTGCTTATGAATGAAATTAGCCATATCTCCTTATTTTCCACTCCTTCTATAAAAACATTATTTTAACAAGTGCTTATTTTAAAACTTAGTGAATAAAACCACGAGCTACGCATCTGAAGAGATGCTATCCAATAAACCAAACTGCACATCTGCCAGAGAAGTTGAGCAAAGTAACTGCACAGGTCCACATCTCAAGAGAAACAGAAGATGCATTAAATGGACTCAGAATTGAATACATGGCTACAGTATTTCCCCAACCTCCCAGTTCAGCAAGGGATGTGTAGGTATGTGTGCATACATAGAGATATGTATATATAAATATATAGAGCTACTTGTACTGCATAAGAGTAACACACAAGTAAGGGATTTCTGACATTATCGTGTAAAGGTCTTCATAAATAGAGGAAGTAGCAATTGCTCTTTTAAGCCTTAAGTGTGCGTACAGTATTATTTTAATTCTTCTACTTCAAGAACGTCCAGAAGACTTTATTCTGGACTCTTGCAAATTTAAATAACAATTGTGTATGCAGTTCCACTTTCGTCAAACACAGCTTTTTAAAAAACAGTTTCCATTAATAAGGCACTGTTAGCATACTACAGTAACCTGACAAACAGTAAACAAGGCTATTTCACAGATGTTTGAAGGATAACTTCACCCTCTTTTTAAATCATGTATGATAGAATGTTTTCTTTCATGATAAAGTGAAAGGAATTTAAGCTTGAGGTGCTGTTAGAATTTCTGATTATTGAAACTGGTTCCATCATCATCCTTCAGAAACAGAAAGGTTGCCAAACTTCAACTGCAACACGATGCAGAAGTGATACTGCATTGTTGTGTCAGTTTCAGGAGCTGACAATTTAAATTCCCTGCATTTCCCCACATGGTTCTGCATGATATAAAATGCCTATCCAAAAAGAACTGCTAGAGATCTCTCTTTCTATTGTAATTTCACAAAAAGGCCCTCTTCAACCACATGCTCACCAAAATAATCATACAAGTGACTTACAAAATAAAACGTCTTCTGCTCAGGATCACCAGATAGATCAGCTTTCTCTCTGCTGCCAGTAAATGCTGAATGTGTTCCTTTCAAGTGTATCTGTAAGGCTAGGCTCATAATATCCTCTATCATGTTTTGCTGAAGCTTTGTAATTCATAATCAAAATAATGCTATTTTCCAAAGAGCTTGGAATCAATTGCATTGAGTTTAGTTTTGTTTCAGGCTGCTTGGAGGTTTGGGTTGTTTTTTTTTTTTAATTAAAACACTAAGATCTCTAAGGTTCCTTTTCAGCTTATAATGCTCACACCCTTTTGGTCTAAGTTTCCTGTTGAAGTGAAGTTCTAATACAAAGTGGAAGTGAAAGAGACAATCACAACCTAGAGTAATTGTTATTAAACTTTCTGTCAATTGCAATTGCATTATAATGGCATTCTAATAGTCTTCACTTTATGTATTACTATTATGTATAGCTTTGAGTATTCTGTATCATGAACGACATTTGCTGATCATGTTGCTGTTCAAAGTAATTAATAAAAACAAACTTTTGCTTTTTTTCTGTTTTTATTTTCTGAGTTGGTATTCTTATTCCACGGACAGAACTCACATACTGCTGCTACATTTAAATCGCATACACTAATGGAAATCATTAACAGGAAAATAAGTAAGAGCATCATCATTGATTTATTAGCCTTCAAAAAGCCATGCAATAGCATGACACTATGTGATATCATTCTCATTATTAAAATGCGCTTAGAATATAGAATTCAATGGAGTCAGAAAGTTCCTTCTTGTGATTATAGACAACTGCTATACAGATCTACAAATCCGGCCTCCTATCACCTAAAAATATTAGAAACACGAGGGCAGAATTAGTAAGATTTTAAAGTGTCTCTCTAATTAATCTCTCCCCTTAAGATACAGCTATCTTAAGTCTGGTATGTGTCTGTGTCATTTTGCTAGAATAACCTGTTCATAATCAAGACTTGTTTTAGAAGTGTAGAAATCTGGCAAGACCTAAACCTACAAATCGCCTCCGACTACAGCATGGTAGGTGACCTACAATGTACAAATCCGGTCCCTATTTACAAAGCCCAAGAAAGCTATCCTCGACTCCTTTTTCATCATCTCCCGGTTAGCAACAGAACAACCCACCCCAACTAAGTACGTGAATAAAAAACAAAGCGCCGCTAGCCCCAGGGAGAGGAGCCGATCAGGACCGAGGGGCGAGGCCGGCAGCCTCCCTCACCCCGGGCTGTGCGGGGTCCCTCCCAGGGCGGCGCCCGGCCCCAGCCGCAGCACTGACGGGAGCCAGAAGAGGAAACAGGGACAAAGCCGAGCATCGGCTGGGGGGGTTTCTCCTTCCTGCAGCCGAGCGACAACTGCAGCTGACAGAGCTTTACGCGAAACATCGAAAACCAACCTCGCCGCCCCACATCCCCAAAAAACTCCACCCCGCCCCTCGGTGCAGGCAAGGGGCTGGCTGTCAGAGGCGCTGCGGAGGGACCAGCCAGACCGCGCAGCCTTTTGTTGTTTGCGTAATTGCAGATAAAAAGGCAAAAAAGTCAAACAGCACCCCGCCCGTCGCCTGCCCCTCCACCCCGCCATCCCCCATCACGGCCGCCCCGGGGCGCGGACAGCTCCCCTCGCTCACCGCTCGGTGCTGCAGGCTCGGGCGATGTGCGCAGCGCTCGCAGAGGCGGCGGGGGGCCGCGCAGCCTGGGGAGGTGGGGGCGGTGAAGAGGAGGTGACCGGAGGAGGATGTCAGCGATGGGCGGGCGGAAGGGAGGAAGGAAAAGGGGTTCTGGGGAGCGGAGCGGGGAGGGTAGGTAGAGAGAGAGAGAAAAGAGAACCGGGGAGAGGGAAGGAAGAGAACAGATCAGCACCACGGCCCTCTCACCCTGAGGCGCTGACAGACCCAGCCCAGCCCGGCGACCGTGGTGGTCGGCGTACGACCCGGCCCCGGAGAAGCGGGCGCTGACAGCTGCAAGCAGCCGCCGCCGCCCCGGCTGCCGCTGCCGCTGCCGCCACCGCCCCTACGCCCGCCCCGCGCTC
>VWZI01011413.1:737116-762748 GCA_013396835.1 Psilopogon haemacephalus
TATATATATATATATAAAATTAGCTATGAAAGTGAAATGTACTGCCTACAGAGTGTTACACTTGTTATTACATGCTGAAGGGCCACAAAGTACACCATCACCATATGTTTGAAAACTGTCATGACTCACATGGAATTGGCTGATGAGTAAGAGCATCTTCCTTCATCAGTGTTTAGTGCTGACCAGAAATCGACCCAGTAAATGGGTCCATAGTAGGCAGCAATTTAGCATGCCCCATTTCCTTATAATCAAATACACAACCTCAAAAATGCTGCTGCCAGGTCTATGGTGCACCAATGCAGAAAGCACTCCAAATATCTCTAAAGGAAGGTTCACACATTTGTCATCTTCCATCCCACTCATTTTGCAGGCAGAAGAGGCTGGAATGCTGTGTTACCAGCATGCTCACTAATTTCACTTACCTTCTTTCTCTTTGAATTACTGGTTGTGAACTCTGTTGGGTAGTGCCCAGGACCACAGTTCATATTGTAAATAAGTGAGATTGCTTTTGTAATGTACAGGTAAACATATAATAGAAATAAATGTTGAAATTACATTCTTAATTACACATGAAATGGAACGTGAGTGCTAAGTGGCTGTTAGATAGTATCTATAAATTATAGACTCAAGACACTAAGTAATAAGCTGCTTTGCTGCTTTGAGAGAAAGTGTGAACCTGATGATTCAAAAGCTGGAGAAAAATCTTCCTAAGAAGCAAACATGCCCTGTCCAGTGGCAACCATTCAGACACATTTTCCCAGCATCAGCCTATTTTACTCACTCCTATAGCAATCAGATTTATGGCTGCAATACCATGGTAACTGTAAAGCTTGCCCAGCAAATCTCCAGGTGTCACACTGTATTGACCCCTCTTTTCCCTACAACAAAAGCAGCACCATGGAAGAAGCAGCAGAGAAGCAGAGCGAATGAATTAATTTTGAGCATCTCTTGTCAATTAAAATTGCTCTGCAATATCCTATGGCAAAGCTGATCTTTCCTTTGAAGTGAGCTTGAATTCTCCTTTGACACACATTAGTACCTGTGGCTATTTACTCATATCAGCTTAGCATTTTGTTCTGTTTTTCATGGTGCAATTTTTCATGAGGCCTAAGGAAACTAAGTTTTCCAGCTAAGATCTTAAAAGTGAGGTATTATTTTGGTAAATGTGAGAAGATTGGTAAAGCCAGAAGACATTTTCTTACATACTTACTAGAATTTAGCTTCCATTTTGTCTTTAGGTTTCATACAACTTTTGACAAATAAGCATTTTCTACTTCGGTATTTATAGTTCTGAGAGCTACTAAGGTCAGAATTGTCTTGACCTGGTTTGTTACAGGATTATTTGTGCTGTGTCATACTATCTGTTTTCTATATGACACTCCATAATAATACAATCACTTGGAAAGCAATCAAGGCAATCTCTTGAAATTTGCAACTCATGGGTTTTGTCTCGTAAGACAGTCTTGACTAGAAAATCTGGTTTCTAAAACAAGCCCTCCTTGCTCTAAAAAATCTAGACTTCTGATTATTCAAATAATTCAAAAAATTAAACTCTGTAACTTTCCAGAACTCTTTATGATAAAGAGCCAATATAGGGTACACATTGATCATAACATGAAAGAAATTTCAAGGCAGGGATTTATTACAAAGACAGCTCTTCAACAATGACATATGAATAATGACCTGAATTCCTTACAATTCTGAAATCTGTGCTTTGCTTGTCAATGTGTTTTGGCTTAGCTGATGAAAGTTATCACAGCCAATTCTGCAGCTGAATCATATCAGTGGGTTCTTTGGAGGCAGTAGTGTGAAAGAGTACTGCTGAATGACAGCAATTCTTGACTGGCATAGGGGCTGCTAGAAACTCATGCCAGTCATGGTCCATCAAAATACCTTCAGGGCTACTCCAACTTAGGCTGAGTGCTAATTGCCTCCCGGCAGCCTCAGAAGATACATACGATCATTTTTGCTGCCTCCTGCCATCTCAGGCCCTGGTCACAACACACCTGGGTCCACCCCTAAGGATAAGTCACATACACCACCAGAAAGCAAAATACAAGAGACTGACTGTGGGTAGTGCTCCAAAATAGCCTTTCTCCCAAGTTAAGATCACACTTAAAAAAGGGATCATGTAATTTTTTGCCATTACTGTTTCTAGCCAGAAGTATTGCTTTTGCACAGCACACAGCACCTGCTATTTGAAAATACCTGTCAACTACATCTTACAATACTTACATAAAGTTAATTTGTTAATGAATGCAAGGCATAAAGCTGTGATTTATATAATAATGAATATTAATATGTTTCAAGATTATTATACTACATACACTTGTGAATTCTTTTAGAGACACATAAATTCATAATAAATAAAATAACTTGCATTTCCCTTACTCCTTTTTTTGAGAAATCATAGAATCATAGAACTGTTTAGGTTGGACGAGACCAGTTCCAACCCCCTGCCATAGGCAGGGACACCTCCCACTAGATCAGGTCACTCAAGACCTTATCCAGCCTGGTTACTGGAAAGTTACTATAAGGTCTCCTCGAAGCCTTCTCTTCTCCAGGCTGAAAAGCCCCAACTCTCTCAGCCTGTCCTCATAGCAGAGGTGCTCCAGCCCTCTGATCATCTTCGTGGCCCTCCTCTGGACCCTCTCCAGCAGTTCCATGTCCTTCCTGTGTTGGGGGCTCCAGAACTGCACACAGTACTCCAGGTGGGGCCTGATGAGAGCAGAGTAAAGGGGGAGAATCACCTCCCTTGCCCTGCTGGTAATGCTTATCTTAATGCAGCCCAGGACACAGTTGCTGTCTGAGCCACGTGTGCACACTGTTGTCTCATGTTGAGCTTCTCATCCACCCAGACCCCCAGGTCCTTTACCTCAGAGCTGCTCTCCAGCCACTCACCACCCAGCCTGCATTTGTGCTTGAGCACAAATGAGCCTGAATATTCAATTACAGGGTTATTATTACCTGAATCAGTGTACAGTGATCAGTATATATATTTTTTTTTAAATATGAAAATGTTATTCATGCATATTGCAGTTTCACACCTATATTATCCTCTCTTAAAGACATTTCAATCTCCTAGTGTTTGTGTGAAAGAGTGGCCCGTAGGCACTGTGCAGGATGCAAATTAAGTTCTTGTTTGACTAAATCTGATTACTCCATAGGATACCAATAATGCTCAGTGATAGTGGAAGCTTCTAAATAACAAATATGAGCTTTTAAACAGGTTTCGATTGTATCCCTAAGAATAGTCAGCTAAATATAGAAGCTATCTTCTCAGTAGTTGTTACCATAACTTTTAAACCTCTTAGTAAGTTTTTAAAAGATGTACACTTCTTTATTAATGAAATAATGAAGGTGTTACAATCACTCCAACCCAACCTTCAGCTGCTCCACCTCTCAGTTCCCCATCTGACACTTCATGTTACTCTTCTCATATTCTATTAATGCTGCAATAAATTCAATAAATAGCAAAACCCCCACATTATCATAACCACCCCAAGCCACTACTAGCAATTAAAAATTATTTGAATGTTACCAAAGTGTTGCATTATCATGCACTTACTGAATTCATAAGACATAAAAAGGCACATGCTGACACCACTACATATGAAACACTGCTGCTCCTTTTGACAGGATTAGCTAAATACCAAAATTATAAGAACACTCCCCTGTATTTTTCCTATACTCAGAAAATGTGCACAGGAAAGTCACTCTTTGATGCATTTCAGTAGCTTCAGTTACAGCAGCAGGCTTTTGTATACATAAAAAATACTTTTAGTAGTCTGTAGCAGCTCTTTATTCATCCTTTGATGTATAAAGGATTTATGATCAAGATCTGAAAGCAGTGGGCACTATTACAACTGCTCAGAGTAACAAAGTAGTGCAACGCTGGCAGAAACTATAGAGATTTTCACTCTTTAGAAAATGTAATTATCTCAGTAAATATACATGGCTTTGGTAATGGGACTCAAAACTTCAGATGGATAGTTTTTAGTAATACCTTCTCACAGTGGCTTTATTATTCTAAATCAGAGCTCAACACTTACCAAATAGATAAATACCTCACTCCTTTAATAGGCTTTAGATTAAGAAACCCATCACTCCACACAGAATCCTAATGAAAGCAATGCCATAAAGACATGATTTTTACCTGCAAATAGCTCACAGCAGAATCCAAGTATGATCCAACTATAATCCAAATATGCCAACTATTTTTGGGTGACCAACATTAAAATGACATGTTCAGGAACAATTTTAACTGTGAGTTGACTGAAGCACCATTCAAACCCTCTATCTGAATTCCCACATCTCCCCTGTGCCAACACGTATCTGCATGATGAGGCACATCAAATTTCACTGACATCTAACATGTTTTTCCTTGGATTAGTTCTAGGAGTGAATCAATCTCCTGATCTGGTTCAGCAGGCAGACACAAAAAATATCTGTGTTAATAAAAGTGAACAGCCTGGAAGATGAAAATGCTTCTTTTTATTGACTTACACCCACTTAAAGCATATGTGAAACGACCTCAGGGATCTTATGCATAGGCTGTCAGAACATATGGCTATCAAGCACTAGTCCAGTGAGGTTCTGATGCCTGCCTCTCAGGGATATTTTCCTATATTGTCCAACCATTCTTTTGCATTGAAACTATTGAAATGTGTGCATCTGCATTGTTGACAAAGCTTACATACTCCAAGACAGGAATGTAAAGCCCTCAAGAATTACATTAGATACCCACAGCACTCTATTTTTTTTCTAAAGAAGCATGCTATTTTGTGACATTTTATTAAATATAAACCTTTTACAGTACTGATGCAGTAAACAACAATATTTTTCCTCTAAGTGCTGGTTATCACCTCAGCAAACTATTAATGACTGTTTTCATTTACTAGTACACAGCAGTTAAAAGCACAATTCAGTGGTTGTTTTAGGCCCAGTGATATCATCATTGTATGAAACTGAGGTACACTAGGGTACCATTAATAGTTCATCTTGCAATGGAATTATTAGTTGATACTGACAAAGCTCTTTTTGCTCCAGCTGAAAAAGTCTGCGAGTAAATGATGTCATGTTTTAGATATGAAACACAGGTCAATGGCTACTGAGCTGACATTTCCAAAAGCAGAATCCTCCCTACAGCATAGCTTTAGGAAAACATGCTTCAGCTAACAATACCTATTCTTTCTGACTAAAACCTCTTACTAGGTACTGTATCAAAACAAAATAATCACCTAATTGAATAAATGGACAGGGAGAGCATTATGTGGAATGCAAGTTCTTCTGAGTTACAGATATATGGCAAAACATTTTAAAACGTCACTGAAACCAGCCTCTTTCCAATTGATGTTGCATACCTGCAGACCAAAAAAATCACTCCGGGCAAGTTGTTTCGAGTGCCTCAGAGAAACTGGTGAGAATAGCACATTTGGTGAAAGAAATGAACCCATAAGGAGCAGTGTGCATTAGTACTGTTGTTGCTCTCCTCCATACAGCCACACATCAGTTCCGTTTTCTAATAAGACTGACTGGCAATGCTTCTGCTTTACTACTCAGCAAGTAAAATCTTCACTAATCATAGATTAGAGGAAATCTTCTCCAAGGGCAACATATTTCTTTTAATTAAAACAAAATTATCTACGAAGATCCTACTGCATTAGCAATGTATATGACAACATACCTCACTGAAAAGAGCAGTCTTCTAATTTGATTTTGTGTATACTCACAAATCCCAACATGGCTGAAGGAACAAGTCTTATTTATGAATAGCTACTGCCTCAGACAGACAACTGTGGCAAAATGAAACATTTCTGTCTGTGTATACTAATAGGGTTGGTAAGGACATCATTCTCTGAGCCAAGTTCAGGTACAGCACACTGAATCGCACACTATTTAGGGGCTATGGCTTCTGGTTAAAAACATGTTCCTTCTGATACATTCCATTTAAAGTAAATAAAGAACAGCTTCTGAAGCTTTCTTGGTGGTGTTTTGGTTGAGAAATACTTTAGGTATTCTTGGAATAAAAGGTGAAGGAAATGTACACAGTGGGTATAAATTAAGACCAATGGCAACTTTTATTTACAGTTTCACAAACAGATTCAAGTAATTATAACATTAGTTACACAAATTCCGAACATCACTATAAACAGTAAGTTTATAGCAGACCTAGCTGATGTTGCATTTATGGAGCTGTGATTAACTTCCAGCATGTTTCTTTCTCCAATGAAGCCACTTCAGAGCTCTCACCAGTGCTACTTGTCCCATGAGGAACGTGATGGTGAAGTTACGTTTATACCAATCTCTGGGGTTCCAAAGCCAGGAAAAGCACCAGCACACACGACAAGAAAAAAAAAGCTACACAATTATATTAAGATATCCTTTGGCATTGACAAATGACAATTCAGTGATGACCTGCCTAGAAGTGAAATGCTTTTCCTGCCTAATGAGAGTTAGATAACCTATGAAGAGGTTCATGTGAATATCTGCATCCATGAACATATTAGATGCAGACTATGCAACTGCAACCATTGAGACCTTAACTGTAAAAAAGTTAAGGGATGGGTAGTTTCATGACCAATTATGTTTTAAATCAGGCAAAGTAAGATAACTGTAAACACTTCTGAAACATGAGATGTAAAGCTGACCACCAAGCTATTCAGGCCAATTTCCTGCCAGTGCTATACTAGAGGTAAGATTTGTTGGTGCATATATGAGTATGTGTTGGAAAGAAAATAGGTGGTCACCTATAAGGGTGAGGGGAAAAAATAAAATAGAAATTACACTTCAAAGATGAATTGTATAATCTGATATAAGAAGCATTATGTTTATAATGCAATACCTTCACAGGAAATACTGGGTTTGTACTTCAGGACCTTCTAAAGATATGTTTTAATATTGCCAGAGTTAGTCTTTGTATCTTTAAATAGCTCTCATGAAGTACACATGGTTTCTGGAGCCAGCATAAGATAGTCAGTATTGGCTCTTTATAACCTCTGGTAATTTTATTCAAATTCTTGCCCCCGTTACAAAATAAAGAAATATTAAAATTTCTTTCTAGTTTCTAACAAGGATCCCACTCCATTTTTTTTAAACTGCTGCACAAGAAGCAACAGCATGTACGTACTGTAAAATTATCAGGACTAACCTGAGATATTAACCTCTCAATAAGGACAGTAACCAAAATCATACTGACAAGCAGCACTGAGCTACCCCCTCAAGTGTCATGTTAAATCAAAATGTCATGCTAACATGGCAAGTGTTTCTATTCCCATTTCATGTCTCATTTCCTATATACCCATCATTTTTTTTCTCCTAAACCAGACTGTATTCCAGTCTAAATACCCTGAACTAAGTATTCATAGCATCTATGAGCAGTCATTGTTTTTCTTTTAACTGAATTTTAGAAGCTGCAACACTTCAATGGCCAAAGTTTTCAGGCCAGCTGGCAACACTGCAAAAGACCATACACGTGAATGCATAAACAGATTTTTATAAATCTGACCCCTCAAAATAAGAGTGCACGCAAGCTCCACTGCTTTCATGATGACACTGCTGATGCAGTCTGATTCTACCAGACAGAAAGAAGGTCATGTTTAGGCCCAAAGGCTGAACTCTTACTGTGAATATGCAACACTACCCTAAGGTCACTACAGGAATGGCATCTGCTGACCAGTTCTAAGATAAAACTAATTGCTTCCTCGTCAGTTACAATCCTCTTATTAAAAATATTTTTTTACTTTCCATCTTTCTATGCTGCTGCCTAGGTTTACAGCTAGGTTCCCTCCCACATCACCTCCTCCCAGGGGCAAGATGTGAATATTTGTTTTAAAAATCTGTTCCAGTAAAACTGCACTTACAGTATAGTATGTTACAGTATATGCACAAAGTAAACCTAAACCACAACTTGTAATAGATCAGTTTTAGTGATCTCACTAGGCTTATACCATTAGGAACCCAGCATCACCTGGCACCTTTGAGCTCAATCTTTCAGTCCAATAGAGAGAAGAAAATTACGTTGAGGTGTCATATTCGGTAAGCATTTAAAAATATAATTTTCTAAACAGTTTTACGTGCTGCTTTACCAACTATGGAGGAAAAAACGTTCACATTACAAATCTGATCTTATACCTTTGATTTAGACTGTAACACATAATAGTCAACTTAAACATCTTCTACATACCTGTTATATTGCATATGCTTTCTAAAGTTTTTACTTAGAAAGTCCTTGTAGAACTCAGCCATTTCTTCTGCATTCAGTGTTGCCTTTTGACCTGAAAATAAGTTTTGGCATAACAATGTCAATGTAATTCTTTGGATTGAAACACTGGACTCAGATGCAGGAGAGCTAGGTCTGACTCCATGCTCCCACAAGCTTCCTCTGTAACCCTGAACAAGTCTGCATGCTTTTATCTTCCAGCTTTTAGAAACTTACGCATGGAGCAAGCCAAATTAAAAATACTGATCATCTTGAAGTTGGCATAGCTTTTAAGCTCTTATTACTTATCAGTTCTTAGATTATTTATGGAACTAGTAGGCCCCTGTAAAAAAGGGCAAAGGTCTAAGGGTACACTTTGAGGGAAACTAATGTCTCAGGGGCTGAAATCTAAAATAGTACAAGTAAGGGCATTTAGTAACATATGTGCCCTCTAAACCAAGTCAATAAATACAGAAGGAACACTATCCATGACTGACATATTTTCAGATGTACATTTTTTTACACGTTACTTGAAATTTATCAACAGAAAAGAAAAAGGCTATACCTTCCAAGATTTTCAGATTTATTAACAATATAGTAGGCAATTCTTTTATGAAGAAGCAAATACAAAAAATTACTCTGAAAATGAATAAGAAGAGACAGATTCTCTCCACAGAACACAAAAGGAAAACCTGTGGCTACAGCAGACACAGAAACCTGAGACCAGCAAATATACTCAACCCTAATAGATAATTCCTATGCAAAATTTCTGGCACTCAGAAAGTTACTAAAGTAAGTATCAAATTAGTATGCCACAGGGAACATGGATATGATGGGAGAGATGGAATTGTGATATTCAACTTGTTAATGTTCAGAAATGCATTTTAAAGCTCCTGACATTGATCACAGAAATGTGCATTATTGATCAATTTTATTTGTCATTATTTACAAACCTAATGTATTACAATGGATTAAAATACAACTGAACGATTTTACTCAAAGATTATAGAAAGGCTACTGAGAGGAGTGGATTGTGCTGGTCTAAGGCTAATTGGAATATTTTGATGACAGAAATTAGATCACTGGTTGTGAAAATAAAATAATAGCGATATCTATATCACTCATTTGTTCTTCTGAGATATACAAAACAAAGAAACATAAGCAGTCAGTTGGTCTCTGTCTGTCTGCTGCTTGCTTCACTAATTCCTCTGCCTGGACCTGTATAACTCAAATTAATCATTCTTCTTCTAAATCCTTATCTGGCAATCTCACCCCTGCAAGTAAGAATTCTGATATAAGGGTGGAGGTGGAAAGGAGAAAAGTTGGTTTGAAAGCCCTCCTAGGTAGTTCTGCTGTTCGGGAGGGGTTTTGTATTTCTGTATTGGATATCTGTATATATTGTATATATGTGCTTGTAAATTTTGCCTTGCTGTAAATAAGAGCTTCATTCCTTAACATCCAGTCGACTGAGTTAGTTTGGTAAATTCATGGGAGAGGAGGGACACACAGGACAATCCCAAACTACCACAACACCTAAAGTTATAGAATCACAGAATGGTTTAGGTTGGAAGGAACCTCAACGATCATCTAGTTCCACCCCGCCCCCTGCCATAGGCAGGGAGACCTGCATATTGGTATCAGCAGAACTGGTTCACTTAAAAGAGCAGGTTTTGTTCCAACTGTTCCTGCACACTGTTAATTCTTATTTTTATATACACATGCAGCTGTATTACAGAACAGAGTTCATCAACACAAGCAGCCAATATAATTTTATTTCTACAGGATGTACATACTTACTATTTTTGCTTTTACTTCTAGAGTACAAAAAACAAACTCCAAAAAACCCAAACAAAAAAAACCCAAAATGATGTTTATAAGCAACACAGAACTTAATTAAAATAATTTCTCAAATGCACATTAATCACCAAGATACAGACAGACAAGAAAAATAATGGTCTGAAATATACAGAACATCAGAGCAGATGTTTTACTAAACTTAACAGCTCATTATCCTGTGAACAAAATGTTCAATGTCACACAACATGGACCAGTTCACTATTATTATGAAAGCATCTTGCTTTGAGTTTCACATAATGAATTAGAGATGCAGCTATTTTACAGCAACTGTGCTCAGGCAAAGACATGCAGATAGCAACCGCTGTCTCCTCAGAAGCTGTCTTAACTCTCCCACAATGTAACATAATTGTATTTGTTGTATATGCTATGGACCTGGGAGCCAAAGAGTGTAAATTTACCCAGCCAACCATAACACACACCTGAGGCAACTGCTCTATATGTTTAGCTCCGCTAGATCACTGGATTAGGAGGTGTGAAAGGAAACAGCCTCTTTCTCCTTAGGCTACAGAATCATTACATTACTTGGTTAGGATTTCAGCGCTTTCCCACCAGCTACAGGGAAAGAATTAGGGAAGAAAAAGTGCAAGATGACCTGATCCTCACAAGCAGATCTCTGAAGAGCTCCATTTATCATGCTCCCAAAAACACTTCTAAATCCTACCCCCCATATTTACTTGTGACAGAAGAGAGCATAAACTAACAAAATTCAAAGTCAAACCTAGCTCAAAATGCATCCTAAGCCATAAGCAAGTATCTTACTAACCTGTTTCATCTCTCATTTCCAGACCCTTGGCTTTCAGTCTTGAAAAAATAAATTCTTCTTTTTCCTAAAACATGTTTTACCACATTAGAATCTTAAGTACTCAGTCCTTGAAGTCAACCATTAATCACGTAAGAGGGTGAAATAACAAACATCACTCACTATACTTATAAACGTCGACACTTTTCCTGAATCCAGCGAGTTAAACAGGTAACTTTGTCACTTAGATCCTGCTATTTGTACACATCAATTAATTCATGCAAGTGTTCTACTAAAACATATAAAACTTATTTGTGGAGTAAAGTTAGAGCTGAGCTTTAGTATTGTTTGATAGGCTCCAAACCTTCAGTCTATAAGATAACCTAGGAAGCACACTGCACTATGTAACTGCAAAAACATATACAGCCTTAAAACCCCTGAAATTACTTAGATGAAAACAGACTAATTATTTATACATAAGTCGTTGAAAATCAGTACTACAGAATTCAAAAACAAACTTAATTTTTTCAAGTTTTAGGAAGATACGCTGATCAAAGATCATCACAAATTATGGTGAACTGGTAGTTATTGGTTTTCCAGCAAAATTCAGTGTCTGCTAACCAATGCTGCAATCAGGAAAGAGAGACCACAACTGGAAAGTCCTCACTTTTAGTCTTGTTGGGGTACCCTGCCAGTGAAACAAGGCACATCCCTCATTTCCCTTTGGTGACTATACCAAATTTCTTTTGCTTATGACAGATCAAGAGGAAATGCAGAATCATTTTCAAGATCAGCTCTGTCACAAGCAGCTGTGACTAGAGCAGCTGTCTCATTAAGGTGGCTACAACTTGTTATTTCCAGTGCACGACTGGAAAAAGACAAGTATCATTACACACCACTAACAAATAAACAGGCTCTTTAGGTGAATGATTTTTTAAAATGTAGTTTGCAGAAAGGCACGGTGCCTATAAAAAGAAACAGTACTGACTATGGTGGGCAGTACTGCCCCCACCGTCACACACCAAACCCCTAGATGGTGGGCAGGCAGGAGCCGACCGGCCCCGGGTGTGCCAGGGGTCTTACCTGGCTGAAGGCACGGTTGTGCCCTGCCCAGAAGCGCTGGTCGCAGGCCTGTGCCTCCTGCCGCGCCTCACGCAGCCGCCGCTCCAGGGCCGACTCCTCGGGGGGCACGTAGAAAATGATCGGCCGCAGGTTGGAGTGCTTGTCGGGGGGACCGATCCAGTCATTGCGGGAGTGTGCGGGGGGACTGAAACCCAGGCCCTTGAAAAGACAGGCAAAACTCACTACGAACACCAGCACTCCGAGAAGAACATCCCGATTTGATATAAACCCCAAAATTCCACGACTTCAAACCACGTAAGCATGGCAAGTTCAGAAATTAAGCACATTCATCTACTCTGACAGAAGACCATGGGATACATTTAAAATTTACTTTTAGCGAGGAATATACTAGAGAAAAAACACTTTTCCAACAAACATGAACCTCCCCCCGCCTATTTCTGAATCAGATACTCCACTCCGTTAAAATATAAGGCAGCAAGACCTCGCAAGCTTGTACCCTTCCTACGCCCTCCTTTTTTCATGCAGCCTTGAGAACACATAAGCGTGTTGCTTTTTCAGGGCGGGTTTTAGGAAGAACCACTCCGTCTGCAAAGGCGTTTTCCTCTCCCTGTTACTCGGCACCCACCCGCACAGCACGGGAAGGCCCCACGGGGTGTTTACAAACACCGAGGGCACGAGGAAATGCACACACAAGGAGAGGCCGCGGGAAAGGCTTTTACCGAGGCACACCCGCACAGCAACGCTAAGAATGACCGCGGGGGCAGCCGCGACAGCTCCCCCCACGCTTCCGCAAGGGAGGAAGGCCCTAAGGTCTCCCCCGTGCCAAGCCAGCTCCGAAGTACAGGAGTTGTCCGCCTCCCTTTCCCGCCTGGATTACCGGGTTGTCCTGACGCTCCCGGCGCCCAGCCGTGGGGCGGCCGCTGCCGGCTGAGGAGAGGAGGCGGCAATGACAGTAACAGCCCCCCCGCAACACCCGAGCCACCGCCATGGTCCCTGTCAGCGCCTAGCGCTTTACGACAGCGTCACGGAGGCGGTGCCGTCCAGAGCGCAGAGCAGAGCAGAGCAGAGCAGCGCCGCGTTCGGGGGCGGTGTTGAGGAAAGGTCCGCGTCGCTGTGCCGCGCTGTGCCGCGCTGTGCCCGCCTTCCTCCGCCACCGCCCAGCCGCGGGGCGGGGCTTACGCCGTTGCCGTCTGCTCGGCTCGTGGCGCAGCCCTGCGCCGGGCCAGCCAGCAGGTACCCGAGCAGAGGCGGCCGGCAGGTAAGGCGACCGGAGCAGGGCGGGTGGCGGGCTGGACAGGAGCATTATGGGGAGTGCAGGCCAGGGAGGTGGCGGGGGACGGGCCTCTGATTAGGTGCCACCGTGTTGCCCCAGGTGTCACCTCCGAGCTTCGTCGGGCCCTACTCCCGGGGCAGTGGGGGACAGGGCGTTGCTGTTTGCAGTGGCCTGGGGAGAGCCGTCGCGGGAGGAGGGTACCGAGGGGGAGCGTCGGCTGTGGGGCCTGTGTCGGGGAAGCAGCCCGGCTGTGGGGCTGTAGCACTCCAAGGGCGCCCAGGTTCTGCCGCTGCTTTTGCCCTGGGTCACGAGTGTGCGGTTTGTTTTGCGATGCCTCCAGCTGCAGAGCAGGTGAGGAAGGGAGGGCTGAAGGTTGTGGGTAAATGTGCTAAGAGCTGGTCGTGGGATAGCTAAAGCATCGCCCCTGCAGCCTGAGCGGTAGAAAGATGTGAAACAGTAGAGGAATGACTGAAATACCAGGCAGTGGTTTTATTTCTGTTACTAGTGATGTTTAAAATAACTGTAATGCTGCAGTGCTTCAGGATACCATAAAAGTTGTGACATGTGCTTTCACAGCACTTTAATAAACTGCAAGTTTTGTTCTCGCTTTCCTTGTAGTTCCTCTGAAACGGGGAGAAAGAAGAGAATGGATATGGGTAACCAACACCCATCCATAAAACGGTTGCATGAAATACAGAAAGAAGTCAGAGAGATTGAACAGCAAGTGGCTGTCTTCAGTGGTCTGTCTACCGATCAAGATTACAAGAAATTAGAAAGGAGTCTCACGAAGCAGCTTTTTGAAATAGATTCTGTAGGCACCGAAGGAAAGGGGGATATTCAGCAAGCCAGAAAGCGAGCTGCTCAGGAAACAGAGAGGCTGCTTAAGGAACTGGAACAAAATGCTAACCATCCTCGCAGACTGGAAATAGAGGCTATATTCAAGGAGGCACAGTCACTTGTGGAACGTGAGATTACACCTTTTTACAGAGGAGGTAACAGTATAAGTGACGAATTTGAAGAAGGTATCCAGGATATTATATTGAGGCTTACCCAGGTGAAAACTGGAGGGAAAGTTTCTTTGCGTAAAGCAAGATACCGCACTCTGACAAAAGTATGTGCTGTTCAGGAGATTATAGAAAGCTGTGTGAAGCAACAGCTGTCCCTGCCACTCTCTGATGATGTGCATCCTTCTGTCTCCAAAATTAACTCTGTAATGTGTGATGTGAACAAAGCAAGAGGAACTCTTATCGCACTTCTAATGGGAGTGAGTCGTAATGATACCTGCAGGCACCTTTCCTGTGTGCTTACTGGTCTTATTGCTGATTTGGATGCTTTAGATGTTTGTGGCCGCACAGAAATAAGGAATTACAGAAAGGAAGTGGTGGAAGAGATCAATAAATTGCAGAAGTACCTGGACTTGGAAGAAGAGGGAAATTCTACTCATGCTTATGATTTGGCACAAAATCAGTCCATTCTGAAAATAGAAGAGATACGCAAGAAAATGAGGGAAGTGAATTCTTTACTTTTAAAAACAGAGAATGCTTCTGATTTGTACTTGGGAACCAAAGCAGAGTTACAGGGATTAATTTCCCACTTAGATGAGGTGAGTCCTGGAAAAAATCCCTGTATTAGAGAAGCCAGAAGAAGAGCAGTAATAGAAATTCAAGCTCTTATAACATATATTGATTTGAAGGAAGCACTTGAAAAAAGGCAACTGTATGCTGAGCAAACTGCTGCTGAACACCAGTCTCATAAAGCAGTTTGGAATGTTCTTGGAAATTTGTCTCAAATTCAGCAGGAGGTAATTTCGTTTGATGGAAACAGAACGGATAAAAATTACATGAGACTGGAAGAACTTCTTACAAAACAGCTTCTAGCACTTGATGCTGTTGATCCACAAGGTGATGAGAGGTGTAAGGCTGCCAGGAAGCAAGCAGTAAAGCTTGCGCAGAATATTCTTTACTACTTGGACATGAAAACTGATGAATGGGAATACTGAAACAGTCATGGCCTAACACAGAAGAACATTTCTTTCTTTGGCACTTTATCGAGATCATTGGCAGCACACAGTAAAAGTGGTGTGTTCTATGCTTGCTTAAATTACAGAGATTGCATAAGCAGTTGACTTGGCTATATGTCTGCTATCCCACGCAGTCACCCACTTGCCATGGCAACTGTCAGTACACCATCAGCAATTCTGGTCATTGCAGCAAAGAAATGTGATTCTCTGAAGGAGTAGTTTAATACTTGATCAAATGGCTTCTTCTTTTTTTTTTCCCCTTCGTGTTTCTGTTGTAATACACTTGTTCAGTGAATGCAGATTTTTCAAAGATGCAGAAGCTTCCATATGGTACAGTACTGGCAAGGCTATTTAAAGAAGACTGGACATGAAAATCAGTATGCAGGCATGAGGCTCCATCCAGCAACTTCACAGCAGTCTGGATATACTCTTTAATGTGCTGATATGACAAAGCATTAAGGGCAAAAAAACTTGTTGGCTTTTGGGTTGTACTTGTTTTATTCCATCCCTTGCACCTTTCTGGGTGTTTAGATTTGTGAGTAAATGGAGCCATAGTGACAACTGCAAATTAGCATTTACATAGGCAGAGCCAGTTATGTCTATTTTTTGTAATATCTGAGTCCTTTGATTTGCAAAACCAGGTCTTACGTTCCTGGAAACTCTTTCAAATTATTGCTTTAAGGTGCTGAGAGTTGGAGAGGAAAATCTGTACATAGGTACCAAGCAGATGAATAGAATTTGAAGATTTCACACTGCCATCCATAAATCTGTGAAAACTGCACTGAACTTTGTTTAGTGGCTTCTTGGGTGTCTTTTTAAACTCTTGTTAGATCTGAGCTGAAACAAACAGAATTCACTTCTAAGTGAATGAGCAAATTGGAATTATTTTTGTAGAATCAGGTAGCTATCTATAAAGATGTTTCTAATGATGTAAATGCCTGTTACATATTTCATTCTAGTGGCTTCAGACATGTCTTGGAAAAGACTTGTGGCAAATGTCTTGCAACTCACCACTTTGTTGTTTTAGTGACTTCGTAAATAAGCTCTCTGGTACTATTGTATGCCCCTACCGTTTTATTTGTGGCTGCTAGCGCCAATCACATTTCTTCTATGGCATGTTTGAAAGCATGGTATTATTGAAGTCAATTAATTATAAATATGTATTTAATTATGGATACTTTGCACTTAGCTCTTTCATCTTGAATTAATGAATTCTTGTTCTTTAGATTATGATTTGCACTACTTCAAAGAGTAAAAACTATTTGGGATGTTAAGTATTTTTAGATCTATTTTTGACTGCTTTGAGAAGACGATACTGTCTGTGAGAGACAAGTGCCTTTATGACACCACTAACTTACACCGTAATGTGGAGATGTAGGAACTATTTATTGGCAGCTTGATTTGTAATCTCTGCAAACTGGATTTCTCACACATATATAATCTTACTGTAATAAATGTAGTACAATAGGTGACAAGTGTTCTATAGACTCCTGAGTATTGAACTTGGGAAACAGTGATGATTCCTACAAAGGAATGCATTGATGTGGACATGGGGGGGATTTGGGGCAGGTCCTATGTGCCTATTGCTATTAGGAGAGAATGTTTGCTTCATAACATGCTCTGAGATGGAAGACTCTCTAACTTCTGGGCGTGAATAGATTTTGTGATTGTACAGGTGATTGCTTTGCAAAAACTGATCTATTTTGTCAGTTGAGTACAGTGCCTAAGGCACCATTTGGTGGTGACGCAATGTTTGTTGAAATCTCTACTCCTTCAGAGGTAATAACCCCCTGAATTTCTCTCTCCTTATTTCTAAAAATCATTTCTCTTAGTTAAGATTCCATTCTACATTTAGGCATCAATATTAATATATTAAGATTCTAACACAGAATATTAATAATGTTACACACCTGAATTATTTTTTATTCATTTCAGGCTTTCTACATGTTTGAATTGCAACTTTCGGATTTGCACTTACATTTTTAGGAAATAGAAGAATTTGATAGTATAATGATCTTTTTTTTTTTTTCTTTAGTATTACTGTCAGGTCTGCAGTGGTAACTTGTAATTTGTTTAGCAGTTTAGTGTCTGTGTTCTTTGGAGATTACATGAAGCTGTATAAATATCTGAACCTCTCACATAAAGATGAGTAAGCATAGTTTTTGATCTGTTCTATTTTAAGTTTGTATGTGTTTTGGCTTTTTTGAATGAACTGTTAGGCCTGTGTCTCTATGAAGGCAAATGTGTAAAGTTAGTGTAATTTTGACTGAGTAGAGTTCACTAGCAAGCTATTATGTGGATTAAGCTTTTTTCCCATTGTTCTGTAGTCTAATGAATTGACTATTTAGGTTTTATGTTAAAATCCTAATCTGGAATGGGATTAAGTCACAGTTTTTGCATGATTTAAAGTAATGAACTAAATATATTTAACCAAAATATAATGCACAGATTTTTCAAAATCTTACTTCTCTGCTGAAGAGTGTAATTTCTCTGTTTTTTATATTCAAAGACTGAGGGACACTCAGCTTCTCTTTCTGATAATGGTAGGCTAAAATAATCAGAAAAATGTAAATGGACCAAATTGCAAAAGCCTGCCTTTTAGTACCATATTGAAATATAATAACTTTTCTGTGTGCTGTGTAATCTACCTTAAAGCAAAAAAAAAAAAAAAGATTGGGTATTTGGAGGAGAGGTAATCCTACATCATCATTCCTGTTTGTTAATTGCAGGGGGAGGGGGGGCTGTTAAACTAGTTTTCTTTAATTATTTCAGTGTTCAGTTTTGTTGGTCACCGCTCTGTCTGTTACCAGTGTGGAAGAGATTTTTGTTACATATGATTCCTACTTCTTCAATGCAAGAGAAATTAGTGTACATATCCCTTATGCTGTATATGTCTTCATTTATTGCTGTGTAGGATATGGCATTCATATGTAAAAATTCAAGATTAAATATTGCAGTGGTTTAGTCTTGATTATTAATAAAAATGCATTGGCACCTTTTACTAGGTATTCATTTGAATGTTATGCCCTTCTGCCTTTCTCTGTTTTTGAATGTGAGCTATCAGAATGTAAACGTTTTTTGTCTTGGAGAAAGTGTTTTTATCAAGGATATAAGACATAAAGCTCTCTTTTCTTTTTCTTTTCTCCTTTAAAAGTTTGCGTTTTTCACTGCTGTATTTATGAAAATAAAGTTGTGTGGAAACCACTCCTACCTCTACTTGCTAAATCTGGTGCCTGTTGGTTTTCTCTACGTTCCACATTGCATCACAACCATTACATCAGTTGTTGCTCGCATTCTTGAGCGGTAGCTTTGCCTACTTCCAGGCTTCCTTTGCATGATCACTGCAAAAATGCTTGGGGTTGTTTGAAGGGGCTTACCCATTTTCATTGCCTTAGTAGATGAGCTTGCAAAATGCATGGTAGGAAGTCTTCATGTGTGAAGTCGCTGTGCATTAACGAACCTTTAGTAGGAGGCTGTAGAGGAGGCATGTTGACATGAGTGTTCTGATGTGTTTTCTCAAGATGCAGGGAGCCAATTGCTCACTGCTGATGGAAATTGGAAACTTTATTTCTGTTCAGAGAGCTGCTGGCTGTGTGCAATTTCTGCTGCTTGGCCAGCTCCTGTGTGCCAATTCAACCTGGTACAATAGGAGAGAAAGCAAATTTAACAGAAACGGAGGAGGGAGTTTCTGTGGGTTTAAGGAGTCAAAGCAGTTTGTAGAAAGGCATCTGCACCAGAGCTACTGCAAAATCAATGAGCAGGTCATGCAGCCCTGGGTTAGGGAACAGATGCTAAAAGATTGTCAGTAGCAGCAAGTCATGAGATCAACCTTCTGCATAGTTAGATCTCTGGAGGAAAACCAAGGAAAGAAGGCAGCACTGTCAACTCCTACAGACAAGTAGGAATTTGCTGCTTTAGTAATGGGATACGGTGAAGGCACCAAAAATAAATCGTGTATGGAAAATAAACCAGTTGCTTTCAATTGCTCTTTTGTGTTACATAGTAGGTGTTCATTCAATACAAAACAAGTAGTCATGTTGACCATCTGGAAAAGTCTTACCCAGAAACAACAGGTAGGAAGTAAGGCTTATAAAGTCTGAATGTTCTAGGAGTAACAAATTCAATCTATGTTGTTTTTTTTTTTTTATTTAGCAATATAGCTCGTTTGAAGGAAATGCCTTCTTCAAAGAGCAGTAAATCATTTGGCAATGGCCCTTGATGTTGCTCAGACAGCTGCTGACCTGTTTGCCTTGATCAGTTGTTTACTCCTCAAAGGAGAGATTTTTACCTTGCTGAGAATTTGTGTTTGGGACAGGCAGATTTTGGTGTGTGAACTGGGAAAATTATATTTTATTTCCATATAGGTGTCTCCTCTCCTTCGGAGAACTCTCAGCTGAGAACTTGAAAGAGGAGAATGACTGAATTCAGGGATAGGTCTGGGAGGGTTAAGCTGTCTGGCAGCAGGAGACATTTAAATGGCAGTATGTGGGAAAAGCATTCCCGCTAGAGTTGCAACCAAATGTTCAGAGCTGATGTTTTCAGTGAGCTCTGTGCCCGTGCCTCTGCTACTTAGGAGCTTTCATTGACAAAGTGGATTCTTGGGGGGATGTTCCCTGAAATGTCAAGCTCTGGTTTAGATGAAGCTGAGAAATTATGTTTAAACCTTTCAATGAGCCACAGTGGGACTTGGACTACTTGTTGTCTGGTCTGGATGTTGTTCTATTTTACTACATGAAACAATTATGTACATAATGCTTTCAGTTATAGTGGTAGGCATGTACATATCACCTGAAAGCTGATTGTTAACTGAAGAAGCTGAGGATGAGGTGGGCTTCTGTGAAGACTTTGCACAGTACTTACCCTTTGTTTCTGCAGCATTTGGTTTTGAGGACTGCTAGGTGAATTAATGAGTTACACTGTCTGTCAGTTCAAAAATAATGAGGAACCCATTCTAAGTCTGCAAAGTCTTCCTACAGGACATAAATTGTAGCAGCTTGCCATTAGAAATTAAAAACTACAATGAGTTTCTTAATTGGGCTGCTTCTTTGCAATTGGTTTTGCCAGACAAACTTCTGTGCCACAGGAGTTCCTTGTGGAACCTGTATTTCAGGCAGCTAATCAAAACCATCTCAGGGAAGAAACACAATGATGCAGGGCCACATCCTTAAGGTCCTATCTTACTTAGCTCCCCAATTGTATCAGCTTCAGAACAGGTACCCAAACCCAAATTTGTGATAAGGATCATGGGATGTCAGAGATCATCAAGTCCAACCACCCTGCCAGAGCAGAACCATACAATCTAGCTCAGGTCACACAGGAACGCATCCAGACAGGCCTTGAAAGTTCCAAGGGAAGGAGAATCCACAACCTCTCTGGGGAGCCTGTTCCAGTGGTTTGTGACCTTTACAGTAAAGAAGTTCCCCCTTGTGTTGAGGTGGAAGCTCCTGTGCTGCAGCCTACATTCATTGCTCCTTGTCCTATCACAGGAAGCAAGTAAGCAGAGCCTGTCCCCTGGCTCCTGACACCCAGCCCTCAGATATTTATAAACATCTATCAAACTCCCTCTCAGTCTTCTCTTTTCCAGACTGAAAATCCCTCAGACTGAGGTCCCTCAGCCTCTCCTCATAAGGCAGTGCTCCAGACCCCTAATCATCCTCATAGCCCTCCACTGGACCCTCTTCAGCAGATCTCTGTCCTTCTTAAACTGGGGAGCCCAAAACTGAACACATTGCTCAAGATGGGGTCTCACCAGAGCAGAGTAGGCAAGAAAGGCTAGAGGAACAAAAAACAAAACAGGATAGTGAAGTTGCCAAGTGTTGTTTGACTGACTTTTAGTTTTATAGCATAAAAAAAAGAAACAAAGCAAAGCTCCCTTTTGCCTTGGAGCAAGTTTACACACTGTAGTTCAACATTGTTCTCCACCCTAAGTGTTCCTCCTGGGCACAGGGTAACCTCCTGCTGATGGGGAGTTAGCCTGGATGTGCCTTTGGGCAAGAGCCACCCAACTCTAGGGATGCCATAACTGCCCTCATTCTTAGAAATGCCTGCTCATGGCAAATCTTAGGATGCACTTGGAAGATCAGTATGGCTTGCAGAAGCCAGCATGCATCATGAAGGCTATATCCTATAATAAACTGATAATTGGAAGGGATAGTATATTAAATAGTAGCAAGTCTGAGTAAGATACCGTTTGTGTAATTGTGCATGCTCAATTTATTAGAATTTTATTAAAGGCAATTTTTCGTAACATTGGTTTATCCAAATCAATCTGTAGCAAATGATAGCATGCCTACTTCTTACCTTCCAGGTGCCCCCTGTTAATACCACATGAAAAGGAGGTTTGAAGTGCTCTGCCATCTATGGTTATGAATGATTGGCCTTTGCTCGCTTTCAGACATCTAGTAAAAGTCAGATTTTACAGAACACTCAGCATCCCAAAGTCTCAGCTGTGACAAGTAAGGCTGTGCAAGGCAGGGAGTCCATCCACAGACCCACACATCCTGTCATTTCTTGTCACAGACAACCATGGGATCAACCTTGCAGCTACTAAAGCTGTAACTTAGAATGGCTTTGCCTTGTTCCTCCAGTGAAATGTTGTTCCAAAGCATCAGTGCTGTGAGGATTGAGTAGCCTTCTAATCTCCAGCATAGAATCATAGAATCATAGAATGGTCTAGGTTGGAAGATACCTCAAAGATCATTCAGTTCCAACCTCCCGCCACAGGCAGGGACACCTCCCACTAGATCAGGACGCTCAAGACCTCATCCAGCCTGGCCTTGAACACATCCAGGGAGGGAGCAGACACAACCATCATTCATGAGACACAACAATCATTCATGAGAAGGTTTTCTTCTCTACTAGCATGTAGTCTAGAATATGATTATGCTTTCAAGCCATAGCTGAATTGCCTCTCACCTCCTGTTTTGCTTGGCTAATGAGCAAATACACCCAAATAAGCTGAGCTCCTTTGAAGATCCCTACTCTCTGAACCTAAAGTAAATCATTAATGGTGTTTTACTTTTATTCTTCTGTTGTTGTTTTGGTTTTAGATTTTTTTTTTCCCCCAGGAGGTTTTCCAGTACCAAAGCTATCTAAAGCTAAACTTTCAAGCCTGAAGTAGATACAGGTACATGGTTTGACATATTGTTTCAAAGGAAGTCTGAAAAAAGTAATATCACATCTGTAGCAATGCAACTGTAGACAGCTGAACTATGAGATTTTAATGCTTTCTTATGACACCCTCTTCATGCCCAGATTGCTTTGCCATTTGGATATTCTGACAATCAATACTTTCGAGTCATCTGCAGAAAGGGAGTGGAAATGTTTTCAACCTCTGTTTTTTGTTGGTTTTTTTTTTTCCCCATCAACAATGTGTGTAGTTTGAAGGAATCACCTGTGAGTAGGGTTTAGATCAGTAGCTATTACTGATCATTTGGTTTGGCTGGAAGTATGAGTTAATTTAGGCAAATGCAATAGTATCCAAATTAAATTAAATGTTCTCCAAGGAAAGCCCACCCCAGTTCACGGCAAAGGTCTTTGAAAGCATCAGTTAAAACAGCAGATGACTTATGAATATTATAGAGGGGCAATTTACATTGATACAACATATACATGTACTTTGAATTTTGAATTGTTAGAGTACTAAACTCATAACAAAAAAGTATATAATAACCTACAGAACATCTCACTGAATGTCTATATAGAAGGAAATATTGATGTGGTGCATTTGCTGTGGTTTTGAACCATCTTCAAATTATGAACTCAGAAAAATATGTATGGCAGATAAAAATAACTGACAGTAGTTGCCTTTAGGGAGCCAGGGAGTTGCTAGGGATCCTTGCCAGTCTGCAGAACTCAAGGTGTAAGAGGGCTTCCTGAAAGGGTTAAATGAGTTTACAGCAAAAAGGACACAATATTTAAAAGGAGTACTGAATTGCAAAGCCTGTTTTGGAACATTTCTCAGCATCCCTCTTTTCAGAGCAGAAGCCAATTTACTGTCTCTTTTATTTCTACAGAGCTATTGTGTTTCTCATGGATTTTGTCTCTGCCTTTTGTTATAAGCCTTTAACTCAGTTTTGTGGTAAATTTCTTAATTTCTGTTTCTGTTCTGTCTTGTTCTTCCCAAGCACAAGTTGCTTCCCAGGCTACTAATTCTGTTGTGGACACCATTTCCACCACCAATGTCTGAAATCTCTCTGTCCTGATGGTAACCTTACAGCTCATGTTCAGGATGCATTTTGTTCAATGCTCTGACAGAAATTAATTTTATTCACTTGGTCAGACCTGGAGACACTGAAAAAATACATGCATGCCATATGAGCTTCTGTGTCATGCATCTGTGGAACCAAGGCTCTGGCAGTTGTGAAGAAGCTGTTTAGATTTAGATAGTAGACACTGGATAGGCTTTTATTAGTTTCATTCCTGGTACAGTAACAGAGGATGTTAGGAGATTATAACAACAGATAAAAAAACGTGGGAGGGTAGAAAAATAGCCATCTCAGTGACCCAAAAATACTGCTGCTGGTATACTCAACTAGTAGAAGTTGGAGGAGAAGATGTGGAATGGGATGGGGCACTGGAAGCAGGAATGCTAATAGGGCAGGATAGGTCCAATGAAAATATTCAGGCTTTGCCAAGAGTCCAGATCACCAAACAAGTCTGGTGACAAGACATGTCTGAGTTTGAGTCAGGAACTCAGCCAGCAGACTGGGTCCAAGGACCCAAACAGACAGCCCAAATAATCAAGGTTGTTAATAATCAAAGATGATGACATTTTCGATGAGTTTTGCTAAGCAATTATTGAACAGGTAAACATCACTAAAGAGTTGGTAATAGAAAAAATCAGGGATTGAGTCAGCAAAAGGAAAACTATGTGAAATTTGTTTTGTATTTCAACTCCCAAGGCTGCATTCCTATAAATTCAGTGAGGTGCTCAGCAAAGTCAACTGCTGAACTTCTCAGGGACCTGAGCATTGTAAAGGTCTTTCATTAACTGCATTTTCTGATCATATGATTCAAGAACAGACACACACTGGCACTTCCCCTAGCTTACAATGTGATTGCATTCCCCCTTGCTTACTGTGTGATGATGCTGTATAGGATGATGCTATAGGACTGAATACTAGCAGACGTAATATTTGTATTTAATGCAAGGTCAATTGAACTCGACTCACAGAAGCTGCACAGAACTTCATGTGGAAATTTGAGTGATCACTGCAGTGTGACTTTCAGATTTGGCACTACCTCACAGAGAGCTTTCTGGAGTATTTCTTCACATCCTTATGCTATGGCCACAGAGAAAATGAAGATGTTCCTACAATGCACCACAGACAGCATCTCCAGTACAGAAAGGGAAACATTACTGTCACTGCACAAGGCAGTAGGAAAATCCCCTTGAAATACCACAGGCACTTCTGGTCCACTGAGGGAAGCTAAGTGACTACTAGGGGTACAAAACAGACCAGGAGAATGAAGAACCTACTTTAGTGGAAGATATCAGAAGAGCTGGATTTTGTAGCTTAGCAAAATGAAAGCTGAGATAGAAACACGACTTCTGCCTCTAATTAGCAGGGTATTATCAAAGATGAAAAAGCAATTACTTCAGCTAATAGATGGTGTGGGCAGAAATAGAAATGGATAGAAATTAGCCAGCCTGGAAGGGAGAAGACACAATTTCTGAAGGAAGCTGTATGAGATGTTGCCTTGACTTGAAAATCCCAAAAATACCTTAGAGTCCTTGCATAACATTTCCAAGACTTTTGTGGATGTGTTGTATGCCACATATTTCTATTTAGCTCACTCTTCTTAGGAAGATAGTGCACCATCCACTTTAAAGTAGCTGTAAGGTTCTCTTAATTCCTTACAGACAAGCAGCTATGCTATGATGGTCATGTCAAGCAGAGCCCTTAAAATGCCCTTGAAACTTAGGGAGTGCACTTTAACTTTGGGCTGGACCTGAGTAAGGCCTTTGACTCTGTCTCACGTGACATCCTGGTCACCAAACTGGAAAAACATGGACTTGATGGTGGACAACTCTCTGGATAAGGAATTGGCTGGATGGTCACATGCAGAGAGTGGTGATCAAGGGCACAATGTCCACCTGGAGACCAGTGACAAGCGGCGTCCCTCAGGGGTCAGTGCTGGGACCAGTGCTGTTTAACATCTTTGTCAGCGACATGGACAGAGGAATTGAGTGCACCCTCAGCAAGTTTGCAGATGACACCAAGCTGTGTGGCACAGTCGACTTGCTGGAGGGCAGGGATGGCATCCAGAGGGACCTGGACAGGCTGGAGAGGTGGGCCCAGGCTAACCTCATGACATTCAACAAGGCCAAGTGTAAGGTCCTGCACCTGGGTCGCTGCAATCCCAAGCACAAATTCAGTCTGAGTGGTGAGTGGCTGGAGAGCAGCCCTGAGGAAAAGGACCTGGGGGTCTGGGTGGATGAGAAGCTCAACATGAGC
>VWZI01011413.1:762800-846231 GCA_013396835.1 Psilopogon haemacephalus
TTTTCAGCCTGGAGAAGAGAAGGCTTCAAGGAGACCTTATGGTAGCCTTCCAATATCTGAAGGGGTCCTACAGGAGGGCTGGGGAGGGACTATTCACAAGGTCTTGTAATGACAGGATGAAGGGGAATGGGTTCAAACTGGCAGAGGGGAGATTTAAATGGGATGTTAGGAGGAAGCTCTTCATAGTGAGGGTGCCGAGACACTGGAACAAGTTGCCCAGGGAGGTTGTGGCTGCTCCCTCCCTGGAGGTGTTCAAGAGCAGGTTGGATGAGGCCTTGAGTGACCTGATCTAGTGGGAGGTGTCCCTGCCTATGGTGGGGGGTTGGAACTGGATGATCTTTGAGGTCTCTTCCAACCTAAGCCATCTATGATTCTATGATTCTACGCACTTCAATTCAGCTGTCCAATGCACAGGCTGCCATTACTGGTGGGTTTTTTTTGTTTGTTGTTTTTTTTTTTTTAATGAATGAGAAGTTATTCTATATTTGTCTTTAAAATCCATGTTTAATATTTGGGTTCATATTTATTTTATTTCCTGTAAATAATATAAATCCTACTCTGACTATGCAATTTCCCACATTATCACAATCTCATCAGATTTCACTGAGTTTGATTTGAGAGCATCAAAGAGCTCAGGTTGTGTTACTATTCCTTATCCCAACTGGCTTTGGAGACCAGTTGGTGTGAGAGGCTGAACTATATTTAGTACATAGGCTATTAAAATTTAGAGGGGCACCTCTAACATGCCTTCACTGGCTATGTGGGAGTGCTCTTTCCAGGAGCCCACAGCCACCAAATGAAGGCATTTTTAAATAGGAATCACAGCAAGCAGATGTCTGGCAGACACTAAGTTACAGAATCACCCTGGGAAGAACTGAAGGGCATCATCTCATGAAAACCTTTGCACTAAGAGAGGATTCATATTAACAGATTATTATACACAATACTTGTGTAACCTCCTCAGACAATCCACATCCTCTGCAGGTAGCCAATTCTAGGTCTTTACTACTTCTGTAGTTAGCAACTCTCCCTAACAGCTGGACTTGTCATCCAAAGATTTCAATAATATTGTTTATTTTAGCTTTTTCTTACACTATCACCAGGAATCTGGATGGTAATTAAGTATTCGTTAGTAATAAATATTATTATTATTCATATAAAGTAGCTGTTTCCTCCACTACCCCTTCAGCATTTGCTTTTAGAGATTAATCATCTGAACAGCTTAGTATTCCACCACAGAGCAACATCACATGTCATTTAAATTTCCATTGCTGAGGTAGCTCTCCCATAGATGTTCACCATGGGCCCATTTTTTGAAGTACTATTCCCAAGAATGGACACAACACTACAGCAAGGGAGTCATTAGCAATTAGTAGCATGACATAATTTATTTTCATATTTTAGCTATTACAGTCCTATAAATACAGCCAAGAACACCTTCCTTGCAAGAACATCACACAGTTGACTCATGATCCTGCATAAGCCTGGACCTGTCACTGGCTTCTGCCTGCAGCCTGCCTGCAGCTAGGGTGAGAACACAGTTTACTGTGCTGGGCAGAGCCTCCAGCCTGCACCATGGCTCCACATGTCAGCCACGGCTGGTTGCTACTGTGTGTGATTCACTGACCACGACTGTGCCAAATGCCAAGCAACCCCTTGAGAAGATGAGTGCTCTTCTCATCCAGGAGCTGTGTCTGGTGCCACATCATGTGAATGAAGGTGCCAAATGGCTCCTGCCCAGACAGGCATTAACCTCATGGCTGCTTGAAAACCCCCAAGATCCTTTCTTGTTCCTCATGAAATTCAGGAAGGCTAAGTGTAAGGTCCTGCACCTGGGTCGCTGCAATCCCAAGCACAAATTCAGTCTGAGTGGTGAGTGGCTGGAGAGCAGCTCTGAGGAAAAGGACCTGGGGGTCTGGGTTGATGAAAAGCTCAACATGAGCCGGCAGCATGCACATGGAGCCCAGACAGCAACTGTGTCCTGGGCTGCAGCAAGGGAAGCATGGCCAGCAGGGCAAGGGAGGGGATTCTCCCCCTTTACTCTCGTCAGACCCCACCTGGAGTATTGTGTGCAGTTCTGGAGCCCCCAGCACAAGAAGGACATGGAACTGCTGGAGAGAGTCCAGAGGAGGGCCACAAAGATGATCAGAGGGCTGGAGCACCTCTGCTATGAGGACAGGCTGAGAGAGTTGGGGCTTTTCAGCCTGGAGAAGGCTTTGAGGAGACCTTATAGTAGCCTTCCAATATCTGAAGGGGTCCTACAGGAGGGCTGGGGAGGGACTATTCACAAGGTCTTGTAATGACAGGATGAAGGGGAATGGGCTTAAACTGGCAGAGGGGAGATTTAAATTTGATGTTAGGAGGAAGTTCTTTATAGTGAGGGTGCCGAGACACTGGAACAGGTTGCCCAGAGAGGTTGTGGCTGCTCCCTCCCTGGAGGTGTTCAAGAGCAGGTTGGATGAGGCCTTGAGCAACCTGTTCTAGTGGTTGGTGTCCCTGCCTATGGTGGGGGGTTGGAACTGGATGATCTTTGAGGTCCCTTCCAACCTAAACCATTGTATTATTCTATGATTCTTCTAATCCTGTGATCTTCTGAAAGTACAACAGGCAGAAAGGACTCAAATCAAAACTTCTCTTCCCTGAATTAGCCAGATTGGCAACTGAAGGGAAGGTCTTTAACTGGAGGAGGAGGCATATTTCAGCTACTCAGTCAGAAACCTCTAGAAGAGTTCCATTCAGAGAGAACTTCTAGACTATTTCTTCACAAATATTCTTCCCAAATATTTGTGAAGAAAAGGTACTGCTCAGAAAGTTCTAACAAGGCACTTGGAAAGACCTCTACACTCTATAAAACACATTAAAATCTTGGTTCTTCTCATGTTGCTAAGCCTTCTCCTGATTCACACACTCTTGTTTACATGTTCAGCTGCTGGAATAAAGCTGTCTGATTTACAGAGTTAGTCTTCCTGTGTGCTCTTTTATAGGCTTGTGTAACTCACTGACAATGAACATATTCTATTCCACATGACCTGGATTAAGTTAGCCAATGCATTGCATCACTTACATTAGTGGCTGCTTGGCTGTGTTTTAAGGTGAAGCTTTCTCTGTGTGGTCTGTATTTCTGATCTGTGTCCTGGCTTGGAAGGGAATAATGTTTCAAAATAAGAAGATACATGTGGGTGGTAACTAATGCCAGAGGCCTGGGAATATCTTATTTCCATATCTGACCTTTGAGTTGATGATTCTTGGGGTAGTGATATGATCTTTCTATATATTGGTTTTATTCCCACCACAGAGAGGAGTTAGACTGGTGACAGTGGGGAGTAGATGGCTGTGCATTACTTGAGTACCTGTATCAGTCTGGACTCATGAGCTGACTTCAGTGGTCCACCTTGGCTCCAATCCTAGGTACATCAGGATGGAGGCAGTGAAAAGATAAAGTGACCACAACCAACAGCAGAGTAATATTCCCAAGGGGTAAAGCAGTTTGCAGGTCACTGCTGCTTTTTAATACAGATTTTGAATATAAATATTGAGATGTTACTTCTGCTTGAGATGAACACCCTTCTCTACAAACACTTCATCACAATCTCTACTTATGATTGTCAGCCTTAGCTTAAACTCAGCCTCTTCCTCAGAAGAAGTCACCCTTTAGGGCAAAGCTCCTTCCCTGGTGGGTGCCCATCTTCCAGAGTGGATGAAAGAATCATAGAATCATAGAATCAGTTAGGGTTGGAAGGGACCACAAGGATCATCTACCTCTAACTCCCCCTGCCATGGGCAGGGACACCCTACCCTAGATTAGGCTGGACAGAGCCTCATCCAGCCTGGCCTTAAACACCTCCAGGGATGTGGCCCCAACCACCTCCCTGGGCAACCCATTCCAGGGCCTCACCACTCTCATGCTGAACAAATTCCTACTCACGTCCAGTCTGAATCTCCCCACCTCCAGCTTTGCTCCATTCCCCCTAGTCCTGTCACTACCTGATAGCCTAAAAAGTCTCTCCCCAGCTTTTTTTGTAGGCCCCTTCAAATACTGGAAGGCCACAATAAGGTCACCTGGGAGCCTCCTCTTCTCCAAACTGAACAGCCCCAACTCTTTCAGTCTGTTCTCGTAGGAGAGGTGCTGCAGCCGGAGAAACCAGCTAACACAAAGGTATAAGGCAATCCCAGCTGCCAGAGGAACTCTTATGGATAAAGCTACCCTTTTCTTATGTCAAAGGGTTAAACACCTCATTTATTTGCAACAGGCAATTAGACATTTCCTGCCATTGTATAAGCTGCTGGGTGTGTTGGGAGTGTTTTTGTCTTTGTGGACCATTGTTCTTTCCTTAAAGATAGCAGATCACTCCCTGCTGAAGGTTGTCTCACCTGTCCTCCTCCCCGTGGGTAGAAAAAGCACCTTTGGAAACACCTAGCAGTGTCTCGTTCCACTCCCTGATCTTGTTTCTGATTTGATACTTGCTGTGGCTTTTTAAAATCTCACCAAGATGGTTCTGCTTTGAAGCCTAAAGCCACTTGCTCCCTTAGTTTTGGTGTTATTGCAGTTTGATAGAAATAGGTTTCATTTGGGAAGGAAAGGTGTGGGACAGTACCAGCTTTCTATTTCTGAACACTGCTCCAGATCCTTGCTCCCTGCCATGCACAGCTGCTGCCTTGCAGAGTGTGAGAAATTTGGTATTTTTCATTCTCTACTTACTGATTTTGTCTGACGTGCTCCTGTGGTTGGGTACCAGACTTGGTCCTCTAAATCTCATGAGGATCTTGAAAGGAACAGGGCACCACCTCATCTGCTGTCTTCTATATATAACTGGAGTGCATGACAAAGTTCCCAAAATAAGCTGCAGTACTTAATGGCTGCTATATTGTCATGGGGTGCAGAATAGGAAAGCAGAGTTCCTCAGATTTCATGAGGGCGTTTTTGCTAACCTAACTTAACACTTTTCTAACTGAATGCAGCAGGGCTTTGAATTTCCTTGTTGGCTCCAGTTTTTTACAAAACAGCTAAAAGAACAAATTAAATAAGTGCAGTTTAAGTGCAGGAAGTCAGAGTGATTATTGCCTGTGGCTTTGTAGGGAGCAGGATTCGGCTCTGTTGTTTAGCTAGAGAACTGAGTTCTGACTTCCATCTTGCAACACATGGTTCTGTAAATCTACCTGAGATGCAGTCTTGCAAAACCTTCAGCCCCTACTCACTTCAAGTGGGCTGACCTGTGCAGAGAGAGAGGACAGCCTGTCTGCTCACAGTGCCAAGAAAGCACTGGCAGATGTTTATAGGATGCTGGTATGTCTTCAGCCACTGGTGCTAAATTTCTGAAGAAGTGAGGTTGTGAGGCATCTGATAAACTGCTCAGACAGGACACTGCAGCTTCTCTCATTGAGTGTCTAGTGAAGAAAAGATTGTGATTTTTGCAAAAATGAAACAATAAAATTAAAGTAGAGGAATATGTCTGCATTTTTCAGACACACAACCCAGCATCATAAACGCTGTCATGTGGGGCATTTTTTAAAAGCCCTTCACAAATGTTCATAGTAGGAGAAGCACTATAAAAGTGAGCAAGAGGAGGTTTAGGTTAATAGAGGTCCTGTCAAAAAATATCATGAGACTGATGCTTAGCTAGCTTTTTTTTTTTGTCTCTCAGTTGTTCCCGGCTGCAGAATTGCAAACTCTGTAACTTTAGCCAGCAAAGCTATTTGTATGTGCAAATCTATGCACAGGAGACAGCATGAAAGACAAGCCACTAAGTGCGTTACAGCTTGCTTAGAAGAGCAAGTGCTGCCTGGGACTGTGAATTTTTACCTCAGGGTTGATATGATCCAAAGACCCAACCCAAGTCGGCTCTTGCCTGGGTATAAATACCCTTCACCAATGATAAAACAATAGAAGATTTACCTTTCAGCAACAACAGAAAATAAATACAAGAATGGCCAAAACAGCAATAGACTGTAGGAACTCTTAATGAAAAATTTGATCTGGAGTTTCTGCTTGATGTGCACTTGTGAAATCCCTTGTGCTGGCTTGGGGATTTTGTTCACCCACTCCTGCTGGTTTAGCATATGGAGAAGGGCAGCACTTCCAATAATTGCTTTCCATCTTGTCTGTTTATAATAGGTTAAGCAAATTAAGGCAAATTCATGCCCTTGGTCCCTGCGATAGGCTGTGGGCCACACCCAGGGCACCCTTCCAGCTCCTTGGCTGCTCTAATCACCGGCAAACAGCTCCACAGCTGTAGACGTGAGTGCAGCCCCTTCACCTGAAAACAGCTGGAGTGTCAGCTCATTCCCACATACAGAGGTTAGACACAGAGTAGGCACCGTTTTGTGGCCAGAGGCCAGGGAGCAGAGTGAACACACATCAGTACTGCACTGGCTGTCACTTTGTGGGTCACTGCCTGCTGACCCAGGCTATTGAGAATACCACTTTGTGCAAATCCTCTGTTTAAACTCATCAAATCACCTCCTGAAATTGATTGGTTTTGCTCTCACTTCCACATTCTGAAGCATCCTAGCTAGCTGCAGTCTTACAGTGTCTCACCTAAGACTGCTTACAACCAGTTTACAGACATTTGTCCTTGTGCTGGATCTGTCCTTTGGCTTCAAAAGCTAAACCTGCCCCTGGGTAGGTTTGTGTTTACACAGCAGTCCTCCCTGGCATGGTTTGTGCAGGGTTCCTTTGGCATGTGGGCACATGTCACCGGCCTGGATGTGCCAAGGCTGTTCCTCAATGCACAGGTTTCTGTTTCTCCAAATGTCTCTCACATTTCTTCAGCAAGTGTTTTACCTGTGCATTAATTCACTCCTGGCTGTTTTACCTGCTACCATTTCCGATGTGTTTCTGTGAGTTCAGGCCATGTCACACCAGCCAGCCGAGCTGCTTTAGTTAACACTCAGGCAGATGTGTCTCTGCTTCCCACTGCATCCCCACTGCCCCATGGAGCCCCTGAGCCTTGTTTACCGTTCATCCCTCTGCGACTCTGACCTGGCTGCACACAGATACTGTTGCCCAGGCACTGAGAGCAGTAAATCCTGTGTCTTTCCCAGGAGGCTGGAAAACTGCCCACTTTCTCTGGAGATGCTGAATGCGAGCTGATAGGTATGAGTGGTGCAGATGCTTTAACAGGGACATTGTTTCCAGAACCAGCCCTGCTGTGTGGAGACAGCTCCCGGGTGTTGTTTGCTGTATTTGGGTCAGAGTGATAAAAATAGGGCTGTACAGTGCTTACTGCAGAGAATGTACTGCTGTGACACATGTAGCCACACACAGAACTGCTCAGTGATCATTTCCCTCTGCTGATGCTGCATTTTTCTTTCCCCACTGGTGCCCATCCTTCCTAGACCAGTATTTAATACATGAGGGGTGGATTTTTAATTCTGACCTTTGCAGGACACAGCAATGCACCTCTTAATGGGGGGAATCCAGATTTAGGAGCATTTCCTTATGAAGCAAGTCACTATTCATTTGATAAAAGGCACCTGGCCAAGCAGCCGAGTGTTGGTTTCTTTATGGACATTTCTCAGAAGTGAAGAGCAGCTGTTATCCTCATGCTGAGTAGCCTCAAACAATATAAAAATCTAGCAGCTATTGATCTCTCATAGTTAACTCCACACATTTTGCCAGCAAGCATTGGGTTTTTTTTTTTTTAATCCCTGTATAAAAGCTGAGAGGGGAGACAACGATTTTCCACCTTTCTGCCAATGCTGATCTGCCTCAGGAGCAAGGCAGGACAAGTGACAGCCAGGCCTGACAGTCTCTGTCTGCAAAACAACAGAACATGGTAAAAGGTCTTTTAGAACATTCCCTCCACCTGCAAGGAAAGAGGGGGACATACATGCTTCTGCTGTGGCACTAGTGTGGTTATGGCTCAGGGCTTAGGAGGGAAATAAAAATTCCCTGCATAGCCACAGAACTCTAGTTAGATGCAGCCTGGAAACAGGCAGTCATAGCCAGGCAGATAACCAATTGTTCACTTGCTTCCCTGAATGCCCTCTGCGATTGCCACGGTCTTCTGTTCTGGGGTTTTCTTCTTTGACTAATAGGACCATTGATTGTGCAAGCTGTGGCTCCAGCTTGTAATCACGGTGTATTTGCACCTTCAAGTGGCAGGTAAGGGAGACTGGATGAATGGAGAGAGCAGAGCATGTCTTGAGTGGTGGGGATGGAGATTAAGCAGACGAGACCTGGCAAGAGTCAGCAGAGAATGGCTCATCTTCACCCTCTCCCTCTGGTGTGCAACCAGGTGAGGTTGGGAAGGGAAACCAGACTCCTCTTGGATGTTTCCCAACGTCTGAAATCTGAAAGCATTTACATTTTTTATGTACTTACTTTAAGGACCAAACTAAGGGGACTTGATGCCTGTCATGTCCAGATATTTAATTATTCTTTGCAAATTCACCTGCTAGCAGATCAGCTGTCAAGTCTCACAGCCCTGTCTTCTTTCTCAAGGACAGCAGTGGTGGCTGTGGTCACAGCAGTAAGTAGCTGCTAGTTTTCACTTGCACTACTGCATTTATCTTTGTAGAGGGCACTGCCATCACTTCTCTTTTCTGAGAAGGAAAGAGACAGGTGCAAGTCAGCGTGGTGTGGCCTGCTGACCTATCAGTGTGCAGAAGGTGAAGGATGCTCTGGAGGATTGAGGCTCCCGGTGAGCTGCATCACCAAGGTCCTGGCTCTCCTGAGGCTGTTATCCATAGAGGCTGCCCTGGCAGATGGCCTTTTCTGTTATTCTTTGCAATGAAAAGGGAGCTCAGAAACATCAGCTCTGTGCAAAATAAAAGTTTACCCCCGTGCCTTGAGCTGCACCAATATGTTCATGTTTACTCTGAATCCTGCCACTGACATTTTCTGCATTGCGTTTCACATGAGGCAGCCCAGACTTAGGTCTTTCAGGTCAAGTCCTCTTTTTATCCACTGTATTTTCCATCTTAAGTTGTATATCTCCTAAACCCCTAAGATAAAGGTTTGAAGCAATTCCTTAGCACTGCATGCAATCTATGTAATGTTGTCTCTAGTTCTGAGACAATTCCCTGGAACTACTAAAAAGTCTTGAATTAAGAAGCAAAATCAGTGGCAGATATGACAAACAATTTTCAGCAGCATTTAATCAAGGTATTTAGATGCATGATGGCCTCGGGGCTCTGTAAGGCTCTTGGGATACTTGAAGGAGCACAAACTGTGTCCATGCCTCCTGCCCTTGAACACTTTGTCCATATTATCATATCAACCACAGGTCTTTCAGAACTGAAGATTAGCAGGGTGATTGTTGAAATCATAGAATCATAGAATGGTTTAGGTTGGAAGGCACCTCAAAGATCATTTAGTTACAAACCCCCAGTATAGGCAGGGACACCTCCCACTACAACAGGTCTCTGAAGGCCTCATCCAACCTGGCCTTGAACCCCTCCAGGGAGGGAGCAGCCACAACCTCCCTGGACAACAACCTGTTCAAGTGTCTCACCACCCTCACTGTAAAGAACTTCCTCCTAACATCAAATTTAAATCTCCCCTCTGCCAGTTTAAACCCATTCCCCCTCGTCCTGTCATTACAAGACCTTGTGAATATTCCCTCCCCAGCCTTCCCGTAGGCCCCCTTCAGGTACTGGAAGGCTACTATAAGGTCTCCTTGAAGCCTTCTCTTCCTCCAGGCTGAAAAGCCCCAACTCTCATAGTCTATCCTCATAGCAGAGGTAATCCAGCCCTCTGATCATCTTCATGGCCCTCCTCTGGACTCACTCCAATAGTTCCATGTCCTTCCTGTGTTGGGGGCTCCAGAACTTGATCTGTCAGTACATTAATACCCCTGAAGGCTGTGATTGCTCTTGCAGGCTACCTCTGACACCACCAGCTCCTGCACACGTCTCCCCCCATTTCTTTCTCAACTACACTGAAGCCAGGGCTGTAAATCTAGAGATGCCTTGCAGCCATTTGCATGAGCTGATGGAAAGAAGTGAAGTCACTTATAGTCAGTCCTTTTACAGCTGGTACTTGCTTTGGCTTACACAAAAGGACGCTATGTTTCAGCTGGCAGGTTTGTCTCCGGTATTGCTTTGAGGAGCAAACAAGATCTCAGCAAGTCTGTGTTTGAATGAACATGCTTCCAGAAATCCCAGGGCACACCACGATGGGATCATTTCCTCTCGTCCTTTGCCTCCAGGGCCCTATTAGAACCTCAAGATTTTTGAGGAACAAGGTGTCAGCTGGAGGTTGTCCTGGTCACACTTTTCTCAGAGGGGGATATGAAAGCGCTAGTGCATTGCTAAATGTTTCAGTGGCCTTGATGAGAAAGGATGGTGACCAAGGGTACTGTGACAAATTACCAGAGGTCAGTGTGCCCCAGTACCTCCAGAAGATTTTTGCTATCTGAGGAAGCTGTGCTGCTCAATAGCTGTTTAATTCACCCCTGAGCATGAGACACAGCCCACTTATTTTCCTTTCTGGTAACACTGCGTGATGCAGCATGTCACAGGCTTGAGTCCCAAAAGACGCACATTCATAGAACAAGGGGAAAAGAATTCTCTCCTGCTGCAGGCAAGAGCTAGTCTTTGGCAGGCAGACTCTAGCTTCTGCTATGTAGGAGTCACACTGGAACACTGCAACAGTTCCCCTGGTCTCAGAATCTGTGAATCATGTCTGGCAGCATGAAAAAGAAAAGATTAAGCAGGGTCAGGAGGGTAGGCAGTGGATGCTGTTAGCCTTGATCTACTCTGATCCTCTGGGACATTGCTGAGCAGGACCCTTAGTAGCAAGAGATTTGAGGAGCAGTCCAGCCTGCCATCTTTGGCAGGTGCCTGGCCACAGCGTACATGTTGCCAAGTGGTTGCTCACTCCTTCTTGCGCATCATGTTAAAATCTGTGATGTTAATCACTGTCCATAAGGGGACACTGAGTGTCCATTCAGACATGTCTCAGTGCTCCTTCACAAGCTGTCTCTGAGGTTTTCAGACCATGGAGGGCTCTATAGTGCATAGCACTAAACACTGAATAGTTGTAAAATCAGTCAAATATAAAGTGAAAATTGAGCTGAAAGAGGCATTAGGTTAAGAATTTTTCCAATCAAAGCCACTCAATACATGAAACAGAGATCTAATGTGCTGTGTTCATGGGATCATGTATCTGCAGGGTGCAAGTACAAAGCTGAAATAGTTTTGATAACAAATGTAACATTGACCTGAAAAAAAAACTTTAGGAGTGTTTTCTGTAAAAGAATGTAGGGAAGAGGACTCCCAGAAATTCATATTTTGTCCATCTCAGGTGGGCTTTAGAAAAGCAAAAGAAAAGAAAAAGCAATTTGTGCCAAGAAAAGGTTCACACAGTCTCAAGAAATACTGCAGCTTGGCAAATCTGGGTGATCTGGCAGCTGCTGTTAATGAAGAAGCTTTGCTTTTGGATGGTGAAAAGGGGATCAGCTCTGCTGTAGGGTTTGGAGGGAGGTTTTATGGAAAAGCTAGCATGATGAGTAAGAAATATGCCTAGGCTTAATGGGGATTTTCAAAAGGAAAGGGTGTGCTATACAGTCCCTGTACTGTGTTTTGTCAGCTGGATTTAAAGTATTGTCTTTGCTTAAAGGTAATGGGAGTCTTTGGAAGTTTATTGAAATGAGGGACAACACATATTCACACTAGAAGAGCTTCCAAGAGGTGGTGATGCAGAACTTGACCTGGCATGACCAGTGCATGAATCACCAACTTTTTAGCTGTTGGCGCACTCTTCCTGTAGAAAGTGACACAATGTTAAAATAATTTTCTGATGGTCAGAGTGCAAGGGTGGGATGGTTTTCCTGTCTGTGAAAGGACACAAAACCATGTCTGCATCATGGAGTCAGGAAAGACAGAGAATAATCTAGGTTGGAAGGGACCCCTGGAGGTCATCTAGTCCAATTTCCTGCTCCAAACAGGCCTGACTTTGAAGTTTGGTAAATTGATCAGAGTATTTTTCCATTGAGCATTCAATACCTCCAGGAATGGAAAGTCCACCTGTTTCTGGGCCTCTGCTCTAGTGTCTCAATACTGTCATAGTAAAAAACTGTGTTATTATGTATCAGATTCAATATCTGTATTCCTCTGACACAACTGGTCTGCAAGAGTATTATTGCTTCTGTTTTTATTAGAGAATATGAGGTTCTAGAGGGATTTGTGTTTTAGTCACAAGGATCCTTAAATAAAATTAAATTGTCCTTGATGTTGGCTTCCTACAAATGGTGCCCTAATGAATACTTATTCTGCATTCTTGTCAGCTTCATGCTCTAGTAGCAGAATGGGAGAGATTGTTTTGAAGACTAGATATAGTTATTTTAAAAATAATTATGAGAGTCTTCCTTGGTTCCTTTTGGGAAAGATAAAACCATGACTCGCTGTATGCAAGCATTTCCTGCAGTTTCTCTTGAGAACCAGAAATACCTAAGAACACAAAACAATATTTCAATCATTATTATTTTCTATTCTGACAGCTTGAACTATCTCTGCAGCTGTTCTGCAGTCATCTGTTCCAGCTAGAAAGCCAACCTCAGGCTGCAGTAAGTCTGCACATGTACTGGCAGGTGGTAAAGTAGAGCCCCTCATGAAAACTGCATATCAGACAGAATAAGGTCTTATTCTTATAAAAGTCATCTGGAATTGTGTCGCTGGAAGGGGATCTGCACAACCCCTCCCCAGAAAACAAGATCATGCCTGCTGTCCTCAGTGCAGAAGAGGAAACAGTCTCCTTCCTTGCTGTCAAATCCTGCAGTTGAGTGCAAGGGAAGGTGCGAGCAAGGTCCTGTGTTCACCAGGGTGGATGAGGCATTCAAGGACATGATCATGTCTGACTCCTACACAGATTGCTGAAGTAAGAGACTGCTTTTGCTGTCTTGGCACAGATCAGGCAAAAATCTTCTGTTTCCTCTGCAGCATCATAAAGAAGAATAAGATCCAGGCTACAGCTCAGCGGAGGTTACCTAGCTCCAACATATACTCCCAGAAGGAGGCATCCTCATTTCCAGATACGGGGGAATTTTAGAAGGCAGAATAAAGTATTAACTGAGACTGACTTTAATCAGCAAAATGTGGATTCTGAAAGTTTCTTTTGCAATCTACAGACCTGTGTTTCTCTGAAACTTGGAGATAATTCCTTCATATTGGAGAATGACCTGGAGCAGTGGACGACCTCTCAGGCCTATCCTCCCCAGAGAGTGTGCTGTACCCCCATCTTAGATCAATCCCTGACCCACTAAGCCCCACTCAGTGCCACAGCATGTCTCCCAAATAGACACACTGAGAGGAAGATCCATAGGACACCAGTCTGCTTTATCAAACTGACAGTAGCAGGTAGGAATGTAACAGCAAAGGTGTCCTTTCCTGAGCAAGTGAGCATTTATCACGTAGGCAGAACTTTTTGTCTTAGCTTAGGATGGATAGCCTTTTGGAGGCGGCTGGGTGAGAGGAAAGCAGAGCTTAACCATCAGGTGGCAGTCTGAGCACGTTGTTCAGCAGAGATGTCATTCAGAATGCTTCTGGGTTGGAGGAAATTCCTTCAATTCAATAATATGACATAAACTTCGTGAGTTGTGATTCATATCAGGTTAACACCCTTTGCTTTATTTCTGCAAAATTCATCATCCAGCTATATCTATTGCATTGTTCTAAAATACAGGACTCCTAGAAGTACAGCAACCCCATGTTTTCTTCATTTTTTTTTTTTTTAATCCAAATATGCATCATGTAGCTTAATATTTTTTATAATTCCACTATTTGTTCCTATAGTAAACTAGCATATTTTGGCATCAAATCTGAATTTATTTCTGTCTTGGTTTTAATCTCCTACCATCAAGCTAATCTCAAAATAGGAACCTGAATTAATGGTCCCCAGGTTTTTAACATAAATCCCTTCTTAATCTTTTCAGCCATTTAACATTTTTTTGTAGTCTCTGCTATTGTTCTGCATGAGGTTTCACTTGGCAAGAAATTCACTTGAGTGCTATTTTTTTATAAGGATGACAAATCGAAATAAACCCCTAATATTTTAAATGCCTTTCTGGTTCGTTCCTTCATTTTATTTTTTGTAGCAAGGTTTCTTCTAGTTTGACAAACAAGCAGTAGTTTATTATTAGTGTGTTCGCTCTACATTATTGCTTTGTTAGGAAAGAATGTAGTTATGGTAATTGAAGGGTGAAATTAAAGGGCTGGCGTTTAGCACCGCAGTACAGCACTGCAGACTATAAAATCACTGTTCTGCTGCTTCAAGCCAGAATTCTGTAACTGGGAGAGATCAGGCTCTGTATTGCCTGGGCATATACTACTGACCCCCAGAAGAGAGCAGAGCTGAGTGGGTTTTGCACAAAACTCTGCCCTCTTGCCAAGCATATTTGTAAAACCTATTTTTTAACCTTTGCAACCAACCCATCACTGAAAACAATTTAAGTTTTTACTCCTGCATCATCTGACCCTGATAGTCGGTGTATTCCCTGCCATTCACATCTCCCATCCCCAGAGCCCTGAACAAAGACGAGCTTGTTACAGGGAAAAGCATGAGCTCATCCATTGTAATCACCCGGCAGCTTTAGCTGCTGCTCCAAAGGAGGTTTTGTGGCAATTTCTGAATGCCTTCTGACAAGCCAGCACTGCATAAACTTTGGTCGAATCTTCAGAGAGCAAAACTGAGTGGATTAAGTCCTCATATTTGCTGTAAGAATAGATTTTCTGAATCCAGGGAAACCTTGGTTATGCAGATAATACAGTTGTATTTCAGCTCCGAGCACAAGACCTCTTAGAGTCTCTGGGAAGCAAGGGCCCAGCATAGTCTTCAGAGTAACAAATAATATAATCCTTTGATCCTTTGACATTTGGGGCTTCAGGGAAACAAAGGTGAGAAAATAAGAAATGCAAATTAGTAGCTTTTGAAAGTGCAAAGAAAAGTACTTGTTGAAGCTTAACCTTGCCAAACCTAGCAGTGAAATTTTATGCCGGTTAGTTACAATCACATGTAACTGACATTTTAAAAAATTGGATTCACTGCAACTTTCAATTTAGAGACCTGCTTGAGGTCCTTGAAGTTCTATAGTCTCTCCTCTTGCTGTGGCTTGGAAGCACAAAACTTTAATAAAATGATGGCCCTATGCCATCTTTTCATTGTCTTGTATGTTGAAGACTAGACTGACTTCTGGATTTTTAATGTTACATAATCTATCTAAGTTATATAATCAAGTTAAGAAAGAAGTTTGATTTTGAAGTTCAAGAAGAGGCTGAAGAAATCTTTACCGTTGCTTGCAATTTGCTGTGGGATTTGGAGGACTTGCTTTGCTCCTCTACATACAATTTCTACCAGCTAATAAAAATAACAATCTTGGCAACACAGTCCACTAGTGACAGAGAAGGGACTCCTATAGCTTGTCTGGAATTTCCTACATGTGATTCGTCTCCATTAGTGGAGAGAAGTAAAAGTGCAGGCAATTTCCTCCTTCTTTTTTTTTTTGTAGTTTGTTATTAAAGCATCCCTGTAACTGAGATGACAAAAAATGTCACAGAAGCCAAGATCGTCACACTTTTCTGATTCAGTTTCATAATTTGAACCTGACTTTGAATCTCCTTTTAATGTTGTGAGGAAATGGCATAGTTCTGGCAGACCTACAGAAACTCAGTGGGGAGTGAAGCATTCAGACCCTTATCTATTGATGTTCTATCATGACTCATCCCACCCAAGTAATTTTTTCTACTCATTTAAAAATGTAGTATAATTCTGGTTGATTTTTTTTTTTGTCCCAGCCACACAGCTGTCTGTTACAATGAGCACAGTTTTTATTCAAATAATGCATTAATTATCCATACATTAACAAGAAAGAACCATTAGAATGGCAGATTAAATGGAAAATAGAGGTACAGTAGGTTAACTCTAACTCATGACCTTTTGAGACCTGTAGGTTAGCTCTGTGATAAACAGTATAATAATGTAGATTTTCCTGGCTTCAGCAGAGTGATACTCAGGTTTCTTTTCTCCAAAATATTTACTGATGAAGGAAAAGGAAAATTTTTCCTATGCCAGGCTGGTAAGCAGTTTGTATTTTCCCAGTAAGATAGATATGTATATTTGACTGTCCTTTCTTTACATTAGATGGCATGTTACATTACTAACGCAGAGAAGAACACCAGAATTACTAAATCTTGTAGCACTCAAGAATGTAAACAGTAGCTTTGAATATAACCAGCTTACAGGTGGCACAGAGGAAGAGAAGCACAGAAGGATTTATGTGCCTCGCCAGACATCACAAAATGAAAGTCTGCCAGAGCCCAGAGATATCCTCTCTCACAGTCTCATGTTTTAATCCCTAGTCTTTCCCTCTTTCCATTAAGTTAAAATACGTTTCCCTAAACCGCAATATTTAAGGTATTTTCGAGGTAAGCCTTGAATTAACTGGTACTCCCTGAAGCTTCCACTGAAAAAAAGCAGAGTGCGATCAGCTGGTGCTCAAGAATATTCTAGCTAAAACCGTTATTTTAAAATATGGTAAATATTACAGGGAAGAGCAGAGAGAGACAGCATCATTTTGTGTTTTGCTGTGTTCAGGAATAACGTTTTGCAGAGTCACAGAATTCAGGGATACAGCTTGCGGGTCCTGTCTCTTTTACTAAAGCATCTCTCCATGCGTGAAGACGGATCATCACGGTATGCTAAGTCGCTCAGGACGCCTGTCTTATGCAGAGAAATTCGCCATTCCCTTTACATTGCTGCTGCCGCCTCTGGGTCCCTCTGCAGCGTTGCCTGTGCCCTCCTTCTGTCACCAGCCACCACTAGGTGATCTTCAAACACCTTCCTTGTCACCCCGCTTCCGAAGGGAGGACGTCAATAGCCAACAGAATTTTCCACAGAGATGCTATTCACGAAAATACTTTTGCACGCGGCGCTTTGCAGGCTGCGAGCTGCAGTTTTGAGTTTCCTGGGAAGAAAGCCTATTAAGCCTCCTTGCTGCCGGCATTGCCATAGCAACCCGCGCACAATGCCAATGGCCCAGATTTCCTTCAGCCCCTTCTTTCTGAGCTGACAGCAGTGATTTTAATGCTCCTTGAACCAAATCTTTGCATGCAGAGACCGCTTTAGAAAAGAATTTTTTTTTTTAAAGGGGTGGGGGGGAGAAAAAGCTTTTAATCAGGGTTGGTTGTTCTCTCTCTCCTTTCTTCTTGAGAAGTGAGGAAGGCTTTCAACATGGCATCCCTCTCAGCCCCTTGAAGTCACAGCTGGATAATGACCACAAAGCAGTCTTGGGCTCGGTATTTAGGGTTGTAAGGCACTGTGGAAAAGATGCTTGCACGGGGGTTGCTTTCTTACACGTATTTGCATGTTCAGACTGAGAGGTTGGGGGAGCAGGGCATGGAAATAGAAATTAAGCTATCACAGAAGCAAGGCTGACTTACAGTTAAATGTGAGAGTGGGACTTGTGCTCAGGGCAGCAGTACTCCGTAAAATGGGGCAGGCTGCTCTGTTCACTTCAAGCATTCCAAAGAGGCAAATATCTGAATCCTGACAGGCCTGTAAGCTGTAGTAGACTCCCCTGGTGATGCTCATAGGGCATAGTGCCATAGCCAGGACTGGCTTGTAGTGAAAGCTGGTGACATGGGCAATAGGAAAGCAGAGCCAGCACCTGAGGGTGCAGCTCAGAGCCAGCTCCCCGCAGGAGGGAAGCCACCTGCCATCTGACCAGAGGCACACTGCGCCTCGGGCACCCAGAGCTGCCAGAGACCCAACATATGGGCCCACAGTTAGACACAGCTTAGGCAGGAAGAGAAATTAAAAATGCCTGTGTTTGACAAATGTGGCCCAACCTTTATGGCAGTCTCTCTCTGGGGTTAGTGTTTGTGGTGCTGGGCTGCCACAGCCCCCAGGCACTCCTTTCTCTTGCCAGTGCCTCTGTCATCTCCCGTTTCCTCCTGCCTGCCCTTGGAGACACTCCATATCCATGTCTCATTCCTGTAGAAAACAGAGAGAGTGGCAGGGTGAGAGTAGCTTCAGGTAGGCCCCGGGAGAAGGAACACCAAGTCCAACGCCTAGTGCATTCAACTCCAGGATCTTGAGATGCTGCATCTGCAGCTGCAGAGGGCTACTGGGGTGCAACAGCCTCCATCTACAACTTCTGCACAGGGAACTAAATCAAACCTATATATGCACTGTTACACCTGCTAACAGCCAGACTCCAGCCCCTCCTCACTACTCATCATACCCATTCACAGTGTTCCCCACCCTGTTTGTTGTAGGCATCTGTCCCTCAGCAAACACATTATGACTAGTGCTTAGCGTTTCTGTCTTAAAAGTCTGTGCAAAAATTAGAAACAGAGGGAGCTTCTGAATCACTGAATCCAGTCCTGGGCTATCTCAGGTAACTATTTCATGTATGCTAATTGATCGTCCCAGTAGTCCTCAGATGGAGACACAAGCTGCCTGGGTCTCTGGAAGGCAGAACTGAAGTGTGTGGTGGACAGCAGAGAGCTGCAAGGTCTCATCCTCTCCCCAGATGAACTTGCCCTGGTCAGTAAATAGAAGCACTTACTGCTCAGACAGGGAACCTGCTGTTGGCACAAACAAATGCACTATGGATACAGAAGGAACGATGAGTGGAAAAATGCTTTAGGGGAGAAAAAAGAGGCAGATTCCTCATTGCCTGCATGAAACCTAAGAAGCTCTGGGAGCTGCCCCAGGCTCTAAGGGAACTGAGCCCTCTCCGTGTCTGGGGTCTCCCTGCAGATGCTACATTCACCTGCATCACCCTTTCTATTCTTTTGCTCTTCATTGCTGGTGTTCCACTGCCCTGTCTCCCCTGCTGCCTTTTGTCGGGTGAGGATGTAAGTCCTCTGTAAAACTCACCTCTTTCCATGGCCATGTCCTCACATAACTCCTACCCTGGCAAGGGCAGATGCCCTCCATAGAGCCCTGGAGCCCACAGAGAGGCTTGCAGCAGCGGAGGTGATGCAGCATATTCTCTTGAGCTGTAAATGTATTTATGTCCCTACCCTATTCACTTGTGCTGAAACCCACTTACTAATAGGCATGGACAGAAAGGAAACCATTTATCTGCATTTTTTTTTCAGCTGGTGGTTTGATGGTTTGTGCAAGCTGTTTCCTCCAGAAATCCTCTGTAAGCTGCTTTGGTGCTGGGAGGGTTGGAGAAGGAATGAAATACTCTCTTGCTGATGTTCTCTCCCTGTGCTGTGAACTGGCAAGCTATGGGGTAGAGGGACTGATCATTGTCCCCATGGCCCTGCTACCTGGGGTAGCCCTTTCAGCAGGATTGAAGGGAGCAGTGGAGGTGGGAGAAGGATGAGATGGGACTGTTTCAGGGGATTCTTATATTCTCAGAGTAGGTGCTTATAAGCTTTTAATTGAATTTCTCTCATGTATCTGTTACTATTTCTGTCCATCACAGGAAAGGGATGGACTCTAAATGACATATTATTTGTAAGAAAAAAAAAAAAAAAAAAAAAAAAAAGAAGAGCCTGTTAGGTTTTATCTAGTATAAAAATAACCTTCTATTCAACCAGAAAGATTACAGCCTGTGTAAAATGAATTTTTACAGCACTGCAGGAGATGAGCTGGGCCCCAGTTTGACCATTCGCTTTTATCTCTGTGCTTGCACAAAGCTGGAGACATTACATACGGACAGAGCTCCTGCATGGAGATGGTTGGAGAGGCTCTTGCTCAGCTGGTCTGAAAGAACAGAACAAATATTTGTGTGAGCAATACAAAATAAATCGTGCATTTTGCTAGAGGACTGGTGGCATTTGTTTTACCATGCTATGCCTGCAAATGTTTGCAAACACTGCATCAATTTGCCATACAGCAAAAAATAGAATTCATTGCTTCAAAGCCTGTGTTGAAGCTTGAAACAACTATTTTTTCCTGGGGTTTTTGAGGATGGTTCATACTCCAAATAATATGGTTTGAGCTGTCTTTTCATGCTGGACATGCCACAGTCCTGGGCAGTGCAGGAGATGCTTGGTCTCCTGCACATCTCTTTCCATGTGGTGGCACACAAATGCCATCCTAATAGAAAAGACAACTTTCTGCCATTGCTTTTCGTGTGGCTCACACCACAGACCAGACCGAATTCACGGTCCCACACTAAAACAAAGCCTTTTAAGCAAGAAGCAGGTTAAAAATTAAAATTGAAGAAATCCCACATGAAGCCAGCAAGAGCCAGGTAAAATACCATGGCTTTCCCACTGCAAGATTATAAACCTCAAGCTTTATAAATCCAGTTCACAGAAAACAACCCTTGAAATCCTGTATTTCCAGGCTACATGTCACACAGGTGCCATGGAGTCTCCTCCTAGTGCCTCACTCCCTCTCATGTTCCTTCCTCCTCTCCTAGCTTCCTAGCATCCTAATCTAGGGAGTTGGCTCCATGGATACATGAAAATACTAACCACTGCACATTGCTATTTGCACACTGGAGAAGAGGCAACAGATCCCCTTCCTTGTGCAACCCTCTCACAGTTCCTGGTGCTTCAGAGCTGGGAGCAAGCATGCCTTGGAGCAGAAGGGATTGCCTCCCCCAGGCCTCTCCCAGGCTGATGTTCACCTGACACCCTGCCAGTGAAGGCACTGAGCTCATCCTCTGCTGGGAATACTCCTGGTAACTTGCAGGCACATGCCATATTTCCTCTGCCAGGCCTTCAATCTCTCAGAACACCAGTAGTGGGACCAGGGCAAAGTCTCCCAGAAACACTGAGCATCTCCTTTTTGTAGGGCTCGCCATCTCAGCTGGAGAACTGAGGACTAGTATAAAGATATCCGTTAGATGCTGGACTGGCACTATACAGGATGATAAACCCTCAGACATACTGCTGGCCATGGCTGCAAGGGCCTCTCTGTTGCAGAGGTTCACATCTGTGTTTCTTTTTATTGTGGAATAAAGCTGAAGATAGTAGGAGCCTGAGTCATATGGGTGTGTAATGTTCGGACAGTTATGTGGCTGAGTGTTTTGGCAAGAAACTAATTTCAGCTGCTTGCTTGACCCAACTCAGCAGTACCTGGCATGGGGTTTGTCGGATAACCCTGGTGCCATGCTAATCTTTCACATTAAAGTCAAAGATTCGCATACAGCTCCTACCCACCTCTCAACTCCCTGATTTATGATCCATAGAAACCACTCACACACTTAAAAGTTGCCACACATTTGAAATCTGATGGTCAGGTGGGTGCTGGCTTTACTTATAGCTTGAGAGTCTCAGCACTCTGTCTCACATGGGGATTTTCTTTCACTGGCGTATCTGTCCTTATGTATTTTCTCTATTTCTTTCAAGATGGCAAAGCCCAATTCCGCTCTTGTTTTGGTTTGATTTGGTGTTTTGTTTTGGTGAGGGTTTTTTTGTGGTTTTTTGTTTTGTTTTGTTTTGTTTTTTTGTCACGAATACTATAAAACAAGAGAGAGGTCTGTCTATGACTTCTTGTTCTAACACTGACTAGTGCAACCTGCCTGTAGTGGATGGTTAATCTGTGAATGCTTACAGAAAACTGATGGAAGATAAGTATATATATATATATATATATATATATGTTCTCTTATTGAAACCCTCAGCATTTTGTCTGATTTCTCTGGCAGAGGCATCTCCTTTGTATGTATCCTTCATGTCCCACATGCACCCAGGACAGTACATGATGCAATCATACACTAGGATTTTTTGTCCTGTTGGATCATGTTCCAAATAAAAACCCTATATGAGTCACATCACCCTCCCAAGTTGCCTGCCTGCTGCCAAGATGTCCAGCTGCATGAAAAGGAAGCAGAAACTGTCACATGAGAATTTTGTTGACAGTGGAGGATTGGCTGCTACGTGTTTGTTGGAGCCTCTTTAGGCAGCATTCACCAGGCTGTGTTGCCTGATTTGCAGCAAGGCTTGCTTTGTCGTAGGAGATGTGTGGTAACGAACTCCCTTTGGGTCAATTTCATCTGCAGCAGAAAACCAGACAGATGGGAGCTGGAGCATTTCCATAATGAAGTGGAGTACTTCTAAGGATGGGAGGAGTTCCCTTGTATTAATAACATTCTTTAATAACAAGTATTTTTAATAACCTTTTCTCACTGGCTACTCTTCCCAGAAGTCCCCTCATTCAGGTTTACTGTTTTCCCTCTGATGTACTTTAGCTTTCTTACAGCCTTGTTTGGAGGTATTTATTGTGTTTTAGTTCTTTATGGACTTGTTCACTGATTTGGCTGCAACTCCCATAGGGCTGTTAATGTTGCAAATGTGTAGCTACCATATATATATCAGAGACACCTGTTCAAAATGTTGAGTTTAGCTTCCTCTATTAAACATAAAATGTTCTTTTCTCCCCATCAGACATTAGGAGAAACAAACGAGACACACATGAGGTGCAGGGCCGGGAGCTGGAAAAAGGCAAATGTGGGAGGAACATGCAAGTGGTTTTCATGGAAATAACTTTCAAATGGCTCATTTTCTGTTATTTGAAATCCAAAAACAAATGCACAACAGGGAATTTTTACTTCAACAACATTCCTGGGCATTTTGCTCTCAGAAGTCTTCAGTTCTTCTGCACGGGTGTATGGCTTACATAAAATGGTAATGTCCTACTTTCCAGTTTTCCAGTGACAAGCCACACCATCAGAGCAGGACACTTGGCCTCTCATGCTTTTAAGAAAGAGAGGGGATAAATGCCTGCCTGTGCAAATCACATTGCTACCTATGGCTAGAGTTGGCCTGTGTTAATCTCCACCCCAAAGTTATCTAGACCGCTGGAGGATTCCAATGCCAGCTTACCAAGTAGTCTTATTTTGTGCTATTTTCCTGCTACAGTTTCTTTGGAGAGTCATAAAACTTTTACAGAACACAAGAGTGGCAGTGCAGGCTCTGGCTTGCTCATTGTGCTGCCAGCTGCAGAGGGTTAGAAGTAATGAGACTGATTTTAAAATCATATATCATAAAATAATATCTATTTCTTAATGTTGTTTGCCTCCTCCATTCGGAGCCTCCAACTACAGCCTGGGACACATTTTCAGTTTGGTGTTTTTTTCCAGCAAAAAGAGTGCAGTTAAACAGGATAAAGGAGGGATGGAATGATTCTCAGGAGGTGAGACCTGCAGAAAACCAGCAACTACTGTGGGTTCTGATGAAATAAAAGAAGGTGGTAGCACTGCATTAAAAACAGTTTTGGAATTTAATTTAATCTTAAACCCCATTTCATTCTTGTTTGCTGCCTTTAGCAAATTTTGAGTCCAAGCTAAGGCTGTTGCTAAGCCTTCCAGGAGAGAAATTCATGTATCTAAGGGCAATTACAGTTGACACAGCAGGACTTCAGTTGAAAACTAATCTGATGTGAAGGTTTGGTCTGAAGAACACCCTGGTGCTTATTGCCATGCCCCTGACTGCTGGGTCAGAGTGAATTTGGTGGAGCTCAGTGACGGCTGTAAGGGTTGCAATTGTGCTAGTTTGGTGGGTGGTGAGAGACAGCCTGTTCCTATGGGCATGGGGGAGGGATGGGAGGTGGAGGGGGCTGTGAGAGGAGAGCTTCATTTCCCACTGCTCCCAGGGCTCTTAATTGCAGCAGCATACATAGTGATAAGCTGCTGAATTGCCTTTCATTGACCAGGAAGCCCAGAATGTGAAAAAATTCAGTATGTCATTGTCTGTTTGCACAGCTCCACTGCCTGACCCACCAGTCTGCACACAGGACTGGGACAATAAAGGCAAACATTATTGCTACTGCAGGAGCCACTGACCAAAGCATCATCCTACCTGACTGAAAGATGGAAGGATTAGGTGATGAAAGTCAGTTCACGTTGACCACATTGCTTGCTTTATTTCTGCTCCTTTTGGGCCACAGCCTTTGTGATGGAGCATTTTCCTAGCTGCAGAAGTACGGCTAGGCCATACAGAGCTCATACTTGAGAGCAAGGAGTGGCACAGGTGTCAGTGACTATGACTGGGGACAACTTCCCTTGGATTTTACAGTTCCCAGATCCGACTCTTGAGTACTGAGTATTTGCAAGGAACCTGTAGTTTGCTTTTTTATTTATCTAGCTCTTCCTGTGACTTCCAAGGAATGATTTCCTTGTCCTTATGCTAATGCAAGATCTGCTGAATAAAGAGGCTTTTTTTCCCCCATCCCATCCTGCGAGAGGTCATCTTTATTCAAGAGCCATGAATGATGTGCGCGGGGTACTAATCGCGCACAAAGAGCCCCGACCAGAGCCAGCCAAGCATACAGCTGTCCTTTTGTTCATGGAGATGGAGAGGGAACCTAAAAACTGCTCCTGCCCCAGGGACAATGGCAGTGGCTTGTGAGACGCCTGAGATTTGGCAGGGCCCCTCTTTCCTGGCGCTAAAGGGCCTTTATTAAGCATAAATCACGTCAGCTGCTACTGCGGCCCTTTATCAGCTTATAAAAGATTCCCCTTTGCTGCTTAAGTGACACGATGGAGAGGAATCAGTCTGAAATACCCCAAAGACTTGAGCAATGTACCAGCTTGAGGACAAATGACACCTCTGACTGTTTAATAGTGGTGCTCCTCTGTTACTGCTACAACGATGCCTGCAGCTGGGTTAATTTTTTAAGCCAGCTGATGATTCATTGTGTTCTATTGATTTCGTGTTGGCCTGAAATGTCAGGAGGTCATGAGGACAGATTTCATACCTGTGAGTTATGAAGAATAACACAGAGCCCTACAAGCCCTAGGTTAAATTTCTTGCTGGCACTGATATCTCTGGAAAAGTGTGATGCCTCAGGCATTGAGAAAATGACTGTGTAGAGCATCTCTGCAAAGAGCAGAGTACCTCTGTTACAGGAATAATTACTAGATTATCCTATTCAGCAATGTAAGGGCTGACTACAGTATTCCCCTCAGGGTGAGAAGAAATGCTTGTTCTTCTTCCCCTTGTAAATAAACAGGCAATCTGGGGAACAGAAGATCTCATGGAAATTCTGTTACTTCAAGTATCACTATTGGCAAGTCCTGTACCTCATTAGGCAGCAGCTGCTGCTGTGCAATGAGGCCTGAGGTATCACTGAAACCTCAAAACATGGCAGTCAGGGAAGCTTAAGGCAAGATAAGGATCCATCAGGAGAAGTCTGATGTCACTCTGGCATTTCAGAAAACTTCATGGTGGCTAACTGGGGAGGACTTAAAGACCTTACCTGTAGGATTCTCTTCAGGCTATAACTGCTTGGGTTTATCTTCTGCTCCCTGTACAGAAAGGCACTATCTATATCTGAGCAGTTACCAGTTTTGCGTGTTATTAATATTTGTATCCAGTTGTTTAAAATTGCACTTCAATAGTAGTGATAACTGATTCAGACCATGCCTTCTCCACCCTTCCTTAAGCTTTGCTTATGTTCACCTTTGTTTCCCTTGAGTTGGCATTCCAGGTTGTCCAGCTGTCTTACTTGCCAGAGATGGCTGTCACAAAGAACATATTTCTCTCCCACAAGCATCCCTGTCTGCCTCTGTGCTCTCTCTGGTTCAGTGTCAGAGGTCAGGTGCATCAGGGTTGTGCAGCTAGGAGCTCAGTCCCTGAATTTGCATCACACAGCAGAATGGGTCGTTCAGTAGGTGGCATTAATCCCCTAATTCAGCACAGGCACAATGCTCCATGACATTTCTGATCATCACCTCAGAGAGCCTGGGGAAGCATATCAGTGGCTTAGATAGGTGAGGTCCTGCTATCACCGGGTAACAAGTGGACCTCATTTTTGTGTAACTAGCAGAGCTCCTTTTTCATGTTTCCAAAATGCTCTGCAACTTCTGACAAGGATTCCCACTGATCTCCCAAGGATTCAGAAATAACTAAGCCCACAGCTCTATGCGTCATGACACAGCTCCTCTCTGCAAAACAAGTTGCTCCAAACCGCCCCTGATCACCAAGTCTGAGGTTCCACTGCAGTTTCAGTTACACACGTGGGCTGCTCTGCACTTTCCACACAGGACTCCTAGGTTCAGCTCCCAGTGCTGGTAAACAAGCAGGTATCACTGCTTTTACTGTTTGTTTGCAAAAAGCCACCAACTGTTCGGATTTTCCAAGTGGTTTATGTTGAGTTACTACATTCTATTAAAATTGGTTTTAATGTTTGGAGTTTGGGGTTTTGTTGGTTTTGTGTTTTTGGTTTTTTTTTTCCCATTTATCTAATTTGGAATTTTACCTAAAGCCATCAGACTGTCTTTAGGTCTAATTTGGTCCTGACATACCCCAACACAAGTCCTGCAAGACAGTGAAGAGTTGCTGATTTGCACTAACTTTGCCCTTGAATCTGCCCCTGAAACAATTTCTTTCACAGAAAGGATATAAAGTCAAGTAGCTTGGCTTACCTTACCCAGTGGCTGAAGCCCTTTGATGCTTTTTTTGGAGAAGATCTTGGAGACGTTGTACCCACATGAAGATTATTCAGAAAGATACATTTTTTCCTAATGTTAGTAATGGTCTGGAAAAGAGGGCCAATAGAGTGTTAGCAACACAAAAAACCAATCATCATATTGCTGTCTTCACAAAACCCACCTGTAGGAAATGCTAATTTTTTTTTTTCCCCACAGGTGTCATTAAACTTCAGGTTCTTTTCCCTAAAACATATCTCAATGTATGGATAAATATAAATTCATATCTCAATGCACATCTCATATGCAACATACGTAAAGCTGAAGTATCAAAGCTTAGTTCACCCAAGTGAAACTCAGTGTATCAGTGCTTAGGGGAGCTGATATCAATGAAAGGCAGAAAGAAAACAAGGTTTAAACTGCTTTGGATTTTCAGGTTTATTATTTCTGACTTTCTAGAGACCAGAATAAAATGCACAATAGCTTAGGTGAACCATTCTATGTACTCTCTTTACACTGGTAAGCTTTAAATAGTTTAAAGTCTATTCCCCTTTAAAATAGCTGCTAGAATGCACTGTCATACATTTCAAATATATTTCACTTGCTCATTTAACAGAAGAAAGACAACGAACGTCTAAGTGAAAATGTGCAGAGGATGGGGAGATGATTCAGCCTTACTGGTAGCTATTTACCATGGCAATTTCCTTTATAAGTTACAGATGTAACTTCTAGTGAAGCAGGGTCATTTTGGGCTATTTCTCCTCCCTTAGTGTCTCAATCAGTTGAAAAACTTTGCTAGGGCTGGATATGTAACTTGTGGTTAGTCATACAAACAGGAAGGCAGACTCTTAGAGTTTCTGTGCACTCAGTCTAAGCATGGGCATTTTCTTCCCTCACCCTGTGGTCTTCTAAGTTCAGCATTCACCTTAGAAATATTTGAGCTGTTGGAAGGATGGGAAACATGGCAGATCTTCACCACTTGGGTCCCTTCTGAGAGTGCAGATGCCTGCGTGTGTCAAATCTTGTTTGTTTCAACCCATTCAGGACCACTGAACTCTTTTCACTTGAGTCACAGCCTCAGGAGCTGGCCCATAGTGCTGAAACTTTGCCAGGGTGGTTTGGATCAAGCCTTCCTGAGTAAGTTCTAGGGAATTTAGTACTATGCCTGATTTCCAATGGTATCCACAGCTTTTTATATGATAGCGTAAGATGTTGTAGCAGTTTAAGCAGTTACCTGCCCTCCCCCCNTCTCACTCAAATCCTCCAATTAGTTCAAACCAGCACAGATGTGATCTCAGAGACTGCCTGAGCTAGTAGAGCACAGGTGCTCCTAGAAAGCATGTGGGTGGACTGGGTTCACTGTCTGCTTTTTAGGGAAGAATTGGATATATGTACAGTGCTGTAACAGCAGTGTATCAGTATTTCTGAGATACAGCTATCCAGTTATTGATTAATAAGTGCTTAATATTGGAAGAAAATTATCACAGATAAATAAATGGTATGTTTCTGGTATATCCCTGCTGAACAGGTGTGCGTCTGTGGGATGTGTGATTTCTGACAGTGCCCTAGAAGATGCTAAGGCACAGTAAAAGATTCACTATGTCTTTTTTTCAGCTCTTACTGTACTGGAATTTGTGGCACCAGTCCCTCATACCAGTGAAAAAGAGATCTGATTCTCTTCTGCTACTAGAGCTCATCTCCATCTTTAGATAAAGGATACAAGCTCACTGGCCAAAGCTGCATGTTTATGTGTACTTAGGTGAAATTCCTGTACTATATTCTCCTGCTGTCTCCTGAAATGTTTATGATAACTGAATCCTTTCTATACTCATGCAGAGCTTTAGCCCCAGAAAAGCTGGATTCTGGGCTCAAAATTACCTGGATTTGCAGGGAAATATGCTCCCACTGAACTGATATGAAGGTCTATTAATCTTGGCAAACTTTTTAGACTGTTTTCCCAGTCCAAGTAGCACATGCCTGATTGAAAATTCTGGAGGAAAAAAAAAAAAAAGGATCTGAATGTGAAATCCTAATTTCTTTAGTGGTATCATTCACATGCAGGAGCTGCCAGATGGCTGTGCTTTCCTGGGCCAGACCATTGCAGGGAGCAGAGAAAGCAGCACACGACATGCTGTCGACTACAGGCTCATCATTGCGTGAGCCAAAGGAGGCAGATCCTACCTCTTCCCTGTTTCAGGACACACTGTTGGCAAATGACTCCCACCTCTGCATGTCAGCCCTGCTTATGGGCTTCATGTAACAGTGATGAGTTTGTCAGTTCTCAGCAAAGCCCGGAGAACTGCCACACTGCATTGATGATGCTGATGGGTTTGGCAGAGCGAGGATGTCAGAGCCCAGATTAGGAGCCGACCATCTGGAAGGGGGTTGGGCAGGAAACGGAGGTTTGGCAAAGTGGGGTAGACAAGCGCCCTACTTAGTTAACAGCTGCAAAAATCGAAAGGAGCTGGTTTCCCTCCTGTCAGAGTCCAGGGAGCTCTTTGTACCTCCTGAAATGCTGGAGTGTGGAGCTCAGCTCAGTACTGGAGCTGAAAAGGAAGGCAGGGTTGTTTTCCAAAGGCAGCTGAAGAAGTAGGCTGGCAGCTAGGAGTTTTCAGGCTGCAGCGGGCAAATTTGCAGTATCCAGTGTCTTGATTCCTGCCTAACAAATGAAGGTCATCAGCATGAATTCAGACACTGCTGTTTACATATCAATCGATTACAGAAACTCCATGTTTTTTACCAGTCACTGCTGTCTGCAGAAGATGCCAACTTCAGTCACAGTAAAAGTGCCTCTGCCTTCATTAGCTGTACCTCAGCCCTCCCTGTTGCCCTTGCCTGTGAGGTTTACTATTTTTATCCTGTCTAAAGACGATGCAATCAACTCCCTCTGCTATCAAGGGAACTTTGATGGATGGATAATTTAGTACCAAACACTTAGATAGTGGCGTAAGGAGGCTTTTTTAAAGTCAGAGAGAAGCTGAACAGGAGAAATTCAGGGCTGCATTTTTTAAATCCTAAAAACAGCAATATGGAAAACCCATGGGGAAAAAACTCCAGAAGTGCCAAATGCTGAAAGAGCCTGGTGACTCAGGGGAAAAAGAGTGGCTCCTTAGAAACGGGACCATTCACTCATTATACCCTGGCCTTGTGTCATCTTACAAAATGGGCTGGCTTCTAGTGCAGCCAAATAAAATGTGAGGCATCTATTCAGGTTGTCAATGAACCAAACAAATCAGGCCATGCTTTTGGCTGCCTTTAATTACACCCACTGCTGCTGGACCAAAACAGGAGCAAACAACTCTACCTTCTCCACAGGAGTAAAGACATGATTTCTTTGAAGAATCTCTCCCAATATTACAGGTCACCTATCTTTATTTTGTTTCAGCACTGCTTATGAGTCACCCCACTGTGTTGCTGGAGGAAGGCTGATCATCATGTCCTGCAGAAGACCACATGTTATAGTAGACCACATTCTCATTGATAGCTTCTGCCAGCTGGAAGTCATCCTCATGCTGGGCTGTGCACAGAATTAAACGTGGCAGAACTCCTTTTGAGTGTGCACAGATGTGCTCATGTAAATACATCTGTATCAGAATGGCTACTCTCATACAGAAATTGAATAACTCTCCCTCTCTAAAACATATATACCAGTTATGCCAGTAAAATTCATGCACTAAAGGAGGTAATCATATAACTATATACAGTAGTTGAAATGGGATTTACCAGCTCCTGGAATGGATTTTTATATTCTTACCCATACAGAACTATGTACAGGTCTGTTATTAATCTGTCCTATGCAGCAGAGACAGTAAAGGACCACATGGCTAGTAGTAGGAAGCATCCTATCACAGTTTGTTTCATGGACATATTTATTAAAAAACACACATATTGTCAAAAATAATTATGTAGGACAAAGATTGCCCATGTCCTGTCTGAACAGCTGTGTTGAAACAAGTATGGCCAGAACTGTCAAGATCCTGCCTCAGTCCAAACCCTTTCTGGCTTTGAGATTTCTGTCACACCAATATGATAAAGGAAAAGCCTTTCTCTTATTTTGGGATATTTCAACAAGCTCATGAGCTCACATGAAGTCCACCTATACCAGCTAAAACTGTGGCTTGTCAGTGAAAAAAGCTATTTAAACCTGAGACAGATCATCATGGTAGTGTGAGGAGAAGACCCAAACTGGATCCTTCTGGCCATCTTCCTGATGTACTGGGTATAGTTTCTTGTCCCTGGCACTTTGCAGGGGTTAGTAAGAGGGGTACATCATGGACTGTCCTCAGTATTGAATGGTGGCAGTCTTAGCACCATGGCAAACTTGTTCCCTTTCTCTTGGGTGTGCTGAGAAGTATAGATCGGTGAGATGTGAACATTAATGCTGAGCTGGAGTGCTCACATTCCACCTTCACTTATCACTTTTATCTGATATTGATATATCCCAGCCTTGAGGCATACAGGATCTGGCCTTTGCTAATATTTCACTAGAGCCCAGCAACAGGACTTCTATTTTGTCTGGCAAGGCTCATTTCAAAGATGCCTGGTCCCCAGAGAGGCAGCTGACATACTCTCTTTCTTCAATTCATCCTGCCAGCTGTCTTCTCATTTCTGTCTTTTAGACCTGTTTTTATTCCTGGGCAGAAATATTTGTGCAGGTCAGCACTGAGCTTTCATTCAATAGCAAGCCAAGTGGTGTGACATTAGCTTGTTTTAATCTCTGCATAAACTCACTCTCCTTTAACCTGGATACGTTTAATTTAATGGCAACAGTGAGTTACAACAAGAAAATAAAAGGCATAAGTGTTAAATAAAAAAAATTTAAAATAGTCGCAAACCTTTTCTTTCTGCTTTCTCAGGGAGACTTTGCAAAGTGGATGGTGGATGCAGAAGTACACCTTACACTGCATTGCCTTGGTGACTTTTTCAGGCCAGGAGAGGTGTTCCTCAGTACCTACTATATAAGTTCCTAGCTCAGTCATAGTTGTTACTATAAAGATAAATCTTCTACTTTTTGGTGGGAGATGCTGATGTGAGAAACAAGAAGCCAGGTAGCAGAACAAAATCTTGTGTCTTTCCAACCAACAGGGAATGCCTGTGGTTCTCACACTCTTTGATGGTTCATCAACACCAAAAGATTTTCCCAGCATAAATGTCAACCAAAAAAAAGCCTTCTTCCTGGCTAAAAGAATCCCTCCCAAAGCCATCTCTATCTCTGCTTCCACGGGATCCCAATTACAATTGTGTTAGGAACTCTCCTTTCCCTTGCAGCTGTGTCTTTGTGGTGTGGGTGGAATTGGTTTTTATAGATAGCAGTGCTCCAAGGCTTCATTTTGTGAATCGCACTTCAGCAGCCACCTCTTCTTATCTGCCAATCAAGGTATTCTCTGATTAGTAATTTTATAATCTAGTACATTTTACAATCTACTGCGGGATAAATTCACCGAGATATTTCATGGTTTATTCAGAGTAAACGCACACTAAGCTCACTTAATCTAGAATGCATGTGGTTTCCAGAAATTCCTGTCCCCTCTGTGTCCTCTGTTTACAAAACCTGCAGCTTTTCTTCCTGCAGCTTGGATGCTAACAGGAGCTTATTTAATTCTTCTACATTTTTCCTTCTTTAACCGAAAGTTGCTACCAGCTACTGAAGATGAGGGCAAAACTCTGATAGACTTCAGCAGGTGAAAGGCTAGGCCTTTAGTTACTGTGTTGGTCTACCAGAAATGAGAACAACAGCATCACCTCCATGGTACACGAGGGCGCCTTTGAAATGTATTATCCACCGTAAAAGTGAGGCCATCCAGCAGCACAGCTGCCGGCAGACCACCCACTCAACAACAGGTCAAGTTAACAAGAAACTAGAATTTTGAGTTACCAGACTTACCCTGAGCACCACTAAGTTGTTGAGAAGACTTAAAATAGTAACACTACCATTGCTCAGGAAAAAAAAAACAACCTCATATTGTGAAAACTACATTGTTGTGCTGAATCAACTTGCTCTGCACCAACAAGTGAGATAGCCACATGGGAGGGTTTGATTGCTGTAAACATAGCATCACCGGGGTGCATTTTTATGTCTTCGCTGCCTGGGAAAATTTCATTGAGTGCTGATAGAAGCATTTTGTTGAACACAACTCTTACAGAGGTGCTCCCCAAGAGCAGCCTGTGCTGTGCTTTCCTGGAGTGTCTCTCCCACTGCTCTGCAGGACTGTAACTGTCTGAGCATCGTGGCTGAGCGTCCAATTCGATGCACCATTATTAGCACAAAGAAGTGATGCTTTAGACATAGAATCATAGAATGGTTTAGGTTGGAAGAGACCTCAAAGATCATCCAGTTCCAACCCCCTGCCATAGGCAGGGACACCTCCCACTAGAACAGGTCGCTCAAGGCCTCGTCCAGCCTGGCCTTGAACATCTCCAGGGAGGGAGCAGCCACAACCTCCCTGTGCGTTTCCTGCATGCCTGTTGAGCAGTAAAATTGCTGAAGCCCTTCACATACATGTGGACTTGCCCAAGCGGCATCAGCAACTGTGGTGAAGCGCTCCTACCCGTCCCCACCTGCTGCATCCGTCACACAATGTGCCTGCAGAGCAGGGTAAGCCCTGGTGTCACCGGCTGCGCTGCAGCTGCTGCAGGCCCAGATGTCCCCACATCTCAGCTATCAGCCAGAGATTTAGTTGAGGTAAAGAGATACATTGGCTGAATTCCTCGCTCCTCTTTCCTCCCTTTTGTTCTCTTGGTATTTCTCCTTCCTCACATTTCGAGGAAGCCTCTGCTCCGTGGGATACCCGCAGGACACGGGGCAAGCAAACAGGCAGCGAACGGCCCAGAATTGCCCTAGGCCACCATTATTTTGCAGACGATTTCTATCAGGAGGGTTGGTGGAGGGCGAAGCGTGAGGGAATGGTGAGGCCATGGAGCCCACAGCAGGGGGCAGTGCTCCATGGAAAATCCAAGTGCGGGCAGGAAGCCATTTTGAGAGGGGAGAGGAGGCACTGCAGGGCCTGGCACAGCCACCCCCAGAGCCTTCCCTGCCTGCTGAGAACCAGCACTTGCACCGAGGAGGCCTTGTCCACCACCGGCACTGCACAGCAGAGTTGTGCTTCTTGGTTTTTGTGGTGGTTTTTGTTTTGTTTTGGTTTGGGTTTTTTGTGTGTGCTTTTTTTTTTTTTTTTCTGTCTTTCTGCCTGAAACACATGCTTGATTTTGGAGTTAAAGAAAACGATCAGGAGATATCCCAGTGTTTAAATTCATGTGTGTGTTTCCCCAGATATGTCTGGCATCATCTTGGGCCGTTTGTAGAAAGGGAAGTCAAAAAGGCCGAAGCACCTCCAGAGGACCCTGAAGAGGAAGCCCTCAGCAACCTGCCTGTCTTTATTAGCCATCATTTTGGGAATCTCATGCTGCCCCACAAGGGGCCGTTTTAATTACAGCTTCAAACTCTTGCCAACCCCTCCACTCAGCTCCAGCGTCAGCCCTTTTCCTGTGTTTACTGCAGACACATCCTGCCTGGAGCTCTATCCAAACACAACAGCAACTTGCAAATAAACACTTGGAGATGGCAAGGCCCAAGCCTTCCCTCTTCCCAGTTTGTGGAATGCCACCCCAGCACCCCATCCCAGGGTGCAATGGCCGTGCTCTGGGGAGGACAGCTGCTGAGGACAGCCATACCATTCAGGAGAGAGCAAGGACAGGTGGCTTTCATGAGCCAAACTGTGGCTTGCTCTTGCAGTAGAAGCAAACCCAAGCCTTTGCTGAAGGTCTGCTGTTGCCTTTTAGGGTAGAAAGTGGTTATTTTCTCCCTTTAGGCCGTGTCGACACTGGGGAACTTATTTGGAGTCCTCCATCCTCCTTGTTCTCTGTCTCAAATTGCCTGCCTCCAGCAGAGGAAGATCTCCAAGGGACACCACGTGTGAACATCTAGTATGTTTCCTGCAAGTTTCAGGATAGTGAGACAATTCTCCCAGGCAATTTGTATCTATTTACTTGCTTAGATTTGTAATTGGTGCAAGACAGTGACACAGGTTTTGCCAGTCCCTTTTACCCAGGACATTTGGACCTCCACGGTCTCCCATTCATGACATCTCCATAGAAACTGCAGACGTGGCATTCAGGTTCAAAAGGGTTTTGAAAGGATGGCAGGTTCTTGAAGAAGCTTTTCACAAAATCAGCTTTGTTGCCTACACCCCCAGTGTCCCCGCAAGTACTTGAATCCACCAGGAGAGGAGCAGTATAGCTGCCCAAGCCAGGACACCTTTGTCCTTCAGGAGTCTCATAACGTTGCTTCTGTGTTTTGCTTTCTGTTTTCATGATCTCTGCTCTCCAGCTTATCCTCTGATCCCTTTCTCCTCCCCGCTCTGATGTGCCTCTGGCTTTCCCAAGCACATTGCCAAGTCACTAATTACATTCCTCGTGCTCCGGTGTTTCCACTAAGGGCTGAAATCTTGGACCTGTTCCTCCCTCCTTCTCTCCTGCTAGTCTACCTGTCCCTGCCCGAGGAGGTGATCCAGCCCTGGGCAGAGGTCCAGCACTAAGAGCGCCACATGGGATGGGGCAGAAGTCCCGAGAGAGCAGAGACAGCCTGTGCCATATGTGAAGGGTGAGACACACTGCCCCGAAGTTACACGGGTTCAAAAAGCAATTAGACAAACTCCCTGAGGGCAAATACGCCCAGGGCCATTAAACACGCAGGCATTATCCCTAAACCACCATGGCCCTCAGCCCTACCTCCGAGGAAGCTGAGTGTTCTGAGGAGGGAGCATGTATCTTGCTCTTCTCCGTATTGCACCAGGAAGTGCCCTTGCAAAGTCACAAAAGCAGTAAAAGACCATTCATTCTTTTCCATATTGCAGCTTGCTTGCTTCTAGATTTCCAGAACCAGTGAGCTAAGAATCTTCTGCTGCAGGGAGCAAGCAACTGGCTTCACCTTGCACGTAGTGTACTAGGGTGGCAATGGCTAACCTGGCAAGAGAGCGCATGCATCAGGCTGCCTGTCCTTCTGCCTGCAGGCACAGAATACATCGTCTTGGCACCAGCAATCCTCCTGCCTCACCAGCTGTATTCAAAAAGGCATTTCTGAGGCTCTACAGCAACCTGCTGGAAGATGTATGGGGCTCCTCCAGACAATCCTGGTCCTCATCATTGCTGCACAGCCTGTTGCTGTTCATCCAAGAGCTGCTGCTGCTGCTGATCTTTTCTGTGCACAGCCTCTCTCCTCTGCAGCCTGAGATGTTGCCCCATATTCACACTCGCTATCTCCTTCAGCTACCAGGCCCCAGCCTTGGAGTGCCGTGGAGTTCCTGTGCCTCCTCCTGACTGTGCACCCTCAGAGGAGCCGGTCTGGGTCCCAAATTGTATCTATATAGAGGAGGGGGCAGCCCTGGGAGAAGTCTCACTGCATCATACCAGTCTCCCAAGACACGCTGCACCAGATCTGTTTAAAGTGATAGTCACCAGAAGGCTGTGCTCCCAGCAAAGCCTCTGGAAACTCTTGTGCAAAGCTGACCTAATTTGCAGCTTTTGGTGCTATTCTAGTAGTTTTGTATGTAGTGAAAAGGAACCTGGCATCTATCCTCGTTTAATACCATCTCAGCTTGACTTTGAAATGTCCTACTGAAAGTACAGCCAAGAGAAACTTTTTTTTTTTTTTAAATTTTATTTTTAAAACAGGTAGCCAAGCAGGAGTAAAAAGCAAGGAAGAAGGAATGAGGAAAAAGCAAACAGTAACTAAGGATTTGGGGGCTGCAAATAGCTTCATGAATAATATTATGGCCTGGAAATCAAGTGACTGGAAACACTTGCCTGACCCAATATGCAAATCTGTCCTGGGAAGCGAGGTTCTCATACCCAGCACAGGGCTGTTGCAGCTGAGGGAGGCAAGTATTGCTGGCTGGGCCCAGTCAGAGGTTCTTTGGCATAGGTGTCTGTGTGTACTACCTTTGGAATGAGTTCAGATCATTTCAGTGAAAATTAGATTGTTTTGAAGAGGAAGGGGAAGCACACAGTTTGTAGCTGCCAACACGGGAGCTCAGAGCACAGATAAATGTGGTTGTGCATTCAGGTTGCAAGGGTAGATAGGGACTCCTTATAGCACCACCTCTAGAACTTGGACCTTTACCCAGGAATAGCAAAGAGCTTGTAACCCTGTGGCACTGCTGCTGCTGGTGCCATGTCACCAGACACATCTTGCTGTGCAAGAAAGACGAGTGCTCCACTCCCTCTTGCCCTGCCAGGGCAGCTGTAACCAGCCCAGTTGGGAACACGCTGCAGCAAACACTTCTGTTTACAATGAACAATGGCCCTGACACTGTGATGGGGAGGCAGCAGATCCCGGCAAATGCCCTTTGCATTTGCTCACCCTTGCTATTTGCAGCCCATGGTGCAGAGGGACTTTAGCTACCTGCTGCAGAGAAAGGGTCATCCTTCGTCCTGGCTCCCACGGTGCTTACTGGGGAATGAGGCTGGTGGATCTCAGCACCCCTGTTTCCAGGAGCCCAATGCAACTGCAGCAAGGACTGGGGTGTTTTTTGTACCGGGTGGTTTCTCAAGACGTTTTCATGTGTGCTAGGCTTGGGTTTCCAAGGAAGAGAGGTCCAAACCTGGACTGACTTTTTAAAGTAGAAATTATTAGATCCAAGTAGCACATAAAATATCAGTAGATATTTCCTCATCACCAACACACAAGTGAGGGCTTGCCTGTTTACAGCATTTCCAGAGAACAGCATTTTACGGTGGCTGCTTAATTGATGTCAGTCACGGATGCATGGGGACTGCCATGTTGGCCTGGCCTGGCAGGTAAAAACCACAATAAATGTGTCTTGGTAGAGGCATTTGCCAAGAAATGGCATTTTTTTTCTCCCTCAGAGTGATGCACATGGTCATATTGCAGTCTATTCAATGCTCTTGTTGTGCTGTTGAAGCTCCCTTACAGGAGTCAATCTGCTCGTGATGGCTCATTTCACTCTGAAGACTTTTTCTAAATTTCTTACAGCAACATTTTTCTCTTCTCCGGCTCTGTTTTTACTTCCTTCTCTTTGCCCTTCATGGATAACTTTGTAACCCTTTATATATGGAGTTATTGTCCCTCCTTATAGCATGTTGCTCAGAGATGTCAGCTGTGTCTGCTTTGTGTTTTCATGTGACACATCATCACACGTTCTGCACTTTACATGATTATTTTAGGCGTTGCCCACATGCATGTTACAGTGGGTCCACCAAGCTGCTTCTGGTGCAAAAAGATCAGAGCATCTCCTTAGCACTGGCACCCATTTAAAATATTTGGCCCCAGAGTGGTGATGCGCCTTGTGTGTCTCACATGAGATGCAGGTACATTAAACTCAAGCACAAGGTGATGGTGCTTCGATTAAAACTAATTGCCGTAGCACACTGCTGCCTGGAATGAGCCTAATAAAGCTGAAACCAGCAGAGACCATCATCAGATTGGCAATTTGCCAGGCTGCAATTTACTGACCTCTCTCTGGATGGAGTTGTGGTAGGTTCAACTCTTTTAGCATAGCCTCTGCCTCTGGTTTGCAAATTTCCATATGGCAAAAACCATCCTGTAAGCTACAGAGTTTGCCTTGCTCCTCTTTCTCAGCCAATTCAATAGCACTGTTCTTCATTTGTCCAGGATGGACTTTTTCATATTCATCACTGGTCATGCAGCCAAGCCTGAAGGCTCTGTTGTACCAGGTTAAATGGAAAAGTCCTCAATAACTGCAGTGAAATCGATAATATGAGCATCGCTTTTAACATGAGCTTCAATTTTAGCCATATTTGCTTTGCAGCCTGACTGACACAAAAGGGAACCAAGCCCATTTGAGTCCAGGGCTAATTCTGCTCTGTGGTGGGACAAACAAATGGCAGAGCTCAAAATCCTCAGGTGCAGTGAAGGTTTGTTTGTCTTGATACCACAGGGAAAAAAACTGGAAAGCTGACTGTGGGCTTTGTAGCACAAGTGTTGCTGACTCTGGGATTGATTGGCTGGAGGTAGCTATGTGGACTGGGTTTATGTGAAGTTTGCATCATGGCCTGAGGTTTGTTTGCAGCATAGGATGAGGCTTGCAGCATACGCTACAAGGCCAGAAGCAACTGACCTCCTGCACAACTGTTCTACATGTCTCCTTTGAGCCTGGATCAGACTTAAAACTCTATCAAGTTAACTACCCGAGGACAGAGATTTGCAAACCCAAGCATACTTCTTGTGATTTATGGGATAGCTATTGCTGGAAGAAGTACTTCTTCCACCACCTTCTCCTCTGGATTGCACTTTTCCTCTTGTGCCAGTAGAGCAAGGAGGTTCAAGGAGATGGACAATCAGAGAACTAATCCCACGAGGAAGAAGAGGACAGCTGGCAGGGTCCTCCACAAAGCTGAAGTGTTTCACTGTAAAGGGAGAGGAAGTGGGATCACCATTTTCAGGTCTGCAGTCATCTCAGTTGTAATGTCCTGGTGCTTTCTTTAAGTTTCATTTCTTTGCCCCCCTGATAGGGACATTCTTGTAATTTTGTGCATGCCATCAAAATACAGAGAGGCAGTTTCCACAAGGCAAGGTAGCATCAAATGACTTTAGAAAGCAGATTAAGATTTTTAGAGCATATGCTGTGATAAGAATTTTCTTCACCTGCTGTCAGTAACACGATACTTCAGCAGCTGTGGATATAAATAGCACTTATGAGGCAGCAGAAAGGAAACAAAGGTTTGGATAATTAGAAGAAGAAATGTCTAGGGGAAGGTGATTCTTTTTTCAAAGGGCAAGTAAATCAGCTTCCATGCAGCTGCTGAAGGAAGGAGCAGCCTGGCAGCATGATTCTGAATAGCTGGGTCTAAAAAGGGTTATTTGGTAAAGGTCAGGCAAGAGCAGGGACTGGAAATTTGTGCATGATTTAGACTAAAAAAATCAGAAGTGAAGGAAGATAATTATTACTTTAATAACCAAGAAGAGCTTTCTGCAATTTGGGAACAAGAGCATGAACCTCTTCCAGCTAAAACCTGTGATGACATCACTGTTTCACAAACAGCATTTTTCTTGTAACTTCACCTTCCAGCGATGAGCAGTGAATAATCTAAGTCCATAATTTCTCTGATGAATGTATTTCCTTTGGATTTCTTAATGTAATAAAAGAAGAGATCTTGGGTGGCTTCATGCAAGCCTCTGCAGTGTGCAAAGCCTCTTTTGGCACTGGCAGGCTTGTACTCAAGTTGAAGTTGTGAAAAGGGCAGGGCGCAGGTGCAGTGGTGATGTGCTGCATCCTTTCAACAAAATGGCCTTGGGTACATGGCCAAAAATAAAGTTCACACAAAGAGGCAGAGGGCAGGGAATCAGTAGAGCTACATTCATGCCTATCAGCTGATGCCCAGGTTATTGATCCAGCATGAACCCTATGACCTACTAGTGACTTGCTTGGCTGTGTTCAGATTGACTGCACTTAACCTCAGCTCTATCCTAATAATTCATTTTGCCCTAATGAAAAAGGGGCCAGGAAATGTTTTTACTAGAAAATAGGCAACAGGGAGATACCTCACTCTCACTCTAGCAGAGAGGGACTTGCACTACCATATGCTTGCATTTGACTTGAGTGTTGCTCAGAAAGATGGTGTGCCTTACCTGAAGTGTTAGCAAGGTTGCTTTTACCTGGAAGGAGGGAGCTAACACTGCAAAGCCAGGCTGTTAGCTCTGCTGTTGCTGCAGCCTGGAGGTGTGTATTTTGCACTCTGTCTGTGCTACTGATCTGTTGCAGTGCTCAGGCTACTCTTCAGGAGTATGGTAAAGGAGAATGGTAAAATACATGCAGAGATTGCTTATCTGCTGATATATACTTCTCCGTGAAAACTGGAGGAGTGAAACAGTGCTGATCACATGAGAGTGAGGGAGCAAATGCAAATATCTCAGCCTGCATCAGTCTCTGGAAAAAAATAAACATTGAGGCTTGACATAGCAGTGGGATTATTGGTCACTTAGCTCTCTCCTGATTTTACTAAAACAGTTATATTCCAGCTTCTTTGGCATTAATGACAATGAAAGACAAATTGTAGCTGCATCATGTGACAAAGAATTATTTAATCATGGTTCAGTTTTGTTTCTGGGGCATTTTGAAATTCTACAGTATAAGTAACACAAGGGAAGTACAGGCTCCCTAAGATAAGGTGTGAGAGCATACTTAACTCCTTAACACATCTTTCCCCTCCTCTCTGACACTGCTGTGCTTAGCATAACTAGACCAACACAAAGCCAGCAAATAGCAATGAACTGTTTCTCAAATCTCAGAGAAGGTGGATTTTTAAGAAGTGATGTTGGTGGTGTCTGGCTCAAGTCCATGCCTGTCCCTTTGGAAAGCTCATCCCAAATCCCCTTGACAAATGGCCCTGCCTGATTTCTGTTGCCCACAGGGCTGAGATTTTGCTTTTCCTGAGCCAGCAATTCTGCTGTCCATATTGTGAAACACCAAGTGTGTTTCTTCCACTGAGCCAGCAGTCACCATGCAGAGCCTTCAGCCTTAGCTCTCTGAGACTGGTCTGATGTGCACTGTGGAAACCACCAGGGATTTCAGGGTTAAGACCAGTTATGATCACTTTTTTTTAGTAAGGCAAACAATCACAGGGCTCTGGTGCCCAGGAAAAGTCCTGCCTCTTTCCATGATGAGTGCTCAGGCAGTGCTCGGGCAGTGCTCAGGCAGTGCTCAGGCATGCCAGGCATTTTTTCCCTTTCTGCACTAGAAACTACTCTGTAGAACCAAACTTAAACAGCAGAAGGAAACTCTACATTTCTTGGTATAAAATTCCACACTGAAAGTGCTTACCAGTCTCTCTGCACCTTGGGGTCTGCTATGAACTGAGCTTTCAAAGCTGCAGTTCTTCTCACAGGAGATTGCACCTCAGTGATGTGAAGGCTCCAAGATGGAGAGCTGAGTCCCTCACTCTTCCCTGTGCCAACAGCTGACAGGCATCCATCTGGCTCTCCTTTGACTCTCAGGTTTCTGAGGAATGTTCAAATGCCACTATGCTTAGTGACTGTCTTATGAGTGCTTGGATTCAATCACTAATTGGTCCTCTTAGAGACCTCTAGCTGTTTCCACAAACCCAAACTGCAGCTAAGGTTCTTGTTGGTAACAGTTGGTTCCAGTAATCCCAGATCAGTCCCAAAGTTCACAGCCCACCCCACCCTGATCCAGTACTTTCTGCAAAATGAATTAGAAATCTTTATGCAGGAAAGATTTGCCTTGCCTTGCCTTGCCTTGCCTTGCCTTCCCCTCCCCTTCCCTCTCCTCCCCTCCCCTTCCCTCCTTTCTTCTTGTCTCTTCTATTGTCTAATCTTTTCTTCCCTTGCCTTGCCTTGCCTTGCTTTTCCTTTTCCCTTTCCCTTTCCCTTTCCCTTTCCCTTTCCCTTTCCCTTTCCCTTGCCCTTTCCCTTTCCCTTGCCCTTGCCCTTGCCCTTGCCCTTGCCCTTGCCCTTGCCCTTGCCCTTTCTTCTTCTTTTAAATCCTAAAATGAAAATAACTCAATCCTTTGCCCAGACATTTGGGCAACTAACTGTGGTTTGCAGATCTGAGATCCCAAGAGAAGGATGGTCCAGCTCTATCTCAGCATGTACAGATGTGAAACATACTGCTCCTCCCCCGGTGGAGGACTGGTTTCCAATGGAACATCTTTCATCTCTTGAGTCCACCTGAAAGCTAACCTGTCTGGATCTCAGATGGTGTCTGCAAAGAGCACCAGTAGAGGATTGTCCTACTCACAAGATGAAACTATTGATCCTCCTCTGGATTCCCTAACAGCTTCTACTGCTCTTCTCACCGTTCATCAGTGGACATCAGCAAAGATTTTGTAAAGTTATGCAACCCAAATATCCAGCCCTGAAGGTGTGGGCCCAGTCAACACCCTTGAGTTCTGACAGTAAGGGCCCTTGGACAGTCTGTGGCTCACCATAACCTCCATGCTGAACATGAATGGAAATCTGGAAGGAAAAAAAATAAAATATATCAAGGAAAATCAGAAACACCAAGGAAGCCAAAGAGGCTTTACCAAGGAGTTCAGTTCCAATTTAGTGTAGAATTCACAGGCCTTGACAGCAGTAACACTATAGAGGAGGACTGCAATCTTTCCCAGGTCTGTGTGTCTGCCACCTTCTCTAGGCACACTCGGGTGAGAAAAGCTAATGAGCTCTAGGCTGATCTGAATTGGAAGGAACACACAGTCTGCTTCTCAGAAGGATTAAGAATTAAAGAGCCACTGTCAGGTCCCATAAGTGTAAGCACGAGGTACAAAACCCAGAAGCCTTGAGCTGCTGATGCCGAAAAAGCTCATTGAATTCTTCAAGGCAGGATGCAAAGGGCATCAGTCCAGCAGCGTCTGCAGAACAAGACCTGGCACTGTGTCAGAAGAAGTCACCATGCCAGGCAGGTCCTCTCAACAGGTTAAAAGTGCAGCGATCACCAGAGGTTGATTAGCATCTATCTATCCATGGGACAACTTCAGCCCAAATATCCTCATGCTCTACTGTCTGGACATACAGCATCTTTGAATTGTTCTGCATCTCTGAATAGCCCATCCCAAGCACCCAGACAGCAGCATGTCCCCCAGTAGGTAGCAGAGAAGCAGAAGTGTTTCTGGAGGAGTCACCCCAGCTGTAGTCCACAGGAGTCCTGAGTCATCCTGCTCTGAACAACAGTTGAGTTGTGGTCCTGCTTCCCTGGTGGACCAGGAGAATTTGAATCAGATCACAACAGTGTGAATCAGGACTGGAAGAAGCCCTTCTCCTGAGCATCAGGGCGTTCTGAATCAGTCTATGAAATACTTCTTCCTTCCCAGACATGGAGGGCCTGAATCAGGGTCTGAGATGATACTTCTGCTCCAGAGTAGAGGGCATTAACAGAACATGATCATAAGTATGTTTGGCTGGAAGAATGAGAGGGAAAGACCCTAACTGCATGGTTTGACTAAAATCTGTCTTGATGTTCTCATTCTCTAGCAGTTTGCTGTAATATCACAGGCCCTTCAAAGTGGACAAAAGAAGAAAGAGTAGATAAAGAGGTATTCTTGAACAGGAGTGGTGATTTTGTTGGAGAACAGGCACTAAAGATGACACTTTGAATCTCCTAACAGGTATCTCGTGATTCTAGAGAGTACCACTAGTAGTCTCCAGCCTGTACAGAGCCTTTTGCATTATTGGCTCTGCATTTAATAAAGGGCAGCACAGTTTGCGCAGATTGTAATTCAGATTTTGGGAATTCCTGCCTAGAGGTGGAAGCTTTGCTATGCTGAGCAGAGCACAGTCACCTACCAGCAGAACATTGAAAAACACCAAATCCAGACGGGCAATGGTACATGAAAGGAGGCACCATGCCTACTTTGCAGAAGAGAGATTGGCTTTACCCAAAGTCACCCAAGGGTGCAGTGTGGCAAGCACATCTTCAGACTCAACTTTTGATACTGCTTTTAAAGCTTTGTTTGCTGATACGGCCTTTCTCCTGCTCCATCAGGGAATGAAGTGTGCTTTCTTCAGCTTTACACTTTTTTAATTGACTTGTTAGTGATGGGAGTAATTAGAGTGGGCTCTTCTGAACTCCTTATCTTCTTTATTATTTTCCTTGACACTAACAGTACTCCCTGGATGGGATGACAGTGATTCATGTGACACTTGAATCTGAAAATGGAGTTCACAAGACATATTTTCTTCCAGCCAGCACAGTGGTAGCATCTCCCAAACTATGGTTGCATCTAGATGTTGTTGCGGTCGAGTATTTCTGCATTTGAGCCACCCGGGGAGCTCGTTTATTGCAGGAGAGGATGGAGGCAGAAGGGAAATTTGTTATAAGTGTGGCCCAGATCCATCTGTGTGTACAGCTCTCTGCTTTCAGGGTATCGGATAGGGCAATGTAGACAATCAGTGTCTCACTGCTGACAGCTGCTTGTGGTGAGACACGACTGGATCGGCTGGGATTGCTTGGGTTTTATTCTGTCCACCTAAGCAACTGCAAATTTGACAGCATTGATGCCTGTTCCCAGCTTCCAGTGTCAAGGGAGAAGACATTAGGTCACATCTGAAGGAGGACAGAGAACCATGTTTCTTAGGGCTGCTTTAGTAGAAGACATGTCATTGTTGGAGACAAGACTGACTAATACCTGGCTGTAATGAGAGGACGTTTTGAGCAGTCTGTATAAGCAATCATTTCCTTTACTCTTTTCCTACGGTATCCCCTCCTTCCGTTTCTTGCTGCTGTTGGGTGACATTTCTACAGTCAAGTCTCTTTAGAAGTGGCTTCTCACCTAACTATCTCTGGTTTGTAGAACTGTCATGCTAGTTTTGGGCCAACAGCAGCAATCCGAGTACAAGTTATAAAACAGAAATAAAATCATAGTAAGTAAATGGCATCTGCATCTAGAGAGCTCAATGCAGAAGAAACTAAGCTACTGAAACAAGCAGAGCACACCAAGCCATTTCAGGCTATTGTGATGAAGTGCAGTCATAGAATCATCTAGGTTGGAAAAGACCTGTAAGATCATCAAGTCCAACTGTAGAACTAATATTGCCAATTCCATCACTAAGCCATCTCCATGTGAATAATCAGGAGTGAACCTCAGCTGTATTTTCCACTTCCCAAATTCCATCAATCTCCCAGCTCATGGTTTGGAGTGCCTGCTGTACTCAAAGGAAGTATCCTGGTTTTTTGAGAATAGATGGTTTCTAATTTGGATTTTCCCTAAAAGGTGTGTCTATCAGGCAAACATCATTCCATGGTATGTGAATTTGTGTAGCTTTTCTCTATAGGTGAACTCAGGAACATGTACTAAGTTTTAAACACTGAGTTTTGAGGGCTTACAGAGAAAGACAAGGATAAAACTGGAGAAGATCCATCCTACAGATTGACATTAAATCTAACAGATATCTCCAATGTCCTACGTATCAAGAAAATGTCGTAATAAAAGGAAGAAATGGAAGCACTTACAGACACACACAGGATCCCAGGCAGAGAGGGTAGGAAAGAAAACCACTTCTCGTGGCTTTGTGTGCTTAAGACGCCTTAAAATTCATATACATAGGACAGACACTGCTTTTATTTTTGCCGGGCTAAAATGTTAAAACTGGGACACAATTAATGCAGTGATTATTGCAATGCCTCTGAGGTAAACCAGCTGTTATGCAAGTCAATTCCACATGGCTGGATGCCTTTTTACTGTATTTAACAAGACATCAGAATGAAGCATTTGGAGTCACTTAAATACAGGGCTCAAGCCTGCGAAACATGTGCTGTTGCCACAGTGTTTGTCACCCCTCTGCAGTGGCTGGGCAGCACCTTCCTGTGCCAGTTTTGTTTAATGTGCCAAGGATATGCAGCAACACCTGGTTCCAGGTTGCTGCTTGGATGCAGAATCTGAGCATATATCCTTGGATGCAGAATCCAAGGATATATCCTTGACCCCAGTGAACCACTCTGGCAGCTCACTAGCCCTAGAAGGGGTAGCTCCTGCTTCTGGCTTATGTCCTCAGTGCTCATGTAATGACAGCTTAATGCCTTATGATATGCCTCATGGTATTAAATGGCATGGAGCTCAAGCCTGATGAGAGTATGGTGATCCACATGCTGACTGTTGGGAGCTTTAGAGATGAGTGAGGACACCTAGGGACAGAGTCACCTACACCCATCAACCCTTTTCTAAATCAGTTACTGGTTGTGTTACCAGTGGTATTAACAGCCCTTGTTTAGGCTGCTATTTCAAGAGAGATTCAGTGCCTCAATTCAATCAGCAAGTTCCATCAGGAGGCAACTTCTCAGTCTGGACAATGCCTTTGAGTTTCACTATAGCAGGCAACACTCAGAAGAGATTTTGCTTCTGTTTTGTGTTAGTCCTGTGGTATTGTCTAAGTGTACCACACTGGTGAGAACAATAATCTCTCTAAATTTCCTATTGTGAGTGTTTGTTTGCATCCAGAGAATGCCAATGGACAGGTCCTGGGAGAGCATGAGGAGGAGTGGGACATTGCTTGCATCTGAGCCGCATTTGAAACTGACAATAATATGCGCATGGAGGCTTTGGGGCATGGGGGCACTGCCCTGGAAGGTCAGGAGGGGGAAATGCCTGGTTCTTACACAGCAGGTAACAGGTGGGAAGAGATGGGACACACGACATGGGCTATCATGATGGAGAGGAGACCAGCTCCTCTCTGCTTCTGAAGGGACAGCAGCTTTGATATGCATGTGTTCGTGGCTGGCTGTGACCATCCTGGTTTCCGTGCACTCTATCTTTGGCTTGTAGAGTGCAGTTAATGTCTTATCCCTGAAAATGTCCCCTTGCCTCTGCTTAGACATCTGTGCCTTTTGTCCACCATCTTGCCAAAGAATGTTCCCTGCCCAGCTCCTCCATCTGCTGCACTGCTTTGGCTGGGAAGACCCAGCTGCTCTGCACCACAGCATCTAAAGGTCTGGTAAGGAAGTGCACCAGCAAAAAACAGTGGTGAGCTCAATGCTCATCAGGACAAATTTGAGGCTGAGCTCTAGCAGGGACACTGTATGCCATCATTGTGGTGTGGTCAATCCTTGTCATGATAGCCTGCCTGTGGCCTGCCTGTTTTAGAGCCAGCCAGTGCCAGACCTTTCTGAGTGCTGGGGAAGGGGACAGCCTGCAGGTACTCAAATGCTGCCTAGGCTCAGGATGTTCTGAGACCAGCCTGGAGGGGAGATTCAGCTTGCCCAGGTACATGAATTTCCTCCCTCTTCCTTCACAAGCCCAATGCTTAGGGCCAGAGAGTGCATCTGCTAATGGCAAGCTGACAAGTGAATCAGTGCATACGTGCAGTCAGCAGTGCCAGGGGAAGGAAACAAAGATTTGTCCTCCCCCTGTTGTTTGAGACAACACTTCCGCTTGCAGCCTGAGCTCTAGTTAAGGATGTTTATTGATTGCCTCTCTGGTTTACTACTGACTACCCAGGGAGTGAATAACAACATTTTAAATGAGCAGGCTGAAATACGGCAAGGCAAGAGTTGACAAGCAGTGATTAAACTGCTCTGTGATCTGGAAGAGGGCAAGACACAAATGAGTATATTTATATTTATATATATATATATACATATATGTATGATGGCTGATACAGCAGGGGAGAAAATTAACTCATTGCAGGAAGGTGGAAGGTCTTTCAGCTACTCTTGTTCCTGTGTGATGATTAATCTGTTAAAGTAAAGGTTGCCAGAGTGAAGAATGATCCAAATAGGTTTTTAAAAACACTATGTATCCTTGTTCCTGCAGCATCCACAGAAATGAGGAACTAACCCAATGGCTGCTGTAGTCAACGGGAAGGTTTCCAAAGTCTGCGAGTTTAGATCTGATGCCCAAATCCTGGACATGGTTTCACTGAGTAAATACACTCACAACATGGCAGGCAGTCTTGGAAACTGCTCCTCAAATTACTAGACTGAGGAGAAAGGAAGCACTGGTGGTGAGCTCCTCAATGACATAATAGCAACTTGGATCACAGACATGCAGTTTTGTGTTATCTACATTCATATTATTTTGTTCACCTCAAAAGTTTAAGGGATTAAAGCTACTTTTCCTCCCCTGCCCCAATCATGATCTGGCACATTGAAGGGTCCACTCAATGGTGCTCTGTAAAGCTGCTAAGTGGGTAATTTGTGTTTAACAGTTAATTTCTTACAGTTTGTACAAATCACTTTTTAGATGGAACGAGTTCACAGGTTGTTCTGCACAGTATCATGTGCAACCACTGTGTCACCTCAGCCCAGGCTCCTTAATCACATATACCTGGTGGTGCAGGTGCATTTATCTACTGATAAGAAGTATTTGCATAAGGCAGATCAATTAAAAAAAAAAAAAGTATATCCTTATATAAAAGGAAACAGACTCCTGGAAAATATTGGCAGAGAAACAGAAAGATACCATAGTTCCTATGACATCCCCCACTGGCCTTTAATCTCTCTCTACCACCAGTACTAGCATTTGCAATGGAGTTGAAAGGCATTTAAAAGAGCTCAGGTGGTTAAAGTGCTGACTGCAAGCTTGGAGTCCACAGCTGAAGGTTACATGCTGAGGTGGGGCCAGCAATGGCAAGTCTGACAAACAGGTTGAAAATCAGGTGCTTACCTTGCAATTCCTTTGCTAGACAAGAATTTAAAAGCCTTTGAAGGTCAGTGGTAGTGTTTTCTAGTAAGCTGAAGGGAAAGGATAGTCTGCAAATAAAGTAGTCACCCAATGTAATGTTACTATAGAATCAAAGTCCTCTTTGTTTAACAAGGACAACAGGTTTATAAAGATCTTATCGCTGCTTGGATACTACTGTTGCTCTGCAAAAGCACACAGCAGGGTGCTTAAAAGCATAGGAGTGACTTTAGCTCACATCAAAACCTATAATTAAAAGAATAAGTTTTGCTTGGGGAAAATCAACAAAGGATGCTAATTCTTCAACATTTTGCGGGAAGGAAGGCAGAATTTGGACATCATGCAGGTGTTCATGTTATGTGATGATGGGCTGGACCTTGAAAGAAGCTAGAGAGAAAGCCCAGCAAAGTTGGTTGTAGGAACTGATTCCTTTGGGTATGACTTTCAAGGAGCCCAAGGGACCAAGCTGTTTCCACTGGTAGTACAAACTGGTTTTGACTTTCATCTCTGGGCATTTTTTTTTCTTCTCATTAATTTACTATCCCATGATACTTCCTCCTACCTGCCATTTGGTGAGTTGTTTGACTTCCCTTGGAGAGAATTAGCTGCAAGACCATATCATGTATGCTCCATAACATGGACTTGGGAGGAAAGTGGGAGAAAAAAAAAGTTGCAAATTCAGAAAGATGCAAAAGACACATTTAAAGGTGTTATTTAAATATGAGACAGCAAGCTTTTACAAACAAAGCACTTCTGTGAATAAGAGAAGCTCATTAAGAGTTCCTAACTAGTGGCAGCTCTAAGGAAGAGAAGTTTTCATTTAGCTCTGTGTACTGTGAGAGATTTTTTAGATTCTTGATTATTTACATTGAGAGCAGACTATGTCTTGTGAAGATCTGGAAAGAAACAACAAAACACTTTCTTTACGGCATTGAAAAATTGGCTCTGTGCAACCCAGGGCAGAGGGGTGCAGGTGAAAGGAGCAGGGGATGCACTTGGCTGCTTCACTCTGCTCCCTCTTTCATTTGCAATACCATAAGCTCATCTGACTTCCAGCTAGTATGCATTACAGCTGAGCTTGGCTATTGCAACTCTGCTCCAGAGTCCTCCAAACGCTCTGAGTGCACAGTGGATGAAGGACACAGAATGCCTATTTTGTGCAGAGACCAGGCTGAAAGACATTGCATCATTCTCTGGCTTTTGGAAATACAAATCGTAGGCCTGAACTATGTAATTTATGACAGATCTTTGTTTCAGTGTACATAAGCATTCTAAAAGACATTAATTTACTGAACAAACCACTAATACGTGGACTTTACAAAGCACCCTTCACTTAGCTTTCCGCATATAATTGATCATCATGTCCATGTTTCTGTTGCAGAGTAGAAACTAATAATATAAACAAGCATGTTTGAAAGTTTGGTATGAATAATAAATGAAAAGCAGAATACTCAGGGCAGCAGAACCAGCAGCAGTATCTGGCGCTGTGCTGACTGACTGCAGAGTTCTTGCCTATGATAGTGCCACGCTGGACCTGAATTACCCGTCCAAGGTCAAACACAGAAACTGCTTTGGCAGCAGCAAGCTGGGACTCTGGCCCTGCTTCATCAGCTGAAGATTTCCTGTGCAGGTAATCACGTTTTCCTTGATTTTTTTTGTTTTGAATTTGCAAGAAACCTTTCCTGCAGCCAGAGGGATTCATTCCCCAAGGGGGAGCAGCCTCCCTGTTCATGTTCTCCCCATGTGAGCACTGATGTTCCTGAGGTTTAGCATTTCCTCAGTGACTGGAACATAGAAAAGCCTGCTCAGTTCTGAGGCTTGGGTTTCTGAAGGCGTCTCCTTTCTCCTTGCTTGCTCGTGGTGAGGCAGATGAGGAGAAAACATGATTCCTTCAGTGGGATAACATCAGTTTATTGCAGTGTCCCAAGAGGTGACAGGGACAGATGGGCACCGGGCATGTGCGGTCTTCCTGTTCTTGCAGCTTACAGCAGCATTGCCTCTGGGGAACATTCATCTCGGGAGGGGCATTTTATGTTGCTGCCCAGCCTTTGCTTTGCAAAGTGTGATTATGGTGGAGTGTGATTATGTGTGGTGAAAGTACAGTCTCTTAGCTTCTCCCAGATAAAACTTTAATGCAAAAAAGCCCCATCTGTAACTAAGGTCTGAAGCCACACCACATGATGCACGCAGGTAAAGCTTTAAAGGTGATTAAGGAGATAAAGCAAAGGCTGCTGGCTGGCATTGCCTTCACACATGCCTAAGTGCCAACATGTCTTCTGGGACAAACAGAAGGGCTTTCCCCATGCCTACCAATATGTGGAAAGCTGTGACATGGAAAAGTCATTCCCATGGTGCCACTGCTACAAGAGCACCTTGCACTGTTCCTGCTCTCAGGAATCAGCCCCAGCGCCACCGCACTGCCCATGACCTGCCTGAGAAAGGGGAAGAAGTTTAAACTGGCACATTAAAAAGAAACCAAAATGAGAAGTTGTGGGTGAGATTTAAATAAATGCTTCAGAGCTGCTAAAGCTTGGGCTCGAAAATAGCACAAGGGAGGGGGTTTTAAGCCCAGTGCTATATTTCCAAGTGGCTCGTTGGATAAACTGACACAAATTCCAGAGGGATTTTAACTGCAAGGACTAAGATCCAGAGCCTCTGCTCAGCCTGCACACAGGCTTTAACCATGTCATGGAAAAAGCCAGATTTCAGTTCCATGGGGCAGGGACAGGAATTTGGGAAGTGAGAATGCTTATAATGTGCATGTTTGCACAAGCTTTATTAGGATTATTTTTAGGAGTATTTATTCTACCTGGCCAAAAGCGTATGAGGCAACACGAACTCCCTCCACATAAAAGATTATGTAGTTTTGTGAGAAAAAACAGAATAAATATCTGAAGGGCTCAGAAACAGAGTTAATTTTATCTTCAGCTTGATTTTCTTGTTAAGTAAGTCTGCTATTAAAGCTTCTTTCACAGAGAAGTGTAATCTTTTACTGAAACTGACTTTAAGCTGCACTGTGGGGAAAGAGTCTCTGGGACTTCCCAAATACTTTTTTTTTTTTTAGCAGGTGGTGGTAGGGGAAGAGATATGAAAGCAAAGCAGATGTTATTAGGATTCATTGCAGCCCTGCTTACTTTCTGCAGCTACTGTGCTCCACTGAAACCTGCTCTGCTCTGAACTGTGGGGAAGACACAAAGCTGTGCTGAGCAGGTTTGCTTCCAGTCCTCAAGAGGTGAAAGAGGAACTTGTCCTTCTGCTGGCAAAACCCACTGATTACACTCTCCCCTCCATGGCAGCACAGTTCTCTACCAGTAGCTGAACTGAACTGAAATTCCTTGCAAGACTGTGCCAACACCACAGTCTGTGCCACTCAGATCTTGGCCTGCTGCTGCCTAGGTGCCCATGGGCAGCTCTGGCTGTGATTCTGTGGCAGTGAATCCCCAGCAGCCAGGACAGCACCAGCACTGCACCGAGAAAACCAGCCTACAGCACTAGGGCATTCTTCAGATGTTTTTGAAGCTGTTTTGCCTCTTTTATGTGTATTTGAAAGATAATGAGCCAAAGGCATTTCTGATGCCACTGGTTTAAATTTCCTCATTATCTCTAATTGCATTGGGTATGAGAATGGGGGCTCCAGACAGTCATGGCAGCCCCCTGCTCCTGCGTGGTAGTGATGACAAGGGAAAATCGTTTGAGCATTCTCATGTATGGATATCCCCTGAGCAACTGCTGAAGGTGAAACAGTCTGGGATGTTAATCAGATCAGATCAAAGAGTAGAGCTTGTCCAGACCAATCAGCCCTGACTGCAGCTCGATAAGCTCAGTGCCAGTGAATGCAACCAAGAGACCTCTGTTAAACCAGTACTGGTGGGACCAGAAGGGCACCTTGATTGCGTGTGACTAACCAGACAGAAACATAAAGCCATCTCTTTAATGCACCTGTGATTTAGCAATGTCATCTAGTGCATGATGGATCTAATTCCATAGAGACTTTCCCAAGTTTGTCCGTGTTATTCCATCAAACGTTAGAGCGTGGGAAGGCAGCATCCTTCTTCAGGACCAGCCCTGAACTCACTTTTACAGTGCACTTTTTTAACCAGTCAGTGGCAGCTGTTGGAAAGGACTCAAATTAATGGACCATTCTAGTTTCTTACTTGTGTGAACACCAGTCTTGCAGGCCAGCATCTGATTTTTACCTCTTCTCTGAAATATAGTGAATTTTGGACCTCATTCAAGAGTGAGCAAATCAGCTGGGAGCTTTCCATTGTTTGCTGTGAGCTTTGGAGCAGCTGTTATTGTTCTTCATCATCTGCTGGAACATTTCTGATCAAGCTATTGTTTTCTCCTGAGGAAAGTTTTAGAAGACTTCCAGAATGAAGAAGCCTTCACATATTGGCAAAGTGATTTTTAAATTTTTTGTTTCATTCCCAGGGTGATAATCAGAGTTTTTTCTTTTTACTGACGTCATGCTTGGACTAACTCGTGGGTGAATTCAGTATTTCTCCTCTGCTTCTGCTACATTTTCCTTTTTAATCTGTGGTGGTTTATGGCCACTAGTCCTCACAGAAGCATATTTAATTTCCACAAAATAGCAAACTAAAGTCACACCAAAAAAATTATTCTAGAAGGAAAAAAAAAATTGCTGTTGCTTAATACCTCACTGCCTTTGTTTTATGTTTGTTTGTTGTTTGGTGGGGTTTTTTGGGGGTTTTTTTGTTTGAAAAGACTTCTCACATGTATCTCCAGCTGTGGATGTTTTTTTCTGGTGCATCTGGGTTTTGTCTTTCTCTTACTGTGGGAAGACTGATGGGCATTGTCAGCTTTTTCCAACGCTGTGGACATAAAGATCCAGAAATCTACTAAATTAGTTCATGTTTAATCTGTGTGATCTACAGGAGCAGTTCTGGAGTCTTGTAGATTTGTTCCAGCACAGTCAAATTATGCAGATTAGACTGGTAAAAAGCCAAGGGAAAAAAGAAAAAAAAAAACCAAAACCACAATTATTTTAAATAAATTCCAAACATTTAAAGACTGGTTTTAGCCAGGGCTGTTGAAAAATTGCATGCTAATTGTAGTGTGTGTTCACTGCATTTTTTTCCCAAATGAAGTGGAAGACTTTGCCTTACTACCAATCAGAAAGAAAAAAAAAGAAAGTTGAAATGCTGTGGGCAGCTGTGATCAGGAGCACTGAAACATACTGCCTGCAGCTGCCGAGTGCCCTGCCGGGCACAGCACCATCGGCAGCCTTTGCTGAGTCACCTGTTTCTGAGGCAGAAAGCTGCCGCTTAAAACTCGTGGCAAAATACGAATGCCTGTAAAACAAACTGCTCCTGTTCGACCCTGACATCTCCCAAGGTTGCCTGACCTTCTGGTGGAGGAACAGGGCTGCTACAGCCGCCTGACTGGAGCCCAAGCCCTGCTGCAGGTAAATGTACTGAGAGGTGCAGTCACAGGACGAGGAAGATTGCCCAGCATCAGTGTAACCAAGATGCTACTTGGCAATGCCTCTCCTGGCGTCGTGATGGTTGTTGTCCTTGGTTTCGGTGTGGAATGAAATTGAGGCATGGAATGAAAAAGTTGCACTCTTGTGTTCATCACAAATTTGGACAAAGCAGACAGAAGGTTTAGCTCCCCAGGCTGCACTGCAGCTAGGAGATTTCTTCCAACCATTGGTCTCACAGGACTGATGCACTTGCTGAACAGCAGCACACATATTCAGAGGTAGAAAACAAGTCAGCTATAATTTGAGTGTTTATGGACACAGCTGAGCAAGTTCTCTGCTTCTAAAAGGCTTTCAAATGTTTAGGAAACAAAGACATAATGAAAACGTCCCATCTTACAAGTGGGCAAATGTGCTGTTAAGAACCACAGGAGTTTGCAGTATAAATCTTATTACTGTGGTTGAAAACACAACTGGAACTTGACTGACTTGCAGCAAGCAGCCATTATACGTTTTGGAAGTGTCACGAAGCTTCCTCTGCCAGGAAGGTACAGAGGGACCTTGGAGTAAATGGGCATGAGCTCCTACATTAGCTCCATTTAGTCACGCTCCACTAGGAAGTTTAAAACAGCTCCCGTGAAAAGGAACAAGCTCGTCCCCCCCTCGGAGAGGATGACAGTGCTCTTCTCAGCAGCGTTGCTCAGCCTGGAGCAGCTGCCACTGTGAGCTGTTGCTGAGCACTGAGCTTTTCTCTCCCAACACCCTCACCCTGGTAGCTCTTTGTGTTTACCTACACTGCGTTTCACCTGCACTTTATTTCCCAGTTGGCATTTATAAGAAAGGCTCACCGTAAAGTCTTTCTGTAGTTCTTTACAAGCTGTCCCCATCCTTGCTGCCACAGCACCAAGCTGTGCAATCAGCAAGCTTCCTCGGCGAAGTGCTCAGCCCTCTTTTCCCAGGTCATTTACAACGATGCCAAGCCACAAAAGTACCAGCAGGGCTGCTGGGGACACTGCCTATGACCTCCATGGTTCTGTGAGACCCAGCTAAGACCTCTACTCTCAGTCCCTTACCCCCAAACTCAGTACTTAGCTTTATTTATCCTACAACAAATGGCTTCAGAAAGTGCTAGATTCCCATCGTTTTTGATTGGGTTACTCATGGTCTATAAATAATATTTTGGGGTGTATAATTGAATTCAACCATTCTTAGGTGCTCTATAATGAAGTGGGTCAGGGAGAGAGGCAACTACTGGTTATGTGATGTTTTGGGCAATTAGTGGCCTATGTGGTATTTCTGCTTTGTTGATTTTTACTCAAGTAAATCAAATGCTGGCTGGTATTTTGTGAAAGTGCAGCAAAATGTGACTGCTGTAGTGTGACTGCGTGGAATCCAGACTATCCAAAAACAGTGCCATGTTTCATCTGGTGGGGAAAAAGCAGAGGATCTATCTATAGTCAGTGACCCTCCTAATTCGTAGGGAATTTGAGGTGGTTTTTTTCAGCTCTAATAAAAACAATGCAGCACATAAGCCTCTTTGAGTCATCCCCTCTGCTACAAGAACAACCGTAACAGCTGATTTCTATGAGGCAGATGTATTTATAGGCTTGAGACAGAATATAGATTTTAAAATGCCACTTTTCTGCTTCAAAGAGATTGACTTATATTTTTAATCTTTATAAAATTAATCGAGCTAAATAATGAAAATGGCTACAGACCGAAATGATTTAAACTTTCAGAAAGTTGTTAAGCACTGCTATGGCAGCATGCTCTGATTTGGTAATGAGTTGTGACACAGTGAAAATTATTTAGTATTTGGATCCAGGGACTATAAGAATTTGTGGGCAACAGGATGCTGCCATGTGAAAGCTTTGCTCTGGAGGAAATTTTTTCTTAGCATTAGGAAAGCACTGTTATTTAGGAAGGAGCTGTGACACTTCCAGCGGAGGGAAGATCTGGGACATCAGGTTCTGTTTTCCACCCTGCCACTGGCTTACACAATCCCCTTAAACATCAGCCTTTAAAATGAGCATAGGCCTTCCCAAAGAAGACAGGCCAAGGAGTTGTGCTGAAATCTCACTGAAATAAATTAGGAACGAAAGTCAGTAGGAGCTGGAGCATGAAATCCCTTTTCCTTCTTTGAGCAATCTTTTCTTTATTCAGGCAGCCAGCAGCTCCCTAACATGGAGGTAGCACCACACTTAAAACTGCAGCAGATGCCTCCATCTCCTACTGCTGCCATTTCATGAATCTCTTCCTCTCATCTGAGTAAATCTTTGCAGAATCAAAATTAAACTGCATGAGAAATGAGGAGCTGTTTCCTTACAAAGCAGAAATCATGTTTCACACAACGATTTTTCATGCAGAAGAATCACATTTTCTTCTCCTGGGGAAATGTGTTGCACCTTGACTCTTGCAATACACCTCTGTCAGAAGTGGTACAGAAGTAGCTGGCAGATGCAAAGGCACTTCTTCAGTCTGAAGGAAACACCAAGCCTTGTATATTCCCTTGGAGGCAGAAAATGCTTTGAAGAATAATACACAAGGTCCAGCACTGTTCTGAGGCCAGGAGAAAGCCCTGGGCTAGGTGACATGCTGCATGGCTGAGTGTCAGTCATGTCACCTCCGTTTTGTCCATGGCTTGCTCCCTTGGTGAACTGTCTGGGATAGGCTCTATGCACAGTGTTCAGCCCACCTGGGCCTCTTGGTGTTGCTATAATGCCAGCACAGGGTCTGGATGTAATGCCAACAACCTGTTAAGGGGGAGTATAGCCCCATTTATAGTCTACGTAAGAAACCTTAAGGAGTTTGGTGCTGCTGTGTCTGCTCTGACATGGTCACAGGTTGGTAATCATCTGTAACTATGTGAATATCTGCTCTCTCCACTGAAAATGAATAATTTTCTCTCTTTTTAAAGTTCTGCTAAGATCAGTGAGGAAATGCTGACAATGAAGGATCCTCCTGAGAACACTGGATGGCAAAAACTGGAAGTAATTTTCCTATCTGTGAGGCTTTGTGTGCTTGTGAGTTATATATTCTGCTTAAAAACACCCATTTTCTCAAATAGTTCCACCTTATCTGAGGAGGACATAAAAAGACAGCAAGAGAACACACTGAAACTGCAACTGGCGTCTTAGTTAAACTTGATTTCTCAACACAAGGAACCAAATCTGTTGTCTCATGATCTTGAGCAGTAATGAACTGAAGCGGGTGATTCTCGTCTGTATTACATGTAAGTATATTGCCTATCTTGCTAAGCTAATTTAGACCATACTCTGACACTTGCAACAAGAGTGTGACATGACATAGATGTCACAGGTTGAACTGAATGCAAATATTTTAAAAACCTCTTTTCTATTCCCTCCTTCCTTTCCACTCCATCAGTTGCAGATGCCAGCCTACACGCTTTGTTGAAACAGCCTGATTGAACTGACATCCTCATTAATGAGCACTTCCGAGCCACAGCTTTCAAGGGGAGCAGTTGGAACCTTCTGGGAAATTGCCTCTTCATTGCAAAAGGTCAGGAACGGAGGAGCCTTCTCCAAGAAATCATTCTCTATCTTGCAAGCTACTGCTTCTTCCACTTCTTTTTTCCAGGCAGAACTGGTTTTCAAATCCAGCTGATTCCTATGAATAGGTAGCTCTTGATTTTACTTCTATTATTCTGTAATAGTGCAAAAATTTAGAGCATGAGAGTCCAATGTAAAAAGCACTACAGAGGCTACTATCCCATCATCTTCCTCACTCACTCAAGTGGAATAAAGTCACTTATGGCTCACAATATTTTAGCATTACAAACTTTCATTCCACACCAGCAACACCAAGTTACAGGCACCTCTGTTAAGAGTAACCACTGTTAACGTACTTTTGACTGATTGAAGGAGGGGTCTACAGCTCCCCAAAGCAACACAAGAGAGAGGAAAATCCTACTGCAGACTTCCCCTTCCTGCATGGCGCCTAATTCAAAGGGAGGTCGCTAAAGCAATAGTTTCTCCTAGCTGGCTAGAACCTAGGCATACACATGGGTTTTGTGCTGAATCAATATCAGAGCTTTCAGAAAAAAAAATGGAAAAAGCTCCTTCCTCTACTCATGTAGCTTTCTCTGCTCAGGCAGCACCTCTGGGAGCAGAAGCTCTCAACTTGCCGGGTCCTGGTCTCTGACATTTCCTACAACTATCCAGACACCTGGGGAGAGCTTCTCCACATCTCCTCTGGAATGCAAATCACCCTCTGAAGAACTATAAAAGAACACGGTATTTAGCATCAACCCACTCAGCCCCCGCCAATATAACTTCAGGCTGAGTCCTTCAGGGGCTTGAATGATGCAGTGCTGTTGCCATGGCAGCATATCACTCTTGCAGGGTGCCCAGGGTCAGGAGCAGTCAGGCAGCTTCTCACCACTGCATCTCACAGCCACCATACCTGCAGGGCCTTTGTGTCCACACAAACAGCCTTACAGTGCAGTAAGGAGAGCAGGCCTGCCTCTGCCAAAAGTTTGGCTGTGCGAGCTGAGTCGCCTCGCAGCGCCAGGAAGAACTGGTGCATGCCACCACTCGTCTGTTAGCTTTGGGTTTGTGGACAGAAGGGGAAAGATAATGGGAAGGGACTGCTCCACGTCAAGAGAAGCACAGCTGCGGGCAATCTACAGGCAGGTATGGTGAGAGGCCTGACGGGCCAGTGTTCCCAGATGGCTTCCACTTTTATTTCTATCAGCATATCAGCCAGCTAACCTTGGAGCTCAAAGTTGGTGCCCCGCGGCAAAGGAGAACTGTGTGTCCTGAGCAGCCTACTAAAGGACACCGAGCTCCTGGGTGAGATAGGCAAGTAAAGGGCTGGATAACAGTAAGGAGGATTATTTTCGTTTGACTATTTAATTCAAGGTTTATTTGTTCTCTGTGTTGATATTGATGCAGATTCATTCCAGTTCTGAAGCTGTCACGTAGGGAGAAAGGAAATAACACAATCTGGCTCCCCTCTTTTGGCATATGAACAACATACTTCCTCAGGAGCACTCAACAGGCCAGCAGAATGTAAATGCTTTCCCTCATGATGACACAGACAGAACTTTCTTGTAGTAGAGTATCCCCCTTCCTCTGACTAGTAACAGCTGCAAGTACCTTTGATGTAACATCATGGTTATGCAATGCCAACTCCCCCACTTTGCTCTTACTGTGCCTTTCTTGTATTTGCACAAGCAGAAGCTGAGAAGGAACCCAATAACGTGCCCCCAGAGCCCAGCCATTTCTCAATCGTCCTTTTCCAAGCCTGCACTGGCACCAGAGGTGAGCTGGGAGCACTGAAAACTGCAGCCCAGGAGAACACAGATTTCTCCAGTCTGTGTCCAGGAGACTGGCGAGGGATGAACGTGTAGGCTGCCAGTGCACTTGTTCACCTAAATGATGCAGACTCTGCTGGGTCAAGCACTAGTATTTACAAGCAGATTTAGGCTTGCTGCATCCCCAGGCCCCCCTCCTTTCTAGGTCACCATGACTTCCGCAATCATCCCATTCACCAGGACTAATGGAGTACAGATACACTCTTGAGGGAACAAGTGTGAACCAGAACCCTCATCTCGGGAATGCTTCCCAGGAAGAACCATCTCCTCACTATCACGTATCCCAAAGCACCTAAGGAGAAGAGAGAGCAGAAAATCGAGCAGAAAATCAAGCAGAAGAGTTCCAGAACTTTTGCTACTTTGTCCCTTTAAGGTTCTCAGGCAGGATTTATGAGCACATCTTCTTACAGGAAAACAGTGCTGTGCTAACGTGCTGTGCTAACAGGTAAGAAGGAACAACCACAGTGAGATACAGATCTGAAATACTTTAATTAAAGCACAGGTGAACAGCAGCAGACCTCTCAAGTATTTCACAAGCCTCAACTTAGTCATTACTGTCTGCCTTGTAGGGTACAAGGTGTCTAAGACTGCTCACAACGGGACAAGCTGCACCTGGCTCTTGGGCAGAGCTGTGTACTGGGTGCTTCTCTGCAACTGAGGGATCCACACATGAGGCAGCAGTGGAAACAGGCTGCTGGTCAGCATGTGGCTGGAAGAAGGTATGTTTCATTCCAGGCTGAACACTAAAATATATTAAAAAGCACAGCCCAGTCAGATTCTCCAAGTGTGGAAGGGAAAACCCATGTTTCTCATTTACCACTTTTGACAGGGATGTAGCCAGGATGTAAAACAAAGGTGATCATAAGCAGAATTAAACACTGGGGACTTCTGGCAGCAAGCACCATCCATGCTGGACAGTGTGGGATCATCTCTGTTGACCCTGACAACAAAGCAACAGCAGGAAGTGGTGTGATACTGTCGGCCATGGTTGTGACTGGCAACGAAAACACGGAAGCCCTTTTAATATTGCAAAGAGAGAAATTAAATCCTTCTCTTATGCAATGCTTGTCCTTCCTCAGCAGGGATCAAATCAATATGGGACCATGCAAAGCCAATGGTTTATTTCAAGGGGTTTTGAATTAGGCTTTGTAGGCAAAGAGGCATCAGCCTTGTTTCAAGCGCCATGAAGACACATCGGTATTTCCATTTCACATCTATCCGTAGGACAAAAATGTGACTTTCTTCGATCTTGTTTAAATGTTACCCTATTTTAAAATAAAGTCTTGTCAGTAAAAAAAGAACCAAGTCTAGGGATGGAATTATCCCTGGTGAAGATCAAGGATCCTACTTGACAGTGAATGAGAATCACCTTGAAGGAAGTTAAGAATAAGCTGGTAGTAGCATTACCCTACTTCCCCATCCTTTCCTCTGGTTGTTGTCAGCACCTTGGCCAAACTCCCGTGGTGGTGGTTTAAGCACGCCAACATGCACACACACACGTGTCTAGCACATCACAGGCAGCTACCAAGCCACACACAGAGCATTGGCAGGTTACTGCACACCTTTCTGGAGGACATGAACAGCAGCAGAAAGAGAACTTCCACATAATTTCTGGATAAATGCTAGAGCTGTAGGCCAAATTACATAACTGGTTTAGTCCCACAGAATTGCTTTCTGCCTTTAATCTGCTCAACAGTTTATCTTTGCTGTCGTGATCGGTTGAGCTTTCTTTAAACCGTTATGGATTAGCGTTCTGCTATAGCACACTGAAAGCTCAGCTTTGTTTATTTTTGTCAGGATTGGGGGAGGGATATCAGGCTCAAATGAGCAGGCAGCAGTTTATGAATGGCTGTTTTTCTGACACAGCAATCAATATATTCAGGTACTGACTACAGGGGACAGCTAAATGCTTTGGGAGACAGGACAATCAGCTTGAATAAAAAATATTTGTGAATTCATTAAATATAAAAAAAAAGAAAGGAGGAACTTTATAAATTTGCATCATTACTTTAATCTTTAAGTAGAAAATTTAATCCAACATTCAAACAGTTCTGTATGGAAGACCACACAGCAAATGGTCTGAAAACTTAATTAATAAAGCTAGTTGAGAATTCTACTAAGTTTGCATTGTTGTTGCAACTGGGAGACAGACATTCTGCCAAAAGCAATCTGTTGTTCAGCTGCAGAAAGACAGTATGCCATGATGCACAGAAAATACCAAAGAAATGGAACCTCGGCCACACTACTTACAAAAAGGTGTTCACATAATATTAATCAGATGTTCAGTGCATTTTCACAGTGGATTCATCATCCATGAAAGTGGATGATCTATTAGAAGGTTACAGTACGAATCTAGGTCCAAATTTCTACTACAAATTGATGAGCACAACATACTATTTCAAACCAAACCCAAGAATTAGCACACTTTTTTAGACCTTCATATAATCTAAATAATTTGCAGTTGCAGATGCCAGCCTGGAATGGAGTGAGGTTGTGTTCCTGAGCACTGTCAATAATCCTCTATGCAGCCAAACACTACTCTGAGGAAATACTAATTTTGTGATCATTTGTGCTGGCAATCATATGACCTTGCAACTTTTGTACCTATAATGAATCAAACAGTGACTTTCACATTCCCTAAGAGTAACACAGACACTATAGATTTTAGGAAAACCAGTGTCTACTGGTGCTAGAAAAAAAATCAAAATATAAACCTGGGAAAGTAATTCATAAAAGAGGAGGAAAAAAAATCCAACTTATTTGCAACTAGTGTGCTGTTTGTTTTGCCTTCTTATCGTGAGGGATCTTTATTCTGCACATTCCAATGAATGGCCATTCGCTGTTAATTTATCTTCTTTCTGACAGCAACTGGAGCACCATTCCAGAGTTTCAACATTCCCTTGATGCTGCTCTGCTTAATGCTCGTGTGCTATTTAAACAAAGCATATTCCAACCAAATCTGACTATATATGGAATTCCCTGACGAGCGAAAATTCGGATGCCCTACTAAAAAGAAGCACGAAAACGGAATACAGACACAAACACGCGAACTGCTCCAAACTGCACCAACTCAACACATACTAAAAGAGGCTCTTGGTGGCGAAGGTCAGGTATCCAGTGTGACCTACCATCTCCCTGAGTGGCACGCCGCTTTTGAACTGCACACTTCCTTGCTGCAGATTAGCGCACAGGCTGCCTTGGTTTGATGGGTTGCTGCTGTCAAAGCCCAGGCCAGAATTATCCTCAGTTGCTTTTCCAAGGTCAGGGATTTGCAAGCTAATTGTCCTTACATTGTACACTCGGAGCAGAATTTCCAAGGTGTTAATCTCTGTAAAACCACATTCTTCCATCGCTAGGCAGGTTCTTTGGACTTGTTCAATGCAAGGGGAGAAAGAGCAGATGCGGCCACCTGCAAAACGAGACAGGTAGTGGAAAAGAGAGCAAAAAACAAAGCTAGGCACTTTTCATCTTTTTTCATAATCCCCCCAGAAGCCCTCAGGATTACTATTACACAGACAAAGTGAAAACGTTCTTCAGGAAAATCTCCATGGAGGTTTAAAGTGTCAGCACAAAATCAAACATGGACAACTCCACGAGATGTTTCCAAACTTTTAAAAACTGCCACAGCAAATTTATTCATGTCCCAAATCCAGTGTTGCCCACCACATTTGTTCATGATAAACCCATGAAAGATCCCTTCAGAACTGCAACTCTTTTGGAATCACTATTCACCATTCTGGACTGAGGCACCAAACTGAAGTTGGCACCTACACAAAGCCAGAAGTCATTCTCCACGCACTGTGCAGAGTTGCCTTCATTAGAATCTAAGTGTGTGTGCACATCCCCTGACAAAAGCTGCTGTGTTTATTTGAGAACGATGGTATGTGTGTACAGAATAAAGTCATCTCTCCAGGCCATAGATGGAGTGCTGTTAGGGCTTTACCCTTTTAGTCAAGCTGACTAGCATGTCTCCTGAGAGTTTACTGGGATCACACTGGGCAGGTTTATAGCAAATGCTTCAGAACTCTAGGATAGGACTTAACTGATAAACTGACACTTGTCTCTTTGTCTATGCAGAGTTCAGATTTTTGATTCTAAATGCAGATTATTAATAGGCCCCCTGCAACTTTCTGCGTGTTACAATATCAGCTTAACAGCTGAGAATAGAATGATTCAGATTTACTCTGAAAAGCCACAGCCAAATCTGATCAAAGAATTATAAGGACACTGTCTGCCATAAAGCCAGGGCATGTGCTTTTACCCAGGACACAGTGTCCCACAAGGCAACTGCCCTTCCTGAAAAGCTTTTGTGCTGGGGGAAGGAACACTGAGCAATGCAGCTTCAGCTATTGTTTCACTTATTGCAATTAGATGAAAATGTGTGCTGACCTGATTTGCAATCCTTCCCAGGCTCATCCAGTCAAGCCTTCCAACACCAGTTGTCTAAGTAGTTAAAGAAGCCGTGCAAATGAGAGCAAAGCATCCTGCTAAAAATAGAGGCTATGCTGGAACTATATGAAGCCTGCTTTATCTCAAACTCCCCTTTTTTTTCCTTCTTCATTTCTAAAGTCCCATCTCTAAAAAAAGAAAGCATCAGGTCTGAAAGCGTCACTGTAGCACTCCCATTACTGTGCAGCAAGGATGTGCTGGGTACTGACTGAGGAAGAACACTCTCTCTGACTATTAATCTACCATATACTAAGCAGGATTTAATTTTCAACCTGAAATAAAGTCTCCACAGCCAGGGGTTCCTATCATTCATCTTCAGAACAAAGTTCCCTGGACAAGTAATTCCCTGGAGTGACAATTAAAAAACAAATCTAATAATCACCTGCAAAATTAATGCCGGTGTGTGTCATCATTAACCAACTCTGTTGATGCTGATTTAATTGCACATCCAGTCCGTTAGCTCCATGAAATTAGATTTTTGTGTTTATCAGGGTGGCCAGGGCTACCAAAGGGATTTTGTATCAGACAGATAATTCTTCCTGTCCAAAGCAGCACACACTTCTGCAGTGTATGTAGATGTAAAAGACAAAAGCTCAGGAAGAAAATTCTGTCACAGAATTAGAAAGCTACTTATTGCTCTCTACAACTACCTGAAAGAAGGTTGGAGCCAGGTGGGTGGTTGGTCTCTTCTCCCAGGCAACCAGCAACAGAACAAGAGGACACAGTCTCAAGCTGCACCAGGGCAGGTTCAGGCTGCACATTCGGAAGAAATTCTTCACAGAAAGAGATTGGCCATTGGAATGGGCTGCCTGGGGAGGTGGTGGAGTCACCATCCCTGGAGGCGTTTAAGAGGAGGCTGGATGAGGCACTTGGTGCCATAGTTTAGTTATTTAGAAGGGCTAGGTAACAGGCTGGACTCAATGATCTTAGAGGTCTTTTCCAACTTGGTTAATTCTGTGATTCTGATGCTCATATGTTGTAAAGAAAAATGTTATATTCTGATTATGCAGGGAACTGAACAAATGTCTAACTTAGCTAAATGTCAGTTCACAATAACTCTTTGTCTGCAGAGCAAGAGTTTGCAGAGACACCAGAGACTTACTACTATTTCATTCAGGCTTTTTGGTTTTGGTGGCTTATATTGCAATAAAAACGGGAAAGATATTTACATTTATAGTAAATTTGTTCACATTTATTCTGACTACAAGGGTTTCAAGCTATGTTTAGGCTTCTGAATTCACACGCTCTAGATTTACAGTCAAAAACTAAGAAACTTGCACACAGCTGTTGCCATACAAGCTGCAGAGCCGCCTACGGTTATTGTCAAGCCTTCAGTTAAAGGCAGAGAACCCTTCATTTTGCCTTCATTTTGCCTCGGGATGGTCAGCTGAGCACAGCGTGTCAGCACCAAACTTGGTGCTGATTTATCAGTGTCTCCTTGCAAAGCAGACTGCTTGAGGAAGGAGAGTTACAGAAAACACTTTCAACCTGCTTAGTAGGGAAGAAAGCTCTTGCTTGCAATAGCTAATATCCAGAGGATAAGCACAAAAACCCTCTAATGTTACTTTACTTAATGCACTGCTGGAAGCTTATCAGGTATGAAGAGTGAGAAAACAGAGTAATGGCTGTTATTCCGTAAGACTGACAGCATCCAAAGGGTTTTAGCAGTTCTGCCAATTTAATTTTTTTCCCTTCTATACCTCATGTTCTGGTTATTATTATACATCCCTCCTAAATAAAAATACCTACAGAGAGGTTGGAAACAACACCACCAAGCATTAGCATCTTCATGGATCTCAACAAGCAGAAGAGAGGTCTCCTCTGTCTTTTCCTGTACACACCATTGAGCAGGCCAGATCTGACTTACAGGCTGGAACTGATTAAGCAGATATTAGGAGAAGACTGAAAAGCTACAATTAGCAAAAGATTGGAAAGCAAAAATAAAATTGCAGTTCCAGACTGTGCGAGGCTGTCTAAAATAGAAAGATCTGAGAAGCTTCAATTGCCATGGTATGTTTAGATGAGAAAAAAGAGTGGACTCTAAGCAGCAGAAAACCAGCACTCAGAAGGACTTGTTCACATGTTCTAAAAGCAGAGATACCACCACCTTCCACAGACCTGGTTGCTTATGAATTCTGTACACTGTGGGCTGCCCTCTGTACCCCACTGGATTACCAGCTAGGCTATACCCTTTCTTTTACAACCACCAAGCAGATATAAATCTAGATTTCAGCATTCAGAATTCTCAGATTCTCTAAGAGCCCTCTTGTCCTTTAGACATGAAGAGGCATTTAGGGCTTAAAGGACTTGAATATGCATTGCCTTGTCTTGCCGTGCCACAGATTCTTTAGTGAACGAAGAAAAGACATGAACTCCCTCCCTCTGCCTTGCCGGGACATACTGCTCTGTCTGTGAATCACAAAGGGGTGGACTGGAGTAGGGAGCAGTGAAAACGACTGAACGGAAACTTTTTAGTACAAACAGTGTTTGTGTTCTTTCAGAGCTTTCCTTTTAGGAAAGCTACCATTCCTAAATTTGGTTAATGAGATTTGTGTGTCATAAATTGATATAGTAATTATCTGAGATTAATCCTGTTCACATTGGGAAGCTGTGTGAGCTTTTTGATCTGAAGAGCTGTCTAAAAATGTGTTTATTCATGTATAACGCATCTGACAAGTGCTACAGTTGAGCAGAAGAGAATAATGAGACTGTATGAAAGCCTTAATTTTTTTTCTACCTTCAGTTTTACAGGGAGTGAGTTAGTTTGAAAAATTTAATGGAGAGGTTAAATCTCCCAAACTCGTAGGCTGGAACAAGCCCACACAGTCCTGGCACTCATTATAACCAGCAACAGGGTTGAAAGGATATGAAAATGGAAGTACAATTCAGACTGGAACGATTAAAGAAGACAGCTTAAGAGAAGGGGGAAATAAAAAAGAAGATTTGTATCCACAGAGCACGGTACATTTTAAGAGACAGTAACTAATTAGTAATCAGGCAACACACCCTTGCATCTCTACGAGAGGTCAGTGCCTTGAAAATTGTTCCTCTTTCAGGAGCAGTTCCTAGTATGTTCCTGCACTCAACTCCAAGCAACAAATTTATTTCTATTTTTTCTGAGCAAGGACTAAAAAATCTCTTCCAGTTCTTCTTAGTTAATAACTACATTAGGTTTCAAGTATGGGAAATTTGGCAGTGCTACCCAGTTGACAAAAACTCCAATGCACGCTTATGATACAGAAAATATGTCCAAGTTATGTGCTCTCACTTCTATACATTATAATATGTGTCACAAGTGTTCTGACAGGCTTTTTCATCATCTCAATATTATTCAGAAGATGCAAAAAAAAAAACATATGTGGTGCAGCACCATTAAGTTCCAGGCAAAAGGGCCTATAATTTTAGAAATTCTTCTGTGATGTGTAAAGAATATAACATGACATTTTAATCTCTGGTAAAAGAACATTAAGAGTGTGTCAATCAGATCAAAGAAGGTTCTCCTCCCCCTGTACTCTCCCCTACTGAAACCTCACCTAGAATATTGCATCCTGTTCTGGGCTCCTCAGTTCAAGAGGAACAGACTTGAGAGAGTCCAATAGAGGGCTACATGGGTGATTAAGTGACTGCAGCACATGCCTTATGAGGAGAGGCTGAGGGACCTGGGGCTTTTTTGTATGGAGGAGAAAACTGAGAGGGGATTTAATAAATGTTTATAAATATGTGAGGGCTGGGTGTCAAGAAGGAAGGGACATCCTCTTCTCACTTCCACCCTGTGATTGGACAAATGGCAATGGATGCAAACTCCAGCACAGGAAGTTCCACCTCAACATGATGAAGAATTTCTTTACAGTAAGAGTTACTGGAACAGGCTCCCCAGAGAGGCTGTGGAGTCTCCTTCTCTGGACACTTTCAAGATTCATCTGGATGAATTCCAGTGAGACCAGCACTAGATTATATAGTCCTCCTCTGGCAAAGTGGTTGAACTCAAGGATCTCTGGAGATCTCTTCTAACCCCTAACATCCTGTGATCCTGTGAACGCAGCTTTGGGTTTTGACACTTGAGTGCATTGTTGTAATTGGGAGATTACGTTACAAAGATCTCGGGGAAAAAAAAAAAAATCACACAGGCATTGTCATTACGTAGGGGCGAGGCAAGAGAGTCACTGAGTAGCATCACCGTGGCATTTACTCTGTGCTAGTAGGACCCTAAAAATATTGCCTCTGTAAAAGGGGACAGAATGTCCTTTAAGTGAGTGTGCTTGTGGGCGATTTGATGTAGCTTCCCTGACAAGTGAAATTAAAGGATTTGGCTGTTGGAAGACATTAAAGGATGTTTCTTGATTCAGAAAAGAAAACCTTCTCCAAATCACATGCCAGCTCATTAATAGGAGGCTTGATATAATTTTCAGCAAATGTGACCTTAACCTCTACATTTGTAGATGCATCCTTCAAAAGGAATTTATTCCTGCTCACTATTACGTGCTGGCAAAAGCATCAATAAGAAGTTAAAAACTAAGCTGGCTCCAAATTGGGGAAGAAAACATCACAACTTCCTTTAAGGATCCTTTCATCCCAAACTGTTTCCTGTGTAAGGGTCAGTGGCCAGGATTCTATAACATGGATTATGAGATTATTATTCTGCTTGAGTCTTGACACATCAGAGAGCCACTTCTACTATGGGCCAGGCTCATGCTGTGCATCTAACCTACCAATCCCTGACAGACCTGAGTGAGGTTAATGCCTTCCAACGAGATACAACAGCTGGGGCTGGCTCAGCAAACAGCCAATGCTTGGGAACCAGATGAAGCTGCATTGTGGGTTAGTGCCCACTTCTAGATCCTAGTGGGGTGGCTTTGCACTACACTAGATAGCACCTCAATGTTGCAAGGAAATGCTTCAAGGTCAAGTTAGCTTGTGGATATTTAACCTCACCTTGAGTTAACTCTCCATCAAATCAAAGCAGCTACCACACTTGCCGACATTTTAGCAAGCACTTATTGCTTCATCCATTTATTCCAAAACAATCTCCTGTGGACATGAAAAACATCAACACCAAATCAAGTACCTCCTGCATGGGTGGAGGGCAACAGCATGCTAGACTGTCAGGCTCCACTTCCTGCTCTAACACATTCCCTGTGCATTCTTGAGGTAGCCCGAGCCAAAAAAACATCAGCCTCAATTTCACTGCCCTCTTCCCAGTGCATTTCAACCTGGAGTACTCCCTACACAGATACCACATGTGTGAGATTTGTTGCCAGGGATTTCAGCCACTCCTCAAAAACACACATGAGTGGTTTCAAAACAGGACCATGAATAATCTCTGGGGCTCAAGAAAAATAGCCAGTGAGACTTTCTACATGGATGTGGTATTCCATGAAAGCCCAGGGGAGGAGGGAGGCAAGCCCAAATGAAAATTGAAACTAGCTAAACCAGGTAATGCCTTATCTGCACCACAGGCTACTGGGAGGATGAAATATTATTTATTCTCTTATACAGCATCTGTAATAACCAAACTTGGCAGGTTAGGACATCAATCAATGTCTATACTAAGGGGAAAAAATTAAAACAAGTCCATTGTACACAAACAAAATACAAATACTTTGGAAATTAAAACCAACTCCTGCTACAAAGAGCAGAGTAATCTGAAGAGGTCTTCTGATGGCAGGAAATGAAGAGACCCAAAAAAAGAAAAGTTCAGAGGGAACTTTCCCTAAAGAGTTTTTGGAGAGGCCTGACAGTGCCATGTCACCTGTTCAGGTGGTACCTCAAGGATCCCTTGAGTTTGACAAATTTATACCTTAGGAGATTTATAACCCTCAAGAGGGACTGGCAAGCCTGAATTTAAAAGTCAAATCTTTAAAAGAAAGGAAATAAAATATGAGTGTTTTTAATAATTTTATGACTCAGATTGTTAATTTAAACACCACCAAAGATCAATTCATAATGCATGAGGCTAATCCAACCTAATATATGGCTATATTATTCCATCTCCTTATCAAAAATATTAAAATATGTATAAAAATGATTGTACAAATGGGTTTCTGCTTCATCTTCCACAGTCTTGGAAGAAATAGTATTTATGAGAGTAGAGTAGGTGGGTGCAGAATTATATTCAAAGCACTACAGTATTCAGCTGTGAGATGACTGTGAGTCAAAAGTTTCAGGGCATTTAAGTATCATAGAATGCTGAGGACATTTTTGCTACCCCACACTTCTTTTCCTTTTCTTACTCTTCTAAATTTTAGCCTGAAGAGGTTAACAGCAACTTTGCAAAAACTACCAAGGTCAGATATTGGGAACAACAGCTATGGCTATAGAAAAGCATTAATCAGCAGATGCTGCAAAAGACAAACAGTGCAGGTCTGGAAATGAAAGCAAGTTCTGCAGTGCAGCAGTGCCTGGCAGATATTACAGCAGCATTTCTGCTAGAAGTGTGACTGGTGAAATCAGCAGAGAAGGATGCAGCTGAGATGTAAGCCTGAACATTTGCAGTGCACATCACCAGAGAAAAGAACCTGTGCTATTGTATTTTAGCTCTCACGAGTCAGTAGTGCTTTGAGCATAAGGCCAAGCTGCTGTAAGTAGTGTATTTACAGCACAGTGCAAGGCATAACGTGAGTGGTAAGTGTAGTCTGTAAGGAGGATCATTAATGCTCAGACTACTAGCAGCTACAACTGGATCTTGAGCTTAAGTAGGAGAGAAAACATTGATTTGGTAAGGTTTTGTTAAGGTTAAGAAATCTCTCTTAGATGCTGTCCCTGCTGAATACTCCAAAAAGCATTCTGTGGTTTTAAAGAGGAGGGTAAGTGATGCTTTATACTGAATTCACCTAGCTCTGGTTTCATTCAAGGTACCTTAGGACTTTAGGGAACAGATTACCACTCCGTGGCAGTACAGCTGTGATATTTGTGCAGCACATTGTAATAAAACCCACAGAGTGACTGGCTCAAATGTGACCCTGTCCAGATGTGAGAGAAGGTGAAACAACTAATTTTCTCCAATGATGTTTTATCACTACACTGACCCATGGCATGGCAGTGAACAACAGCAATATGTGCACAGACTGTTCTTACTGCAAAAGAGCTTTAACTGTTTGAAAACAAAACAAAGGAGCACTATAAAATTATCTGCCTGCAGTAAGGAAAGGGTGGCAGTTGCAGATACCCTATCATATCTTAGATTTGACAGCAGTAAAAATAAAACCACAACAGAACTACCTGCATGATTTGGAAGAAAACAGAAATGTGCCTAGGTTTGTACCTATTGCTACTGCAGTCAACTGTATTGTATATGAAAACAAACTTTTGTTTATATGCAAAATTTTAAAAATTATGCTGCTGGCTCAGTCAGCTACTATGAAACTCAAAAATGAGCCCTAGACCAATATGAGATCTCAGACATTGGTTGCTCTGTGCAGCGAAGACTGCATCTAGAATTAGCAACCTTGCCATTTGACCGGTACATGAAGTGCATGATTCCACTTCACACACACAAAAATACAGGATTTAAAAGCACTTGTAACCTTGTAGCATAGCACAGAAAAGTACATCAGACGGTATGGCCAGTTTGGGACTGTAATACTTTTTGTAGGATTTCAAATGCTGGAGTGAGGCTAGGATTCAAAACTTGCAATTGTTCAAGCAGCTCTGCTTAGTATTCTAAACATGCACCACTTAAATAATTCAAATTGGACTGCGCAATGCAGCGCCTTCTAAGCTGGGAAGTCAGCTGCGTGTTGTGCTCACTAGATTAGATAATTTGAGCATGGGAAGGGCATCGTACAGTGCAGTGCAATTTCTTCTCCCAGGACACACACTGGAGAGCAGCTACTAATCGGGCTGTAACCCTTGCAGGTGCAGAATGCCAGCAAGTCTTGTTATTTATTCACTTTTTAAAGAAAGCATGTGTTACGTTGCCATCAGAAAGCTTGCTAGAAAAACTCCAGTGGCAGTTGAGATAACCTAAAAGCTGGGCTGGTCCTGACCGAGCAATGTAATGCACATTCAGTGACCTTTAAAGAACAAACTTAAATCCCTTGATTTCAGGAAGACATAGCAGTTAATTTAAAGTCAGGCCCGCGGTTACCTATTTTAACACAGAACTGGGCCTTGGTACATAAAACTCATGTCCCAGCATAGACACTGTTCAGCATTCCATGATGTCTTGTTTAGAACAGTTACTTTCGTGGATGGAAGTGATCTGGCACAAATTAGTTCAGGTCCACACTGATATAGTTACACTAATGTAACATCAGTTAGAGGAAAACTTATTCCAGGATAAAAGAATGATAACTGATTGCTGTCACAATCCCAGAATAACTGGCATAAACTAGAACAACCTCTTACATTCCACTCCCACTGCAAACAATGTCAAATTTCTCATTTCCAGCAGCAGAGATTTAAGGCAGAAACTGGCAAGCCTATTTAAGTATAACCACATTTCCTTTAACATTATTGATGAGGTGCTCTATTAAATAGGCCCAAGTCTGCAATGATTGATGTGAAGTGTGTCTGTACACCTTTTATACAAAGACCTTTCCACTGAATTGCCAAAGAAATTTGCTTCCAGCATTTATTGTTACTGCTGCTTCCCACGCAACTCAGATCTAGCAAAGTGCACTTGACGAAAGATTCAAAGGGATTTTCATAAACTGCCCATGCTAATTGTAGCAGCCAGCACAGGTCTGTAGGAAAAAGTTATTCTTCTCCTTTCAAATCTTCCACTGTAAATTGAAACCTCTTGTGAAGGTTTTTCAGCCTGAGAAATGCCTAGAGACTGACATTTGAGAACAGTAATCACACAATGGAGCAGATCTACCATATGGCTCAAAGGCCAAGATGTATCCATGCACAGTACCTCCTGAACAGAAAGAGTGCAGTTACCTTCAGCTTTTAAGGCTGACTTTGCATGTCCTATGGCTTCCCATGGAGATGGAATATCTAGGAACACGGCATCCGCAATGTTTGAGACACCAAATCCATTTTTGCAGACATCCTGGTTGGTCACTGTGACCAGATGCTCCACCCCATGCTCCCGAAACTCCTCCTTGGCCTTCTCTGCTCTCTGTTGGTGGAACTCCACAGTGTACAAGTGTCCTGTAGGAGCCACTGTCCTGATGACAGCATGGGAGAGGGAACCGCTGCCTGTACCTAGAAAAGACAAATAACTCATTAAATGCTTTTTTGACAGGGCTAAACATCAGAACAAAGGACTTCTGCATTAGTCTTGAATACTGGAACACTTACTTAAAACACAAATGCACAGAATCCATTAACCACACTACTGAAAGAGAGCAGTCCTTCCTTCACAAGGAGAAGGGAACGAAACGATCTAGGAAACGATCTTCAAGGTTGTCAACACATTAATTAAAAATCTGGTGAAGTCATGACCTACTTGCTCACCCTGAAGTAGAAAAAACAATGCCAAGGGTCAGCTACAGCTCTAACAAGTGCCACAAAGGAACAGGAAGAAGTAAACATGACAGAAAAAATCCAGGGAAATTAACCAGAGAGGTTTTTCCAAAGTGTCAGACTCTTTTAGGGTGAAAAGAGATGAAGGAAAATTTTGGGATATTTTCAAAGCCTTGTACTTGATTTAAACAAAGAAGAGATGTTGGTTAGTGCTTGTGCTTGAAAATTCTATTGATGTCCGTGCAAACAAATGGTCTTGAGGACATGGAGTCTGTTTTGCTCAGGCCTTTGTAGAGACACTGGCCATCCTCAGCTCCCACTTGTATTATCCAAAACTAAAGCCTCTGGGCTCCGTGCACTCATGCTGGCTGAACAACCTGACTTCACAGGTGACTTACATACATATGTGCCTACACAACCTTAACAAAGCCTAACAAGATCCATCAAATACCTAAAATCAGATGTAAGCCCAATTCCCATGTACAACCAGGGAATATTCAGACAGAGTTTACCCCTTGTTTTAGTTTGATATTTTGGGAACTTATTTTAACTGATCTATTAGTGTATTAAATAGTCCAATGACTAATAACTAACATTTTCACTGAAGAAGACATCCATGTACCAATTCACATTTCACATTACTCACTCAGGTGGCATTAAACAGAATCACCCCCCCCCCNCCCCCCAACTTAAAATCCCACAGCAACACCAAGTTATCCATTTATAAGTCTGTACTTGGAACACATTTCTCCTATAGAAAAAAAAAATCTATTTCTAGCCATCTTCAATGACGGTTCAGGCTAAGTTTCAGCCTGAAGCAAGTTTTTTCAACTAACATAAATATTGAAAAAAAAAAAAGTACAGAACTTGAAGTACTGCAGTGGTAGAGAATGCTCAGAAATTAGTAGAAAGGAAATTAATTAGGGGACATAGAGGCTGGTACAACTGCTTAATTGGAGCAATACTTTTCATAACCACACAGGAAGTCAAGAGTTTACTGACTGATCCAAGGTTCTTGCCCTCTAGTCACAGAACGGGAGGGACATTGTCGTGACACTGTATTTAATCAGACAGCTCTGAAAGGGAGCCATTCAGACCGTAAACACAGCTCAGGGCCCATGTTTGCCACCAGATCAACCAACTGCACTGTGAAATAAGCACTGCTCCTCTGCTTCCCTCTGAGAGGGCTTTGACCCCATCAGGCAGACCCACACCCTCCCCTCAGCTTTAATGAGGCAGATTAGATGGGGAAGGAAGACCTACAGATTTTAGCACTGGCCTCACAGAGTTCCAAAAGAAGAGAGAAACTGTGATGCAGAGGTTTATTTAAAGTGAAAATCCATATATTCATGCCAGTATTAAAATAAAGCAAAAGACATGCATGCACACATGAAGAACTATTTGGTCATGCCACCCGAAATGTCCACATAAGCTTTTCCCTGGTCAAAAGGAGTAGTGGTAGCACAGCAGCCACATGGTTGCAAAAACTCAGTGATACATGTGAATAGCACAGAAAGAACATTTAATTGATTTTTTTTTATATATATAATGACAAGAGCAGAGAACTATTCTTAACAGGATGCCAAAATGACAGGAATTCTGCCAGAAGGCAGAATTGCAGCTCTGAGAACTTTTGCAAACTGATGGTACTTATTTTACCTCTCAAATGGGCAATGCTGCACACTTTCTGCATCTTTCTCTACTCATCTAAATCAGTGAACAGAAGGCCTGGCAGCACAGCTGGGCTCTAAGCAGAAGAGAGAGGCAGCTTGCACGTGTATCCAGTTTCCTTGTTCATATTCTTTTACATTTTTAATCACTTTCCTTTTAAATCTGCTCTTAAAAACACTACTGTTTGTCATTTTCCTAGGAAAACCCATGAACTTTTTTTTTTTTTTTTTTNNNNTCTCAAGAAAAACCCTGAATTTTTTTTTTTTTTTTTTTTTTTTTTCTTCTTCTTTTCTGGTAGTCTTTTTTCATTCACAAACACTCCAAGCCAAACCCTGCACTAAAATAGGATGCTGGAAGTCACCACTTGCAGGTGTATTACTGAAGGAGCTTTTTTTAAACAAAGTTGGCAGGAATTATTTATTGCTGACTGGCTACCGCAAACATGAGAATAATACACATGGATCACATTTTAGCATATCAAGTTCCATCACGCTAGCATCACTAATGAGAGTGCTGCTGAAGACGCTGCCTGCCTTCTCCCTGACAACACTCTCAAAACTGCAGGAAACAAACAAGATGACTATGAATCACCCATCATTGTAAAATCTCTCCTTGAAGAGCTGACAGCCCACAGTCCTGTAAAACCATGATGACCCTCAACTAGTTCAGCACGCTTGATGTCATTCATTATGAATGTGAGGGTCTGGCAGTTCAGCATGAGTCCACGCTCAACACAATCTCAAAAGTCCCATCAGCGTTGTCTAAGGAAAGCAGAGTTCAACTCCTTGTTTCTTTGATGTTTATGAATGTTTATATTCACCTTCTCCCCTGCAAATCTTCAACACGGCTCCTCCTGCCACCTTCTGAATTCTTTTTCAGATTCTCTTTGACCTTATTTCAAAATCATTACTGAAAAAAGCACCATGAAAGGTGTTCTTAGCACAATACAGAATCAGCCAGGAAAGAAGCAAAATGCAAAGAGTTCTACTGAAGACAGGAACTAGAATGCTACCAAACCTGAAATATCATAGCTGAATTACCAATATACAAGTGAACAAACCCCCTGAACACTCAAAAAATATTTTGTATCAGAAGAGGCAAGGTAAGAACTAGATGGACCTATCTCATATAGGTGCTGTGAAATGGCTATGGTCCTGATTTGACCTAGAAAGTGGAAGGTAAGACAACTTCTAGAACAAGTACAGTTTATACTTTTTACACCTGGATGCTTGCCTCTCTGACAGGTTGTACTATAAATAGCCTTAGAAATGGTTTGCTCTCTGCCACAGGACAATTGCCATTTAACTACAGCATATTAATCATGAATGGACTCTACAGAAGAGAAGTAATTCAAACAGTACCAAAGACATTCTTAACACCAGAGCTGCTGTTTCAGAGTTCACTTAGGTGAGCACTTCAGTCATTGCTAGCACCTTTGGAAAATACGATGCTCTTTTACACTGACTGTTCTATGATCTTAATATCTCTAGTCAAAAATCATTGTTGGCATTGCAGACATTTAATTAAACACCACATGGTCCCAAATACACCACACGGTCCCAAATATGCCATACTCAAAGCTCACAATCTGAGGAGAAGGCAGGAGGACGGGAAAGTGGTCCACCTTAGTCCCAAGGCAAGAATTACCAGCCTGTATTAAAACCACGAGTTAGGAGGCTAATGACCTTGCAGACCAAGGTAGCCTTCCTCCCTTCTTCTTGGGCTCAAGCACACTCTGTTCTTCTCTGATACATCCAAGCTCACAGGAGTGTTTCTGCCCTCAGCCAAGACAAGTAAAACACTGTAGTTTTAGAAGGATTTCAATCTTAATGAGTGGTCATCTAAACCCTAGCTCAGCACCTACTGATACTTCCTTCTGATCTGTAGTCAGGAAATACTTAACAGATGAACTCCTCAATCATTCCCCTTGATCTCAAACAGATCCGTTCTTCTCACTCTGCTTATTCAACTGACAAGTTTTTCACAGAATCCTATACACACCTCAGCCATCTGGAGACAATGCCCATGTTCAGATTGTTTCTCACCTTTTCAAAGCTGCAGTGGACAACATCTGATCTGTTTGAAAAGAGTGTGCTATTTCAACACAGTATAGATACACAGAACACTATCAATAGAAACGTTGAGTGTTACCACAGCATCTGGCATCACACGTGACTGATAACCGAAGAAAAGAGTGTATTTTTACACTGTTTTCTGTTTAGTCTGGTTTCTTATTGCAAAGGATATTTGTCTAATCTCCTGGAATCACACTATAAACTAAGTGATCTTCTTCTGTGTTCCACTACACATCCTCATCACAAGCTATTACTTGGCTCACCTTCCCTAAAAAACCTCACTGTGAGTCCTATTTAAGAAAGGAACTATGAATTGTGATTTAGGACCTATTGATGTTTACAGCAGTGCATAAGCAATCACATTTTTGAATAAAGCTGAAAAAGCTCTTAAGTGCGTGCATAGAATGTCTTGAGTTAAAAGGGACCTTAAAGATCATACAGTTCCAATTGCCCTGTAATGGGCAGGGACTCCTCTCACTAGACCAGGTTGCTCACATAACAATTTACCAATACTTCATCTGTACAATAGTGGTCACACAAAGTAATACTCAACAGTTATTTTTAACAAAAAAACCCTTCCTCTTAACCTTAGTTTTACCTAGGTTCACATTGCTTGAAAACAAGAAAAGTGAAAAGTATGCAGAGTACTACTTTAATAGTCAATACAATATCTAGTAAAATTTTTCCAGAACTGAAGTTTTTAGTGCAAAATTTGGCTACCTAAGATGTTCTAAAATGAATAAATACAACAAAACAATGACAGCGTTGCTGCGTTTGTCTCCTAGCTACGCCACTTGGACCTAGAAAATAATAAGACATGAGTCAGACATGAGAATGGAAGGAGCCTGAAAACCAAAGAAAAATTATCTTAAGACAGAGCTAACAACTCTACAGCTACTGTCTGTCAAGAAACACTGAAAAGATAAACACTGCTCACTCTACATGAGAAGTTTATGTAAAGGAGAACCATTAATGATTTTTAGCAAATATATCAAGAGATAATAAGCACCTGATGAAAATTATCTCTAATATGATACTGTAAAGATAGTCCAGGACAAAAATCATGGTGGCAGAAGTGAGACACAGCAAGAGGAGAGACAAAGGAGGAGAGGGAAGGAGAGTTCTGAGATGAACTGATGGCTGAAAGAGGAAACAGCAATCAAGAAGTTTCCTTTACAAAAGATTAGGAATTTTTCCTTCTTATCTATTGTGGAAACCATACTGAAACAGGCATTTTAAGCAGCATGATGGAGGTCAGAGAGGGCCATTGTTCACTGACCAGACTGAGGAGCTGAGGGAAAGATAGTAAGAAGTTTGTAGGGCTGACACTGCCTACAAAAGGAATGTGAATATGAAGACTGAAAAGGTTTTTTACTTAGCGATTCAAGAGTTGGAGTTCTTAGGGAAGGATCTTCTGTGAATGGACATAACATTGTTAAGTTCAGAGCTGCAGAAAACACACATGTGGTAAACAAGTGAAATGTTAGGATGAAAGTGAGTCCAGAAAGTCTGGAAACAAATGCTTTAGAGTATAAACAACATTGCTCATCAGCTGCAGATCAGCCACAAGTCTGAATATATTAGAGTGATGCCTGATATGGCCAGTTTTGGTTAAGTTCTTTGGTATGTCAAGATTATAGTGCTCTGCCCTATGTTTGTAGTGATGAGGCCCTTCTTAAACTTCAAAAGGTGCTATCCAAGGATTGAGTTTTCTAATTCATCTCACACTCTAACCTGAACAGCTGCTAGGAGGTAGATAAGGGAGACACCATCAAACATATACTTAATTAGCATGAGCACTTTTCAAAATCAAATTAATACTTAGAAACTTGGACCTACAGTTTATGCTACAGGTAAAGTTGCAAACAGTTTACCTATACTTACACCACAAAAATTGTAAACATGAGCAGTATTTATCCAAAACTCAGAGGAGTCATAAGCATGCAGCTAACTTGCTGGGACTCTGCAATAAACTATTAATCATTCATTGAGTATCCATTAATCATTAAGTCCTCACTAATTTTTAATGAGTGTACTCTTAACAAAATCTATACCCAGGTTGTGACTGTGAAAATTTCATAATTGTTTTTTAAAAGCTCTAGTGTAAGGCTGGCCAGCAGGTCCCATTACTCCTCAGAGAAACCAGGAGGACCCAGAATACTGTTCTCAGTCTTGAGAAATCCAGTCTGTGGGCTCATAAACGCATTGCTGTGTGGCAACAAACAGGGTTTAGCAATTTTTAATTTGGGATTTTGCTGATGTGACACAAAAGAATCCAGTTAACATGTGAGCCTGATTTTATTGATCAAAGGATCACTGGGATAATGATTAGAATGTGTTTCACTAAATTACATTTTGTCCAAATACAATGCTCCATCATAACAAAAAAATATTTTGGAGATTTTTCTGTTTAAATGAGGTTTCCAAGTGCTGCATTGCATTTCCTGGGCAATTTAGATGGTCAGGACAGGCACATTAAGAGAAGTCAGTAAAAAGGCTTAAATATGTGGCATTGTAAAGGGGGCGTCGGGGGAAAATTCCACACACTTTTGTTTGGAAAAATATCTGAAAGGTTTCATATTAGTTCCAATGTAGTATAAAATGTGAAAACCTCAACATCTGTTACCAAACCGAGTTCTTATACTACATGCAGCTGTAATCACTGGACGGCAAACAGCCTTGCCTGGAAAGACGACATGAAGATTAGTTTTGGAGAGTGTGGTGTCACATAAATAAAGAAGATTCAGCTTATTCCTTTGTCTAGACAGTGACTGCACATGCAATGAACACAAATGGCATCAGAGTTACCTGATGAGAATGAAAGTTTCATACTACTGGGCCACCCACACCAGGTATTTTAGCAGCCATCTCAAGTATCCTTCAATTCTGGAAAGCTCAAGTTGTTAAAGATTCCTTAGACCAGGGACCAATCCCTTCAAGAGATCTTAGTTCCAGCAACATGGTTAACAGTTTTAAATCTTGATGTACCTTTATAAATTAGAAATTAGAAGATCATATTCCTACACCTCCACCATGAAACATCAGGCAGTTGCTGAGCTCCCTTATAGCATCAACAGAGTACGCTTGGACCATTTTAATTATGCATGCATTGCTGTCAAGCTTGGTCTTTATGTATTTATTAAAGACCATTAAAAACAGTAAAACCTGTATTAATAAATCAGCTATGTCGAATAATGACTAACCAGTTTAAACTGCATAATACAAGTGACAAAAAATAAAGCCTTCTGGTTATTTTACTGCATTTTTCTAATCACACACAGAAGACAATTTACACTCATATTCACAACATTACAGCATGACACTGAGGGTATCTCATCTTACTTCAGCTTTTCTTCATACAGTTGTGGAGAGCAATCCACAATTCTGCTTGCTTACACTGGGTAAATGCAGAGCACTCTTCCACAATTTAATTAGCAAGACAAGGAAAAGAGCTTGGCCTGTTTGCAGTGTCTGCTGTGCCAGTCTGTACAGCTACTATGCCCATCAGTTCAATTTCAAATAATAAAAAAGACAGACCTCCATGCTAATTAATGCTCGAAATACATCTGAAACCAGCACCAGCAGGAAGCAGACTCAAATGTCATTACTAGTCCAGATTTCCTGTCTCGTTTCTATTAATCGCCATTGGGCTGGTTCCATCTAGGCCACACGAGGTTAATCTAGAACTAATGATTTTGGATCACTGAACACTGTCTAATTTAGGATGACATCAAAGCAGGTTACATCATGACACCGGAGGCTTCAGTCATCAATACCTGTAAAAACTTCAATTCAAATCACAACTTCTGGTCAGTTGCAAGCAAATTGGCAAGTCTGCTTCAAAGTTAACTAAATGAATATGGTGCAATACTCTTTCTTACTTTCTTTGTGAATGGCGACTCTTTCAAGCAATACAAACAAAAATATAGTAGTAGAGTTGTCCATTTCTGGAAAACTGAAGTTGCAATCCTTTGACAGCATAGGCATTAAAATAAACCTGGGAACAGTTTCCCATTAGCAAAAGGGATTGTTAGTGGCTATGACTTTTGACTTGTAACATTTTTTGGAATCTGAATAGGTTACTTCATCATGCATTTCTCTTTTTGGCTGTTTAGACAGGTGAGCTTTTAAAATACTTTCACCATCTATAGGTACCTTTGACATTACTGAAAACATTTTATGTGCAGTTCTGTACTTTAACATTTACATATTCCAAGTGTAGCGGAACACAGAGCAATTCAGCTCTCCCTTAGCCTGACTAATTTGCTCTATTTATTTTTCCCATCCTCTCTTAACACAGGGAGGGGAAGAGGTGAAGAGCTGCCCAATGAACAATGCTGCTGCTTTCCATGACAACCCTAAACATGCTTGATTGTCCTGCAAACCAATTTCTAAACTCAGAGAACTCAAACCTTTTAGCTTTAGCAAGGTTCCTGCATATGGCTTTGCCTGTTTGAAGTGCTGCTATAGAGCAAGCAGCTTCACATACCATCTGTTTCTTAATGGGCGCAACTGGATGCGTTTCAGTTGTGTTGGAAAATGGTCATTATGCCTGAAAAGCTGCCCAAAATTATGCTTGGGGGAGGACATGAAATGCAGTGCACTGCAATCCCATCATGCTGATCCTTTGCCCATATATATGCTTGGGAGGGAAGTGTATGAAAATGCTTCATAAAAAATCTAATAGGAAATTAAGCAAAACCAGGAAAACTAAGTACAAACTACCTCAGTCTGTAGTCTTCTAGAAATAAAAGATTTTACTCATTACTTGCAAATTATGCAAAATTATGGAGCCCATAATAAATTAAACCAAGTTTAGGAAAAAAAACACAGCCGTGTCATGAACACATTGTATTACACAGCTACAGTGATTTTGCATGCAGTGGCAGTGGTACAAATGGATTACACTCTGAAAGAGAAAGACAAAACAGATGTACTTATATGGTATCATATTATGTAAATACTTCCAATGTACCCTTATTGATTCAACACTGTATCTTCAGAGTCTCTTTTACTGGGTTACCTCAACTATGTTTTCTGAAACTGCAAATTTAAAGCCCAAATGTTGATTCAAATCATGTATTTAAGAATTTACTGAAGTACTTAACAAGAGCTTCAGAATAGGCAAAGAAAAATGTTTATATATTTATTCTAAGATTAATTAATCAAGTATACTCAGAAGTATACCCATACATGAGGCCAGGATACTGAGGTAACATCACTAGTTGAAGAAACAGCAGCTGATAACGTGCACGAGACAAAAGTTACTCAATTTGTAGTCTGGAAAAACTGTATCACAATGGAACAAATCTGCTTTTTCACGAAAATGCTGGTGTTAGATCTGCATAAAGGATTTCAATATATCAGTTGTTACCTGATTCACATACTATGGAGCCTGGCTTCAGTTCTAACATCATGGTGATTATGGAAATGTCAGTGGAATACAGAATCTGTGTCCTGTGTGGAAGATTCATGGTCCACAGTTCTGGAGTCGGATGAAGAATAAACACCCATCCTCCTTTACTGCAGGTCACTTTGGAGCCATACTTCTTGCCTATGAGGTCCGTGGAATGTCTGATGACCCCATACTTAGTCTGAGTTACAGTGCCATGCTGGACTTTCACAGGAAACATGGATTCATGGCCCAAGAACACAATAGCTGTGTCACCATCCTTTATTGTATCTCCATATTCAACAAAGCTCATTGTGACAGTCTTGAAGTTGGCTGATGGTTGTTACCTATAACAGAATAAAAGCCAAGACAGCTTTGCAGGATCACGATGAAGCTGAACAACACACATAAACCCAAGTAATTTTATTTTCCCCAATACAAAACAAACCCATGCCACAAATAAGATTTTAGCAAGAGAACTCCATTAAGTTCAGGTACCTCCCCCCAACAGTGCACTCTTGATCCACTTAAAATCACAGAAAAATACCAGATATTTGAATATAATTAGCATTTTTCCTGCTTTATGTTAGTGAAATTTTAGGAAATACATTATAATTTATTCAGCCTGCTCCACAATGCTGCTGAGAAACTTGCAAGGCTGACAGTTGAGGTTGTTCAGTCTGGAAAAGGAGAGACTTGCATAGTCTCCTTCTAATACTTAAAGGGGGCTTACAGGAAAGACAGTAAAAGACCCTTTATCAGGAAGTGCAGAGACAGAATGAGAGGTAATGGTTTAAAACTGAAAGACTAGATTTGGACTAGATATTAGAAAGAAACTCTTTTACTGTGAGGGTAGTGAGGCACTGGAATAGGTGTAGATGCCCCCTCCCTGGAAATGTTCAAGGCAAGGTTAGGTAGGGCTTTGAGCAACCTGATATAGCGGAAGGTGTCACTGCCCATTGCAAGGGGGCAGGAACTAGGCAATCTTTAAGATCTCTTCCGACCAAAACCATTCTAAGATTCTGTTAGTATCAACTTCATCACTGTTCAATTCCAGTTCACAAGTTCTCTGAGTATGCTAGAAGCAGTAACTTCTATTTCCATCTCCTGGTGTATCCCTTGGCAATTTACAGCATAGCTGTTATGTGCCCAGATATCAATCACTGGTTATTAGGACCACTAACAAACGTTTACTTAACAGTTTTCCAAATCAACATTTACAGGCAAGAAAAGTAGTATCTGCATTAATTTATGCATAAATTTCATTAACTA
>VWZI01011413.1:846240-969617 GCA_013396835.1 Psilopogon haemacephalus
CCATTTGCAAGCTAAAGCAAACAGTTCCATCACTTTAGGTCCATGGTCTCCAAGCTGCTTAGAGAATTACAATTAAAATCTGAAGTCTTTGAGAATACAATCCAGAAATTAGAAGGCAGCTTAGAATTAAACCTAGTGTTGCCTTTCAGACAAGGTAGATGACTGCCTAAACTGCAGGTTGATAGTCCACAGAAAGAATTGTTTAATGAAGAAATGGTGATTCCAAGGTTAGAAATTAAAGTCTATAACAGAAGGCCATGACAGTTAGATTTCTACTATTTCTTCCATGGGATAATTAAAAGCAGCATTACTTCCACTTTCAGTGTTAAGTATTTGAAACCAGTGCTTTTATATTAAATGTTTAACAGCTTGGTCCTGCTTCATCATTTTTATTAAAAGTTGTCAGTACTCAAATTCTAGTTTGCTTTTGTTGGCCAAAATTAATTTGCTGTTAAGCAGATAGAATTTCCCCCCCTCCCCCCAGTTACTGACAGTGATAAACAGATGTGTTTGTGGCCAAAACTTTCAAATCTTATGACACATTTATTGCACAAGATATCCAGATACCAAAGCAGAAATGGCCTGTCTGGACACATGATGAAATAGTAAGGAGGACATTCCATGAATTTGGAAACGTATATATACTTGACTTTGTGAGATAGCACAAATGCTTAAACAAGTTTCATAGCTCACACCTGATTATATTAATGTCTAAATCTTTCATAAATGACATTTGTAGTTCTCTTCCTATATACTATTAATGCAGTGCAGTTTTCAGCTCTTAGAATGGTACTATTTGAAAGGAGCTTGACTGTAATCCATTTCTTTCTCAGTATTTAGAATGTAGTTGTACTTGTGCAAAAGCAAGGTTCCTGCAACTTATCTGCATGGGTGTGGAGAGAATTATTCTCCCTTTGACTACACAAACTGGCTTCTAGTTTCTTTGCTTTCCATTAAGCCCGCACACTTACACAGCAAATTGCCATGACAGTGTATGCTGATATCACAAGTGACAGATCTCTTGGGTTCAGATCTCATCTGGCAGGTTAAATTCATATACTTGGGGTAATTGTGGGGTCTGTGAGTTTTGACAGTTTCTTTGTCTGCCCCTGTGGCATGGAGCAAAACGATATAAAAGTGCTCATTCTAGTTAATTTTCAGTCATTTTCCATTCCCTGTGCAGGGTCTCGTGTACTGCTGTTACCTGTGTCTCCATTACTGTCTGGGTAGCCCAGAGATCTCTCGGTATGGTATTATTTTTGCCACATGGTGCTTTGAAGTGGGAGTGGAAGGGGACATGAAGCAGTGGCTTGTGGCAAAGGCTTAGGACTTTTCTAAGACAAGAATGCTTGTGTCAACTTTACATTTCCCATGACTGCAGTGATCTAAACTACCTGAAAGGAGGTTGTAACTCAGGTTGGGGTCAGTCCCTTCTTCCAGGCAACCAGTGACAGAACGAAGGGGCACAGTCTCAAGCAGTGCCAGGGGAGTTTTAGGTTTAATGTTAGGAAGAAGTTCTTCACAGTAAGTGATTGCCCATTGGAATGGGCTGCCCAGGATGGTGATAGTCACCATCCTTGGAAGTGTTTAAAAAGAGACTGGATGTGGCACCTGGTGCCATGGTTTAGTTGATGGTTTAGTAGATGGTGTTGGGTGATAGGTTGGACTTGATGATCACAGAAGTCTTTTCCAACCTGATTCTGTGGTTCAGTGAATCAGACAATCCCTCGTAGCTTCACAAATGAAACCACTGAAATGACTGTGTTCCTTTCAACCGAAAGCCAGATATACCTCTCCCTCTCCCGACCAGTTTCCACGCAGACCCGGCAGACTGCATCTCCTCTCTCTTAGAAGTCTGCCTGCTTGACACGGCATAACCACCTCACCCTCCGGGAAGCGCAGGGCCCTTGGCATCACCAAGGGTGGTGAAGCCGCTACCTGGCCAGCTGCAGGCAGCCCGTCCCGGTGGCAGCCCTGCCCCACCGTCCCCAAGGGCTGCTTCTCCCCGCGCTCCCTCAGCGGCAGCCCGGCCGCCGTGCCGAGAGGGCGGTAATGTGATTCCCACCGCCGAGGGCCCGAAACCCAGCGGCCACTGCAGGCTGTCCCCAGGGTTTACTGATTTAATTCGACGTTTGCTGCGTGAAGGGAAAGTATGAGGGTTAAAAGCACGGACCAAGCAGGGAAGGGGAGAGACCCTCCCGGCCAAGTCAGAGGAGGGATTAGGCTTGCAAGGGAGCAGCATTAACCCGTGACGGCCCCGGGCGGCAGCTCTGCGACAATCAGGAGCGCCCTCGCCCCAAGCCTCCCGCCGCTCCGTAGGGCCTCGCGTCCACCCCGCTGTCACCAGCTCTCCCCGTCCCCAGAGCCGTTACCTTCCGGAGCTGAGCCCCTCCAGCAGGCCCGGCTCGGCTCTCCTCACACACGCGGTGCCCGCCCAGCGCCTCCTTCCGCCCCGGTCGCAGGCTGCTGACGCTCCCGCCTCCCCGCCGCCTCCGCCCTGACAGTCCTGCCTGAAGTCGGTAAGTCGCCGCCGCCAGTGCCCGGCTCGGTAAAACCTAGCTTCCACCGCCCGGCCTCTCAGCCCCACCGCCCGCAGCCTCGACCCGTCCCCTCAGCCTCCAGCCTTGCTGTCCGCCGCTGCCCCGACCCAGCCTGCTGCCCTCGCAGGGCTCATGGCCGAGTTCCTGAGGAGAAATCACAGTCACCCACTATCCTCGGCAGCCCTCCGGGGAGCGCTCGCCGAGCCGGCCAGAGTGGCCCTTCCTCGGCGAGGGGTGGCAGTCCCAGCCGGCTGTGGGGCTGTGAGGGCACAAAGGGGCAGCCTCCACTCTTAACACCTCTTGGTGAAACCTGAAGGGTCCCAGAGTTACCAGTGAATCCAATGGGAACTGGTGTTTGTCACCTATAAAGCATGTGTTTGGAAAGTTTTGAGGACCACTGCCAAGAATGGTGAAGTCCCTTCCCCAAGGAACAGTTCTGCCTTTGCCATCTATGGATGCAGGTCTTACCTCCATGGCCTGGGCAGGTGGCTTCTGGAAAGCTCTACTTGCCTTCCCCCAGGGCAGCCTGCTCCAGGGAAAGTCAGCTCAAGGCTGACCAAGATTTTCACACGGGTTTCATAAGGCTGTAGGAGAAACCACAATGTGGGCTAAGAAACTGCGGAATCATTATCTAAACCCCAAATAGCATGGTACTAACTCCCACTTCTGTCTCATGTTCAGGACTGAGGAACCCTGCATGCCCTAGTGGTGGGGGATGTAGTCAGGAGGCAGAGGAGCAAGGGAGGAGCATATCACCTCATCTGCTTGCAACAAGCCCAGGCCATCTGGCTTGGGATGGGTATGGGCATAGAGCATGTGAATCACCCTGGACGTGAAGGTAATGTTCCTGGCTAAATCAGATAGTGCTCTGTGCAGTGCTGTGTTCACTTGTAACCTGTAATGGACAATAGTGGAGAAAAAGTCATCCTTCCACATGCCATTTAGGCTGAGAGCCATTTAGATGACATTTTGTGATTTAAAAAAATTACTGTGATTCCACCATGTGTAAGGGATTTTTTGTCTGTTTTTTGTCTGTTACCTTCAGTGAGGACATATTTTTTGTTATGCTGTTGACCTGCCCATATCATAATTACAATAGTATTTGTTTTTTTAGTTATGAAACTTCCATCTAATCTAAATGTAATATATGCAGTTTCAGAGGTTTCTTAAACTGTCAACTCCTACTCAGCTGTTTTTCTGACTGGCAATCATCATTCTACTGTGCCTTTATATTTGCACCTACTCTGATTATTTTTTTTTTTTTTTTTTGTCATTGGTTGTATTTGTCATTGTTTATGTTCTTAAGGCCTTTTTTTCCTATGATGAGCTGCCGTTCAGATCACTGTGGGCCTGACTGTAAGCAAGATCAAGATCAACTCCTATTTTCCACAGTCACTCAGCTTACTGGAAATGATCTGCAATTCCCAAGAAGACTGCCTAAACAGCTTGAAGAAGTATACCAAGAATAATAACTAGGCAAATATATTTTAAGTTACAAATGTAAACTGTAAGAGAAGTTTCATTAGAGAATTGCAGATAATGCACTGTAAATAATGCACAGATGCAGCTATAACCAATTTCTTTAATCTACTGATACATGAATGTTATGTTTAACTTTCAAGTGCTGTTTACTTGTCAATTAGGTATTGGAAACAATTCAGTTGTTGGAAGCAAACCACTTTCCCATGCTGTTTCCTGGAATATTCTAGATTTTCAAGATGTTTATCTCCTAATTCTTCAGGTTCATTTTAACGTCCATGCAGGTAATTTCAGAATACACATTCACTAGCCAACACACATCTCCTCTTGCAGTTGTATGCTGCACAACATTTATAATTAAGCCTCTTAGGAAGTTAGTTGCATGGCCCATGATTAACTTACCTTAATTCTTTATTGTTAAAGCTCATTGCAGAGATCTCTGGAGTAATCATCCCAGCTTTCCATCCTGAACTGAGAACAGCAACATAGTGTGTAAGTCAGTATGAACTAAGGTATCATCCCAGCATGGAAAGTAACTCTTGGTACCTTTATCACAGTCTAACAGGCCATACAGGCTTATCCAGAGAAAATGTTCTCTCAGCAGATGAGCTAGATAAAATGATTGATCAGAGGCTGTTGACACACAGCACAGCATTTATAATTAAGTCACTAGGGAAGCTGGCACGGGATGCTGTAACAAAGGTAGGATCCAATTCACATACAGCTTTCAGGAAATCTGAAAATGCTGTGTGAATAAAACACAGTCAGGTAATGGACACCTCTGACTTCCTGCAAGCTAGAAATTTGTGAAATAGTGCTGAGGAAAAGGAGACAGAGGGCACACAGTTTGTTAAACATGTAAATTGTATATATTTTGGTTGTTTTGCACCTGTGACTAAACACATCTTCTTTTCATACAAAAGTTTTGTGAAGAAGAGTTGTCTGTGTCAGAGGTGCTTTAATGACTGGCACATTGAAACTACCACCATCTTGTAATAATGACTGACATTCCCTGTTCTTTAAGGCTGTGAAGGAAAGAGTGTACCCAAAGAATAGAATGAATCCTTAGATTTTTAGTTCTTGAGGTGGCCTTGACTCCACAAATCTACACAAAAAATATAATACAGAACAGTTGACTGCTTCTGTGTTTGCGTGGCAGTGGACAGAAGGAGCCTTCATACCTACCCTGATGTGTTTTTCTTCGGTGAAGAAAGACATCACAAAAATGTGGTGTGATGTGAGAAAATGCTCTTATTGTTATTTCTATTGTTCTACACTCAGAATAAAACTTGAGCATTTTACACTAAAAAAAACCCACATCAGAACTATGTTTGCAACTGAGGTCATCCAGCAGTATTCGACTTGAGGATTCTGAGTAGTATTTTACACATATATTCATTTTAATACTTGCTTAACAACGGTGTTATATGCATTTTACACTATTCTGAAGCATGAGCTTTGTTTGAAACTGGTAAAACATAGGGGAAGATTTTGTGAGGTTAAAAAGGCAGAGGAGACCTAGAGAGAGGATTTGTTCTTTGATCCAAGAGGTAAGAGACCAGACTTGTACAGACGCTCAGCCCTTGGCTTCTGTTGGAGATCTGTATACCCAGCATCTCAGTCTACCAGACCTGGAATAACTTGGAAATCTGGATGGCAGCCAACACGACACATTTTTATTTGAAGTAGTATATGTTTTTAATTTGGTAATTATTTCCTCTATATGTATATTAAAAAAAAAAAAAGAAAAAAAAAAAAGACTCCTAAGCAGCTGTGTGAAGTGCACATGCTTCTCTTTGCCGGGGTGAGGGTACTGATTGTGGTGCTGAAAGAATTGTGGCGAGGAAAGAGTTTCAGCTGATGTCTCCTGACATTCTCAACCTTTGTCAAAGGAGCTCTGCGGCTTAGATGCACATTCACATGGGTAAGTACGCTCTGTTTGGACAGGAGGATAAACATGGGCTCTGTTGTGAGAAGTACACGTCAGAGAAAGATAAAGAAACTGTTATGTAAAGGTGAAAGTCAGATCAAGATAGTAATGTTGTAATACATTTATTTCTGCAAACAATGGGATTCTCAGCTGCATCTTAGCTTTGAGACACGTCCTGCACATTCCTACAAAGACACCAGTGGAAGCCACCATTTTAATGAATTTCAGGTGAACTTACATCTTCAGTGGGAAATCAGCCACTCTCTAATAAAGCTTAAGACTTTTTTTTTTTTTTTTTTTGGGCGTATGACGTGAGCAGGAAACTCACTGCACTTTACACAACTTCCCTACTGCCTTTCAGATTAAACTGTAAATGAACCCATGAATTTGCAGGTGCTGGAGGTGAGGCACAGGCCAAACCCCAGAGCCTGCTGCAGGCGAAGGCCACCACTCTGGAGTGCTGGGAGGTGAATGTTAGACCCACAGCCCTGTCAGTTGCTTGTGCCCAGTTAACTCAGGGGCAGTTAATCACTTGTGTGGCTCTGGGCATAATGGTTCTGGCACTACAAAGCCCTTATTTTTAGGGTGGTGGCTTATTACACCTGTCAGTGAATCCTCAACCAAGGTGTGATCTCTGAACAGCTGCTGGCCGTGTGCCAGCGTTGGTGTGCAATGGCACTACCACCTGCGCACAACCTTTGGTTGATGGGATGTGGAAGTGGTTTTCCCCACATGTATACGTGCTTAATGAAGCCACCATGGCTGCCGTTGCCAGCCTGCAGCCTCAGTAAAGCTCCCCAGACCCCGTCGCTCCCCCTAGCCCACCCCCACAGGCTCCCCAAAGTCAGGGAAAATGGCGGCAAGCCTGAACCTGACCAGCGACAGGGCACTGACCCCACCCTCCCGCGCCTGGGCCAATGGAATGAATGGGCTATAAATAGCGGCCAATGGGGCTGTGGGTCGTGCTCTATATAAAAGAGGCGCGGCAGCGACTCAAGGGCTCCACTCCGGCTAGGGCGGCAGTGGGTGAGGACATCCTTGCTTTGCCTGCGAAGCCCTCGGTAAGTCGAAGGGCTGCCGAACCATCATCCGGCTTTAAAACAGAATTTTGGAATTTTTGGGTGTTTATTTGCATTTCCCCCCCCCCTTCTCCATTGTGCGGGGTGGAAATGGTTCTACTGGGGAGCGGGTCTGTGGGTGCGGCGGGGATCGATGCGGGGCCGGGGTGCCCGGCGTGCAGCTGGGGCGGGGGATGTGGCGCGGAGCTCCAGTGGGGCGCGGCGCAGGTGCTTACCGGGCTTGCCCCCAGCTGGAGCGGGCCCCGCACTAAAACCAGATTAACCCGGTATTTAGCAGGGTAGTTACATATGCTCGCCCTAGCCAGGTCCCCCGAGGGAGCTGTCGGTTGTGTAATGTCTTGTTGGATGCTTCCCACCCCTACGCTCCCAAGTCAGGGAGCAGCCGGGGCTCCGCAGGCGCCGAGGGCGCCGGGCGGTGTTACCGCTCGGGCTAGGGAGCGACGGGTCTCCCTCGCCCGGCAACGGCGGGAAAAGGCGCGACCGCTCGTCGTTGGCGTCGCGGTACCGCCCCGCTCACCTGCCGCCTGGACCGGGGTCCCGACGGGGCCGAGCCATTTCTTCTCCTGCCCCGCCAGCCCCGTGGTTGCCTGTCCGCTCCCCCCTCCCCAGAACTGCCGGCGGCGTCTGCCCGGCGTCGCCACGGCGGCTCTGCGCCGTCTTCGGCGCATCCCTTCACCCGGGCGTTGCCCCGGAGGAGCGAGGAGAGCCCCTGCCCTTGCGGCCGGGATGTTGAAGGACGGGACAAGGCCGGCGAAGGTGGAGAACTTTTTTCCTTCTTCCTTCCCGGCTCTTGTGGAAGGTGGTGTAGCAATAAGGGTGCAAAAGGCATGGGTGGAACAATAGCCAAGGTGACCTTGCCTGGGTGCCTGGCTTTCCCCCGGGCAACTTGGAGGCCTGCCAAGCCCCCAGTGATAGGCTTCCCCTCTTTCTCCCTTAGTGACCGCGGTAGGGTCAGACATGCCCTTCTCAAACAGCCACAACCTTCTGAAGATGAAGTACTCTGCTGCTGATGAGTACCCTGACCTGAGCGCTCACAACAATCACATGGCCAAGGTGCTGACCCAGGACCTGTACAAGAAGTTGAGGGACAAACAGACTTCCAGTGGATTTACGCTGGATGATGTCATCCAGACTGGGGTTGACAACCCAGGTAACAGCCGTTAGATCTGCATAATGATCTGTTCTCCCTCCTTACTGGAAGTGCTTCTTGACAACGGCACCCGAAGCTTTTGAGCTGCTGAGGGGCAAATCTTACAAAGCATTGAGAAATGGCTCTAAGCACATGACTGTGTTAAAAGAGGCCTTATTCTATCAAGCTGTGTTCCTTGTTGGGATCTGACATATCAATTCCCAGACACTTCAATTATGTAACTGCTCTGCTAAATACTTTCAAATTGAAAAAAAAAAAAAGGCAACCCACAAATACATTCTAATTATAACACAACCGGGGGAAAAAAAAAGTTGGCTTATCTGGCTGTTCTGGTCCATTCCTATTCCAAACTGGTTATGTGATGTTCCCTAGCACTTCTATGGAAAAAGGGGGAGCAGATGTGTTTACATGTTAACATTACAGTATTTATTTTTACTCTAGCAATATCAAAATGGCCCAACTAAATAATCAGAGACTGCCTCCTGATGAGGAGTACCCGGACCTGAGCACCCACAACAACCACATGGCCAAAGTTCTAACCTTGGATTTATACAAGAAACTGAGAGACAGAGTCACGCCCAGTGGCTTCACCCTGGATGATGTCATTCAGACTGGGGTTGATAATCCTGGTAAAATGCATTGAGACTATTTTGTGTGAGCCAGCTGAAGTGACTGGTGCTTTTGAATATGGGGACTTGAAAATAATCTTGTGGAGGTGATATTTGAGCAGACTACAGAAATGCAGCTGTCTGTAGCAGAAGGAACAAAAAAATGAAGCATGCTTGCCTACAGCGAAGCATGACTGTTTAGATGTGAAGTTCTATCTGGTGGTCTAAATTAGCTAGTGAAATTGGATGTGCTGTGCAAACTTGTCCTAAACCAAGCTTGACAAAGGAGCATGGTTTAATGGCAACAGCTATGGGTTTCCATAGCACTGCATTTTACTAACTGAAGTGTAAAATGTAGGGTCTCTCCAAATATTTTAATGTACGAATGCACTTCTAAGTGACTAGACCTGCCACTAAAGAACTTGCCTGGCTAGTGCTGTGCTGGAGTACAGCCAAATATCATCCAAACTTAGCTTTTCTGACTTTATTACCACTCCAGGCCATCCCTTCATAATGACAGTAGGATGCGTAGCTGGTGATGAAGAATCCTATGAGGTGTTTAAGGAACTCTTTGATCCAGTTATTGAAGACAGGCATGGTGGCTACAAACCAACTGATGAGCACAAGACTGACCTGAATGCTGATAACCTGCAGGTACAAACTTTGACCACAAACTGGTATCTACTGGTCTGAAAACGGTGTAAAGTTGTTGGTAACTTTCTAAACTGATTGCTCAGGCTCTGTCCCCTCACTTCTTACCAGCACAGGTCCACAGATTATGTCCAAGACTTAAGAGCTGGCTGCTGCAGGATGTTCATCTGGGTAAAACCAGGCAGCTGGCACACAGTAGGAGCTTGCTTCATGTAGCATAGGTCACGCCAAAGACATTCAAAATGCATTTCCTTGAACTGGGGTGCAGTAGTCAAGCTAAACAGCACTTTTCTACGAGTCAAGGGCTGTCATAAAACTTACCACTTTCTGCTATCTGATTTTGGATCTTAAATATCACCTGACTGTCTCAGAGAGTAAACATTACTGCTAGGAGTAAGGGTTTCAGATGTTACTGTAGACTCTAGAAATTCCTAGTGCCATGTTAATTGGCTACCCATAGGTTGTCTTGAAAATAGCGTGAAGTGTAGTGAACAATTCTTACTTGCAAGGGTAAACACGTAGGGAAACAAATTTGCCTTCTGCTAACCCCTCTAGAGTGCAGATCTAAAGGAAGCCCAGGCTGAAGTCTGAAATGGACGTGAAACTGACGATATTCCTGTCTTGTAGCCTTAGCCTCAAAACAATGGTTTGTGTATGTGGATACTTGAGCTGCAGAAAACAGTCCTGAAGTAAGACACTGTCTTAGTCCAAGTAGTCAGTGTCTCAAGTATAAGGTGCATGCTTACATCCATGGGAGCTACATGTATTTAGGGTAGGTATCAAGGTAACAGGGTTGTATTCACTGGTTTCTTAATCTTGCAGGGAGGTGATGACCTGGATCCCAATTATGTGCTGAGTTCCCGTGTCAGAACTGGCAGAAGCATCCGTGGATACTGCCTTCCCCCACACTGCAGTCGTGGAGAGAGGCGGGCTATTGAAAAACTCTCTGTTGAAGGTAAAGTGAAAACTGGGTGGGTGCATCGGGAAAACTGCTTAATTCCCTTGCACAAGGTGTTCTTTGTGGTTTGAAAATGGAGGCAGTTGCTAAAACCTGCCTTCCTCAAGAATAAGTATGGAGCCTTCCCTGAAAAAGGCTTGTTACATTACAGCTGTCTCAGCATCGCAGTCTGTAGCTGAGAGCAAGAGCACATGTCAGAGGGAAGTTGGCCTGTATTAAGTTGACCTTTGCTGATGTTGAAAAGCTGCTTTCTGTGTGTGGGGAAAGAGGTTGGTTCATTAAGGCTCAAATCTGACATGTAGTAAGTATGTAGCAACTTCAGGGCTTGAGTCACTGCTGCAGTATTTTGTGGCTGCCCTTAATTGACTTTCATTAATGTTCAGGTTGCTTAGAGGTGTAGTCTTGTTCTAGATGTGCAATTTTCTAGAGTATGGCCCAGTTTTCAGTGGAATTTCTCAGCTGCAGGTTTTTTTTCTACTCCCTTTCACCTCCATTAAGTGAGAGGAAACATTCAAGATGCAGTCCTGAAGACAGTGTCGTTGCACCAAAAACTCTCAAGGTCAGGGTAACAGTTCTGAATTAGAATAATACTGCTTATTATATTCGTGACCTTGATTTTTACCTGGAAGAAAGCACTCCACTTCTAGAATTAAGCAGCAGCAATGATTCTATACTATAAGAGAAAAAAGGCTACTCGTGTAAGTCTGGAAGGTGCAGATAAATTGTCCAATACTGCTCTGCATTCTGTAATGCTGCAAAGGCATTGCCATTGCAGATGAAAGTAAGGGAGGAGCAAATCCCCAGTAGATGAGATGCTGTCATGCTTCGTGTGTAGTCTTCAAAATGCTAAGAATGTTTAGTTTCTTTGGTCCCAACCTAAAAGTGACTTTCTTTCAGCTCTGGGTAGTCTGGAAGGTGATCTCAAGGGAAAGTACTATGCTCTGAGAAACATGACTGATGCAGAGCAGCAGCAGCTGATAGATGATCACTTCTTGTTTGACAAGCCAGTTTCTCCTCTTCTTTTGGCATCTGGAATGGCAAGAGATTGGCCTGATGCCAGGGGTATCTGGTGAGTATGCTTGGAAGGGGAGGAGTCAAAGTCCCGGGGAAAAAAATGTACTGCAGTTGTGGGTCATACTTTTGGGTAAATGGCAGCTTCTGAACTCATATTATTGAATCTAATGAGAAACTCAAGTGGTATCTTTTGGGGAAGTTAAATATAAACCCAGAAAAATTTAGGCAAGTGTTGCTATGCACCACACTGGGCTGGTAGGAACAAGCCATCTTGCCTAGCCTGTAACCAGAGCCTACCTATCCAGCACAGACAATTGAATCAGCTTATGAAAGTAAATCACTTCTACTACTTTAGATGTGCCACCACATTCAGTTCTTGTCTAAACAGCTTAGAGTAACTTGTAAGAAACTTTAGTGTTGGCTTTGCTCAGACTGAACACCTTGTCTCATCACTTCTGCTTGCAGAAACTCACTGATATTGGACTAGTATGGCTTTACCTGTTGTAGTGAAAAGATTCCCCCCCCACACTCCTCTAGAGGCTTGGTGACATGAGTTGACTGATGGAGAGGTGTGGAAAGGAAGGACTCTGCTTGTCAGATATAGGTCACCTACATAAAACTGCATCTCAGGAGCTTCTGCAGCATAATTAACTTTCTCCTTTGTAAGCCAATGGCTAGGATTTTTATCAGCTGGAATGCTCCATCTTATTACTGCAGGTGCCTTATTACAGTCCAGAGGAAGCATGCTTTTTCTGTAGGTCACCTTTAAGATTGCATCATCTACCTGCAGATTGCCAGCACACAGCACTGTCATCTGAGCATGACTAATCTACAAGCTTGAAGTGTAAAGTCTGTGTTGTCTGCATAAATAACTTTACTCATTCTAGTTAAGCTTTCATCCTAATCAAGCTGAGAAATTAATCAGCATAATAAATATTGATGCTGGTACTTGGTCCAAGCTAGGATAGGAGGGGACCACTGGTGTTCAGAGGTTTTTATAGCATCTCTGAAGAGCCCGAATCTGAAATGAATAGTGAAAACTCAATTTAGTTCCCAAATAAAAATAAAAATTTGTTTGACAGGATCTGACAATTCTCAAAAGGTTTTGCGAGCATCACTGTACAATGCTGCTGCAAAGTCTATACTGATCATACTTCTGCAGTATGACTGGATTTTAGAGTTTGATGCTGTTGAGACTGGCTAATGTTGTGTTATTAATAATTCTGAACTGGCCTTCAGAGAGGTCAAAGTAGCAGGGTAAAAACCACTAGCTTAACTGTCAGGCCTTGCATGCATAAAAGGAGCAAGATTAATGTCTGAAGAAGCTGTCTGAATAAAAGCTACAAGGATAATTTGGTACTATTGCAGTTATCTTGAGAATGTCGGGTGGGATGAGTAAGTTGTTTGCCTTGCTTCCTAGGCACAATGATAACAAGACCTTCCTTGTCTGGATCAATGAGGAAGATCACCTTAGAGTTATTTCCATGCAGAAAGGTGGCAACATGAAGGAAGTATTTACCCGCTTCTGTACTGGGCTAACACAGGTAAATTGGTATTGTCTGATCTGTAGGTGCAAATGGTTTGTTTATCTGGTTTGAGCTGAGAATGCAAACTGTCTTCTCCAGAATCCTGCGTGGTGGTGCTTCGTAGTCTGGGTCTCAGAACATCCTGATGGAAGTCCAGAGCTGTGAAGGCTCTGAAACAGCTGTTACATTAGCAAAGCATTGTGATGGTGAAATCTAAAACCTATTGTCTGATGTGGCACCTTTAGCCAAGTGTCTAAACTACACTTAAAGGCTTTCTACATGATTTTCCTAAATCAAGCATTGAGCGAGAGGAGAAATTGCTTGAATGTGGCAAAACCAGACTGAATTTTCTAGACTGAAAACTTTTTTTGGCTTCTAGTTTTCATCTGAACTTGAGCCATTTCAGGCTCTTCCCTAATACTAGCATATGCTACTCAGGCACATCTGTTAAATTAAGCTTCCCAACAGATAGTGACTGGTTTCAGTGTAGCTTAGACTTGGCCTGTCTCACTGCTAAGAGCAAGATTAAGGCCTTAAAAGCCTCTTCTTGGTGGCCCTTTGTTCCAAATGGAGGGGGCTTAGTGACTGACTTAAATAATGTTAAACTGTTGTGGCTGTTGCTATGTAACTGAAGCTGTAAATGAACACTAATGGACAACCTACATCCTTCAGGGCAGAGAGCAGCCTCTAAACATCCATTCTGTCTCTATTTATAGATAGAAACACTCTTCAAGTCCAAAAACCATGAGTTCATGTGGAATTCACATTTGGGATACATCCTGACCTGCCCATCCAACCTTGGAACAGGGCTCCGTGCTGGTGTGCATATCAAGCTACCCAACCTTGGGAAGCATGAGAAATTTGGAGAAGTCCTCAAAAGGCTTCGGCTGCAGAAACGAGGCACAGGTGAGAAGTGATAGTGATGTCCAGTCCATGCTGCCTTAAGACATCTGCAGAACCTTGAGTGCAGCCAGAGCCATGTCTTGGTCTGGCAGTGCCTACCAGACCATCCAGAAATAAACCCTTGTAAAGAGCAGGGAGAGAACCAATCCTTAAAATAGTATCTTGGAGCTGGGGATGCCAGTGCTCTGCTTAGACCTTACTGTATCTGGATATCTAGGTATGCCCTTCTGTGTGGTGTTGTGAGCACCAGATAAGGTGGGCCTGGTGGCAGCTGTTCTTGTTAAAAGCAGGTATGAGAATCCTGATTAACTTCTGGGTAGGAAGTAGCCAGTGTGTATTTCTGACCACAGGCTAGATGGCTTATGGGTTAAAGTAAGGAGCTGGCCTAGCGGTGTGCTCAGTGGCTCATGTTGGCAGCCACCTGCAGCTTTAGCTTCCTACATGTAGGAATGAGGCAGCAGTGGAAGCTTGTAGAGAATCCTGTTGCTGTGTTCCTACCTCAAGCTAGTGAGGGAAGAAAAGTAGACTCACCTGCCCTGTCTGTGGTCAGTGTACTAACTGCATTTTGTGCTGCAGGTGGTGTGGACACAGCTGCTGTTGGAGGAGTGTTTGATGTCTCTAATGCTGATCGTCTTGGCTTCTCTGAGGTGGAGCTGGTGCAGATGGTGGTGGATGGTGTGAAGCTACTCATCGAAATGGAAAAACGCCTTGAAAAAGGCCAGTCCATTGATGACCTCATACCAGCTCAGAAATAAAGCACTTTGTTCTTGTGGTTCCTAACTTATTGGATGAATAATAAAAATGTCACTCCAGTTCAAATGTTTGGGGTCAGAGCCCACTTAGTTACACTGTAGAGAAGTCTTCCATCCATCTGTGTTAGAGTTTATTTTTTTGATGGTTGAGATGTTGCTGAAAACAAAATAAAGTATTGTTTTGGCCTGAGATGTCTTAAATGTGTTAACTGAGTGAGATTTCAGTGGCTTGGTTTTCTTAGTTATGCTGGATGGACTGCTTTGTTTGCTGGCACAACTTTGTCAGTGCTGCTGCAGTTTACTTGAAGAGTGGTTAATGCAGTGTCCAAAGGGATCCTTTAGCTTGGTTTTAGTTACTGTAAACTTAAGAACTAGTGCTAAAACATGAGTCACTGCAAACGTGCCCTACCTCCAAGGCTTTGACTTGTACATCTGCTTATGGCAACTGTAAACTGTCATTATCCTAACTGCATCAAGCCAGGCTGACTCCTGCAAGGAAGGGGAGACAGATCTTGGTACAAAGGACTACTGTTTTCAGACAGGTCTTCCTGGGACAGCAGTGCTCTGAGGTGATTCTTCAGCCCATAACAGCAACACTGGGCTAGCTTGTGGGGAGGAGATCACATCTTTAGAGACAGTCAGAGAGTTGATATAAATACCTGTCTATTGGTATTAAGGAGTGGGGTGAAACATAAACCCATGCTTCTCTTTAGGTGATTTCAGCTCTATGAGGGAAGAGATGAAGGCTGTAAGCTGCCAGTTAGATGAAAGATACAATTTCCTGTTAACTTTCACCCCATGCACCAGCAGTTCCATGAACCTGAAAACAAGCAGTATAGTCAATTAAACCATACCAAGTAGTTGGGTTCTTTTCCTGAACCAAGTCTGGTTTGTGAGCATAGTGTTGTATCTAATAGTATGTTCTCCAGAATGGCTGCAGTTGGTGTACACACGTGCTTGCTGTGTGAAAGCATCACATAATTAACCTATAAGTGAACATTTCCAGAACTGTTGATAGCTAGGTGTGTTAGAACCTTGGTAACAACAGCTTTTGCAGCTCATGCAAGGTGGGAAGCAGATAGCACCAGCTCAGTAGCTTTACCTACTGCTAAAAAGTGGCTTTTAGAGAGGGAGTAAGCTGAAAGGTTGATGCATAGCTTCACAGCATGCAGCTTTATATAGGTTCATGTAGAAAACAAGCTTTTGTAAAGGCTGTGATATTTCTAAGGCTGTGATTGCAGGCTGTCACTTAGCTAAAGTGATGACTCCAATTGGGGTAAGATAATTAAATTTTGGTGAGGGAAAGGCTGAGTGAACATCATCTCAGATGAGATTATTCTTTTAAATATAGCTTTCTATGTGATTCAAATTTAACTGAGTTGGGGAGAGGAGATCACGTGTAGGAGTTTTGTTCTGTGCTGGCTCATGTTCCTGTATTCAAGTTAATCAGCAGAGGGATTTTTCTGTGCAACGTCTGTGGGAACAGGGAAGAGAACATGGTGCAAGAGACAACTGGTTGGTTCTGCATATTCTTCAGATTCCCCCTTGCTGTGCTTTGTGTCACTGTTCACAGATGCTTGGCAAATAGTTGATGCTGCATCTTGTAATCAGAGAGTGTTCATTTAGTGGTGCCTCTCCTCAACACAATGTCATTACTGCACTCACAGCAATTATCTAATGGAAGGACATGTCTGAAAACTTGTCTACTTTTTTTCTAGCTAAACCAGCTGGACTAATAAAAACATCTTTCTCTCTATGCATCTTGTTTCTCCTGTGTCCTTAGTCCATCAGACCTGCCTTATCTCCTTGTCTTGTTTTAGCCCCTGGGTCCCCACACTCTGAAACACAGCCTGTAGCTGGCTAAAAAAATTATAGTCAAAGCAGCAAGCTAGTTTTTAATGCTTGCATCCAACTAGAAAATATTTCTTTTTAATTGGTTTTCTTTCCCACCCATCACCTTTGCTGTGTTCCCTCCTCTTGCTGCTGCAAGAAATAACACAACTGTGCTTTTGTTTTGGCTTGTACAAAGCAATTGAAAATAGTCCAGAGAATGAATATGTCATGGAAAAAAGCTGGACGCACAGACTTACCCCAGCTGGGACTTGGAAAAACCTGAGATCAAGAGAGAAATTCAACCTCCCATCCCCTCACCCTGATAGCTTTGGTTTGATTCTCAGCATTACTCACCATCGCAGCCTGGGTTCCTGTGATGGGCCACTCAGATACTATGGTCATATGAAGTAGGTCATAAGGAGCAGATGCTTGCCTGTGCCTCAGACATCTGAAGTTGTGCTGAGCAGTGGCAAGCTGCCGTGCCTCAGGAGCGCCTTGGCCTTAAACTGAGGGGAGGGGAGGACATCAGTCACTGCTGTGTTTTATACAGGGGAAGTGTAATTACCCTTGCTGGCGGAGCCACGTGTAACTTTGGAAAGGACGTGGGAACTGGTGTGGCCAGCAGAGCCTGCTGGATGGGTGAGCCAATTCTCTGCCTCACGCCCAGTGGTAATGGCATCATTCCTCACCAAACCTGGAGAGCTGCACCAGCTCCTCTACTGGCCTAAAAAGTGCTGAGGATGAGTTGGTGCAGATGGGAAGGAGAGGGCTGGAAAGCCCTTTGGGCCATGCAGCCTAAGCAACCCAGAGGCGTGCTTTACCATGTTTCAGCTGAGACTAAGGAGCAGAGATAGTGGCTGCTATCCTCCTGCCTGCGAGAAGAGTCAAGCTCTGCCGGCTGTAATGCAGGCTTCATGTTGTCCTCTTCCACTGCCTCTGCATGCCTTGCTCCCATAAGCTGTCATGCTGTCTCTCAGCTGCTGGCTTTCCACTCAAAACGTGCACCCTTCTTGGAACATTTTCTAGGGGAATTTCTTTTTGTCATTGTCTTTTTCTTCTGTGCATTTCTGCTTTCCTCAGGAGAGCAGCTGCCCAGCTCTGGCCTGGGTGTGATTCTTGTGCAGGGAACCGCCTGTGTCAGCAGCAACCAGCCCAGTCCCCATGCCACATGCCTGCTGGGATCCCAAGGTTCTCACTCAGAAGATCCATGTGCCTGGGAAACCATTTGCCTCTCACATTATGCTTACTATCAGCAGACTGCCCATAAATGGTCCTTATTCCACTTTCATGCCTTCTACTGGAAAACTATTTGTGGTCTTCCAGCCACTTGTGGGCTAAGCCACATGGTGGATAGTGGTAGAATCAGTATTATGGCATCAACTCTGGGCACCCTCCCATGCTGTGGGAAGCTCCCAGGACTGAGCGAAGTGGTCAGGCTTCCTGCATTCCTCCTTGTGCCCACAGCCAAGTGAAAGGACAGGACAGCAGCTTCATGAGGAGGTCCAGATGCTCCAAGGAGGCTCCTCTTTTCTGGGACAAGGTGAGTAAACAGTCTGACTCCTCACAAAAGCAAAATGTGGAGCAAGGTGTTTTCATCTGATGGATGCTTGGTGAGAGCCCTGCTTAGGGTGGAGAAGGTTGCTACTGAGTTCTGCCCTCCACTGGGGATCTTCACTTGGCTTAGCCTGGCTCAGCTCAGCTCAGCCCCAGTCACAGCTGAGGCCAGGGCAATGTTTTCCTGCAGCGTTTGGTTTTGCCCAACATAATTAATCCATCACTAGGCCAAGAAGAAAAAAGGAAGGTGCTATTGCCTAATGTCTCCAGCATCCACCTTGGAGGGAGGAGGTTTAGGCTCCAGCCTGTCCTCAGATGAGCCTTACCATATTTTTGCGCAATGTGCAATAGGTTGAGCAGCAGTGTTGCAGGGACTTTTTTTTTCCTTGCTCCACCCACCTACTCACACACGAAAAATGCGGTAGTGTAGTGGGCAGGGCACGCTTCTGGGAATAGAGACAGCACCATGGCCTTTTCATCTCCTGTTTGCTTTACCCTTTCCCCTGGGAAACCAGCAGACCAACAGGCTCCTTTCACTGCTCTGTGTTCCTCTGGCTAGCTTTGCTCCTCACCTCTCCTTGAAACTGCAGTTACAAAGCTGGAAATAGCTGGGGTGAGCATTTGCTGCAGCCCACCACCAGCGGGACAAAGCACTTCACCATCCTGGGGTTTTGCTGGGATTATTTGTCCCCAGTGGAGGGGCAGTCAAGATCAGTGATGGAGGAGGGTACCCCACAGCCTAAAATGTTGAGATGAGAGGCTAATCAGAACCAGGTGTCTTGCATTGCCTGACCCTCTTCCACTTGTCTTTGACAGGTTTCTGATGCAGAAATTATGCAAGGTCCTGCCCAGCTCCATTCTGAGACCCAGCCCACTTGCTCTGTTTCCAGCCTCACAGCACCTCTGTCTCACTGTCTGCAAGCCATCAGCTGCTGCGTAGCAAAAGCCAGTGGTGAAGGCTGCCTTTGGGCTGCAGAGCTGTTTGGGTGTGGAGATGCTGGGTATCCCCTGCCTTTTGAAAGAGCCAGGCTGAGTGCACCAAGTGAGAATCCACTACATCTAGTAATTAAATTGTCAGTGTTGGCTCAGACTGGATCAACAATTGATGGGGGAAATCTGCATTACCAGACAGAGTAAAAATAAACAGAGGTACATCCACACTTACCACAGGTTTTTGTTTTCCTCCTCCAGCCAATGAGTAAGACTATGAGAAATCATACACACATATATATGTGTGTGCATGTATATTTTTATATATAGATATACATCTTTTGGTATGTGTGTGTGTGTGTCTATATATGTGGATACAAAATGTCAAAGAGCAAAATGTCTCATACGTAACACCTGGGAAAATGGAGAGAAAAGGTAACACTCAGAAAAATGTGAATGTTTTGGGGTTTATTGAATGGCAAAATCTTCATCTAAAAATATAGAATGGACAGCTTTGAACTTCCTACGATACATATTCAGAACAAAACCAGAAATTAAAATTGGCCTAGCAGATACATGCCCAAGGCCCAGCTTTTTGTAAGGACCTCAGCTTCTCACTGTGTTTATAGCCAGGTGGGTGTGAGGTTTGGCCAATGGCAGATCAACACTGGCAAATAAACTGACCTGAAAGACCACGGTCTTAGCTTGTCCTGGCAGAGCAGTTAGCACATACACTGAGGACAGTTTTGTTGAGATGTAAATTGCAGTTCCAATGCCGCTGCATGTTCAAAGCTCAGCAAAACTGGAGGGAAAACTGGTGGCAGCTTCAGTGCAGGTGCCAGCACTGCCCATGGGAGCTGATGGAAGTTGTGCATCAGCTTTGACTCAGAGGGGATTTCTCCTGCTTTACTGGCCCAGCTGTCCTGGGACAAAGTTGGACCTAACCACAGCAGCAAGAGGCAAACATTATGGTTTTAGGGCACTTGGTGGTGGAAGTCATCTCAGGCAGGAAAACTGATGTTTCACTAAGTGTGGTCCAGGCTGTGTCCACCCACAGAAACTGGCTGGTCTGCCTCCATGGTGGTGGTGAAATCCCTTGAATCATCACTAATCACCACTCAGACTGAGTTCCCAGGCTGCTGGGCACAATGTGCATGTGATTTACAGGGAGGCTGGCAGACCTGTCCTGTGCTCTCAGTGCCAATGCGGAGGGACACACTGGGAGTAAGTGACTGAACATCTCCAGACAGACATCAGAGGAGAGATCTCCAGTGGGGATGAGTCATGGGACCACACTACCCAACAAGTGGGCTGACCTCAGAAAAGGGCATTGAGGATTGCTGTTATAAGAGCCTTCGAACCGGGACTTGTCCATGGAGAGATGGCTCCAGAGATACATGTGGAAATGTGTGTGAAAAGAGGATTGTGATGGACAGGAGTGCTCACGGCCCCAGAGCATCAGCTTCTTACCACAAGACAGTTATGGCTTTATTTTTTTTTTTTTAAGCCATATTTTGAAGGCAAAATGTCATTGAGCATTTTGAGCGTGCTCTTTCCCCTGGAGATAGACTAAGTGCCTTCTGCCTCTGAGATAGCCTCCCTGGCCTCCCGCTGGCCCAAGGGAACATGCTGCAGCTGGCACCACTTCCTTTCTTTTTTCGGATGGGTGGTATGGGGAGCTCCTGCTGCCACGGAAGGGTGTCTGGTGAAGCTACCTTGCACCTACCTAAAGGGTGGAAAGGACCATAAAGAATCCAGCTTAGCTATTTCCTCCTGCTATTTCCCCCTTTATTCTGCTCTCATCAGACCCCACATGGTACAGTTTTGGAGCCCCCAGCACAAGAAGGACATGGAACTGTTGGAGTGAGACCAGAGGAGGGTCACAAAGATATCAGAGGGCTGAAGCAGCTCTCCTATGAGGACAGGCTGAGAGAGTTGGGGGTCTTCAGTCTGGAGAAGAGAAGGCTTTGAAGAGACCTTATAGCAGCCTACCAGTACCTGAAGGGGACCTACAGGAAGGCTGGAGAGGGACTATTCACAAGGTCTTGTAATGACAGGACAAGAGGTAATGGGTTTAAACTGGCAGAGGGGAGATTTAAACTGGATGTTAGGAGGAAGTTCTTTATAGTGAGGGTGGTGAAACACTGAACAAGTTGCACAGGGAGGTTGTGAATGCTTTCTCCTTGGAGGTGTTCAAGGCTAGGTCAGATGAGGCCCTAAGCAACCTGTTCTGGTGGGAGGTGTCCTTGCCTATGGCAGGGGGTTGGAACTACATGATCTTGAGGTCACTTCCAACCTATGATTCATTCTATGATTTTAAAAGCCTCGGGAGAAGTTTTTTTTACATCTGTCCTGGAGGCCAGAGCAGAGGAGGGAATGCAAATCTAGGCATGCATGGACACATGTGCAACCACCACAGTGACCCTGATGCCTTCAGTGCTCAGCATCAGCACTCCCTGGGTGCTCTGGGCACATCTGCATTCTGCCCATGGTTCTTCAGACCTGAATTGTTTCTCATGGCATCCTAGAATGTCCATCAAAGGTTTCTCCACAAAACTCTTGTGAAGCCTCGTCCCAGCACCAGTGGTAAGTGCTGGAGAATGCTTGCACTTCCCCACTGCAGTGATGACACAAAGGATTACGTCCTGGCCAACATCCCTGGACACTGTTGACCATACAGACTGGTTCTCAATGAAAGGCACCTCCTGAGTCCATTAAGATGGAAGAGAATTAGATTGAGAGATAGTAGGGGTTGCACCACCAGCAGATACTCAGCAGCATTTCATGCTGGTGGTCACCTGTGCCCTCTCACAGGCCTGTTTTGTAGAGCAGCCCTGGGCTCATCTGAGTAAGAGCATCACTGCCTGATGACATGACCCATTGTCAGTAAGATGCCATGTGCCTCTCCTCTCTTTGGGGGGACCAGGATGTCTCCAGAGGCTGAATAACCCTTAACGTAGTCCCCTTCTGCTCCCCTCAAAGTGCTGTGGAATTGATTTGAGTGGCCCTGGTGCTTGAGCATGACACGCATGAACACCTGGCTGGGAAGACCTTTGCCATTGGAATGGGATGCCCAGGGAGGTGGTGGAGTCGCCATCCCTGGAGGTGTTCAAGAAAAGACTGGATGGAACACTTAGTGCCATTGGCTAGGGCTGGGTGATAGGTTGGACGGGATGATCTTGGAGGTCTCTTCCAATCTGGCTTATTCTATTCTATTCTATTCTATTCTATTCTATTCTATTCTATTCTATTCTATTCTATTCTATTCTATTCTATTCTATTCTATTCTATTCTATTCTATTCTATTCTATTCTATTCTATTCTATTCTATTCTATTCTACACAAACTAGCTTTGAAAGCAGGAAAATTATTATTTGGGGTTTTTTTCCCTATAAGGAATAAAGACCAAGCAGTATTTATGAGAAATGACACCCAGCAGTGGGTCAGCTGGAGTCCATGAAGAGGCAAATGACAGCAGATGGCCACTGCATCTTTTCCAAATACTTTATATAATCAGTGTCAAAGCCAGAAATTACATATCTTGGTACTTGGCCTACATGGCATTACAGCCATTACTTTCCTGTGGTACATGTATGCTGTCCTCTTTCATGCTCGTTTCATTTATCATTGATGCAGCCATGTGTTGAGGGTTTTCATACAACTTAGCTCAAGAACCACTGAGAACAACTTTTCTTGTGAGCCATTGTCTTGCACGGGGTTTGTTTAAATTCCTCACTGACATGCTTTTCAGCTCAGTTTATTCATTTCCAGTTAAAGCCATCCCTGAGCAGGGACCACCAAAAAAAAAACAAACCAAAAAAACCCCCATATTAGATTACCCAAAAGGGATTTGGAATAAATACAACAAGAAGATTTAGAGAAACAGTGAAATACATTTATAAACCCAAGAGCTACTTGATACCAAATGGGCATGTGAGCAGTTATTAAGACTCACAAAACTAAGAACTACAGGAAAACAATTTCAAGATACTAAGAAACATATTCCAGTGAATATAACTACATTTCAATATCTGAAGGAGTCCTACAGGAGGGCTGGGAAATGTCTGTTTAGAAGGCCTTGTAGCAATAGGATGAGGGGCAATTGTTTTAAACCAGAGCGGCGTAGATTTAGGTTGGACATAAGGAGGAAGTTCTTTACAATGAGAATGGTGAAATACTGGAATAGGCTGCTCAGGGATATGGCTGAGACCTAGGCCCTGAAAACATTCAAGATCAGACTTGATGTGGCCTTGGGAAGTTTGATCTAGTTGGAGGCATCTCTGCTCACTGCAGGGGAATTGGACAAGGTGGCCTTTGAAGGTCCCTTCCAACCCAATGCAATCTGTGAACCTGAGTACCAGTGAGGGGGCAAACAGCTCTTTCTTTGCCGGCACTCTCAGCCCCATGACACTCTCAAACACAAACATCCACCATTAAGCCTTTATTAATCCTCTCTTCTGTTTTTTGTGCAGGTCATTTAGCATTACTTCATACTGAGCTTAGGAGAAAAACGTAATAAGCCAACCACTAATCTTTGGACTTGGCACATAATTGTCAGTTTGCTGTTTCTCAACATGTTCTTTCTTGTCCTTCCACCCCACTGAGAAAAACCCTGGAGTGCCAGCAGAGGTGATTGTGGACAGCAGCAGCAAGCTGGCCGCAACAGCAAGCCCAGCACTCAGGACACTGTGGCTGTGGCTGAGTGACTGCAGCTACCAAAGGAGCTGTTCTAGAAGGTATTTGGGTATCTGTCAGGGAGCTTCTCAGAAAGGTAACCTGTAGTGAGGGACTGTTCTCAAGGCACACTGAGACTGTAGGGAAATCAGACAAGAAAAACAATTGCTAATATATTTATTTCAAGCAACAGCACTTGCACTCAGATTGAAGCATGCAGCAAAAGCATGTTTTAGAAGGGGCTGAAAGCTTGGCAGTATTTTATTTCCTGGGACACACACCTGCAATGCTAACCCAGGAGAAGGACACATCCCAGGCTGGGCTTTGAGGGTATCAACAACAATGAACCCTCAGATTATGGCTTGGGATATAAACCAAGATCTGCAGCTTATATGAGACAGTGCATTTGTATGATGATGCATTTATCAAAGCATCATGCAGGCTTTTACCCAGCCCTTATCCCCATTTCACAGAGGGAAAAAAAAAAAAACAGCTTTCACAAGGCTGGGATCAGGGTGGCTGAAGCAGCTTATGGACACAGTCTTCTGCCTCCCTGTTCACCCTCTCTGAAGGTGAGGGTTCACCTGGTCACTCTTCTTCTTCTCTAGATGAAATACAGGAAAAAAAAAAATAATTCCTGGCTTGAGATGCAGAATCCTCCCTTAGGCTCCCTTGGGTCTCTCTCACATACAAATGCAATCACAGTCCTGGGTCAGGATTCCAACCAAGTATTTTTGTCCCAACTAGCTGGATTTTATTTATGCCCTTTTTAGTCTGTTCCTTCCTCGAGATTAAAAAACCCCACAACTTCAAAAACAAAAGTAAAAATAAAGTACAAATGTTTCAGGAAAGCTCAACCTTTCCTCTCCCTGATGCCTTTCCTGTACCATTATAAAATTCCTGCAGAATTTTTTTTGGTGAGTGGAAAAGACTGTCAAAAGCATGTTATCAGAGGTGAAGAGCTTTGTAGTCCACTCACAGCCAGACACCCTAGCCCCCACCACAGGTAACCTCCCAGCCATTATGGTGAGTGCACAAACAGGACATCACTCTCTAACCCAGCCCAGGGCAGCCCCTTGTGCCGACTCAAGTGCTGGCATCAACAAAGCCCTGTGGTAGATGTGGCTGATTCCTGGTCTGCAACCTTCTCGGCTCCTTGTTTTGGAAGCTGGGGTTTGTCCTGCAAATTTTGCCATTTGGGGTGTGGGACTCCTTGTGCCCCACGCCCTAGGGTGCTGGTGGTGGCAGTCTACAGGTTGGCTGCCCCAGAAAGGCTCACACGGTTTGGGGGCTAGCAGGAATAGTTGCAGAGAATGAGGATCACAGTGAGGGCCCACTCAATGGAGCCCCCCAAAAAAAAGAGGGTAAAAGCAGGGAAGAGACAGGGAGAAATCTCCTTAAAGGGTGAAAAAAAGGAATGGAAAGCCAAGACCAGAGTGGGGCTACTCTGTCAGGCTTTGTTCCCTCGTTCTCATGGAAACAGGAATGATGCCCTCCAGCTTGGCTGTTTGTTCAGCTTATTTTTAAAGGCAGCTCCTGTTTACACTGGTGAGTACTTGAGCAGACCCCTTCCCGGGGACTCCCCCTGACGAGACCCCAGAGTGGCCTTCGAGGAGCAAGGCAACGCTGTGAGGCCCAGGAGGGAGAGCTGCCCCTGCACTGGGTGACTGCTATCTAATCAGGGTGATGGTGGGAGCCCCATAAATGGCAGCACCAGCAAACCCTGGCCCCCTCTGCTGTGCCAAGAGGGCTCTGACAAGCAGCTGGTAACGCCCATATCTGCTGTAGGTCAAAGTCACATTCGGTGGAGGCCAGGAGCCCAGGCTGGTGTCTTTCAACTTCTCTCTATGCTGAGCAGATGAGGAATCCTCTAAATAAAAAATCTCCCTTGGCCCAAGTGCAGGAAACAGCCACCTTTTGAGTAGCTGGGTCGAGCAAGAGACTTCCAAATCAGGGCATCCTGGCCTCCCCGTGGCCCTCAGACTGCCTGTGTGTGAGCTCTGAATGGGGAATGCTCTTTTCTTCCAGTGCTAGAAATGGGTGCCTGTCTGTTCCTATTAAAGGATATTGTTTGATCTCCAGCTGGGCAGGCTGGAAGCAGCATCTCAGCAGAAATCCTTGGCAAGTAGCATTAGGATCTTGGGTCTGTTTGGGGACACTCCAAAACACAGCAGGGTGGTGCTGTTACAGCCAGGGGTGCATGCAGCAGAGCTGACAAGTCCAGGAACTGAGCTGCCATTCCACTGCTCAGGTGGTACTTCCATAGGGCAGCCCCTCACCAGTGGGGGCTTGCAAGACCTGCAGGACTAAGTGAATCTTTGTGAGCCTGAACATCACTCTGCAGGTGACAAGAATGCAGCCCAGGAGAGGAGGACTGCCACCAGCCTCTTGACATCCTGCAGGACACAGTCTCAGCCAGTGGACAGGTCAGTTGAACATCCATCAGATGTGAGAAGCTGGTAGCAGGGGAGGAAGCCTTCCTCTCTGCTTGTAGAGTGGGAGGTTGTGTCACATGAGAGCATCTGCCACTGGGAACCCCAGTACCCAGCTGGTTTGGAACCAGCTTCAGGGACACCACTGGCCATGAATGAATGGTGGCAGCAGGCAAGGTACAGCCATCACCTGTCCACAATCTGTTTATTCCACGCCGCATTGCTCTTCAAATTCCAAGCTGACTTCACAGCAACAGGCTACAGACAGGTTTCCACTCACCTTTGGAGCTCTATTTCTAGACCATCCATCCCCAGGCCATAAACCCAGGGCCACCACAAGTTGCTGCATTTTGGTGTTGACCCATTTTAAACCACAGATTGTCCCTACTGTCCACCAAGGTGAAAAGGGCCAAACCTAAACATGATATTTCCTGCAAAGCCTTTAGGGTTTTTGCAGATATGTTCACCCCACTGAGGCTCAGCCTGTCTCAGAAGTTGACAGAAGTTATTGCTGAACTTGTCTGGGAGCAATGAGAAAGGAGAAGAGCTCCCTTGTTTCTTCCTGCATGAACACCAAAGGCTTCAAGCTTTGCCTTTAGGTCAGGCACAGACAGGTTTTGTCGCCAGCACACTGAGCAACCTCTGCTCCCTTCCTGTCTTCTCCTCACAGCTCCCCAAAGGCAAGGAGGCCAGAGGCTCATCACATCAGCAGCTGACTTTTTCCACGGAAACGGATGCCTGCTCCAGCTGACACACTGTCTTTGTGTTGAGATCAATCCCACCTATTCTGATTGTCACTGTTGTTGTTATTTCCATAACTGTTTTTCCTCCAGGCTTCCGTCATGTTCCTGCTCCAGGAACACATTACTTCAACCCTGCCCACTCCTGGGGCTGAGAGCTTCAAAAGGCATTGGAGAAACCTGTCTTTCCTGGTAACAAGTGCTCCTTCCCTTGGACTCCTTGGGGACATCGTTTGCAGCACAGCACATGTGAGGGGGAGCTGTGTCCATGGCAGGAGGCACAGCCTGTCAGCAGCCAACCTGGCAATTGCTTGGGCTGGGGCAGGAGTGAAAATGGAGATGCATCAAACCAAAGTGCAGCTTTGCTCTTTCTTTGCCAAGGCAGAAAACTTTGCTCAGATTCAAGCATGTGACAGTCTACGCAAGAGCCAGCAGTTGAGGTTTTTCTGGGTTGCTGCAGGCAAAGGGTTTCACAAAAGATCTTGCTGTTTCCTTCAGTGATGGTGGTGAGTGGATCACAGTTAGCCATCCAGGGAGACTTCAGCATACATTCTCCAGCTTCCACCCAGGGATGTACGCAAGACATCTCTGGTCCATCTGACAGAGGTGGGCATGCTTCAGCCATAGCACAGGCTGTCAATGGATGGACAGCCCTTTTCAGCACTCTTCCAAACAAATACCAGCTCCTTACTGTGAAGATTCAAGAGATTTTCTGACTCCCCAGACACATCGCTGGGTGACCATCTGTCCAGAACTGACTGTGAATATTTATGAACTCCAGAAAGGGCAGCAGCAGCTTGTACGAATAATCACAGGCTTAATGTATTGTGCCTCCTAGTTCTTTGCTGAGCTGCATGACTATAAGGCAAGCTTGAAGATCCTCCTGACAGCACCCTTGGATGCTGTGAACTTTCTCTTCTCTTTAAAGTTTCAGCAAAGTTCTCACAATGCTGTGAAAAAGCATTGCTTTTCTTTCCTGAGCAGAAAATTTGAGATCTCCTCAAACTTACATCTACCAGCAGATAGCTTTTGTTGTCCATCCGTGGTGGCCAGAAAGAGATCTAGCTCGAGACTTGGGAAAGTCTGACTCCTACTCTTCCTGCCTTGTGACAGACACTTGCACAAGCTGTGCCACTCCCCATGTGTGAGGCTAGGACCTTCCCTTCCTCTCTTGTACAGAGGTTGGCCTGGCCTACACAGAAGGTCCTCATGAGGAGTGGCAGATCAGCATCCAGGCAGCCAAAAGAGAAGTCAGTCTAGCAACGAGACAAGAAACCAGGGCTAGGAAGTGTCTTAACCCCATCCCAGCCTGGATTTAGGCCAGTATAGAGAAATGAAACCAGCCAAGATAGGAAGAGGCTTTTTGCTGTGATTAGGCAGCAGTTCTTCTTTACCCTCCCCCTCACCTCTGTGCCGGGGCAGGACCATCTCTGCCAGCTACAGCCCTGTGCTATGGCGTAAGATGGCAGCAGACCATGGTGCTCTTTTGTGAAATACCATAACTAGAGAAATACATGTTGGTGAGTGATTTTATTTCTTGCAGGTAGTCTCCCAGATAATACCCTTGCTGTGGGCAGGCAGCGGTGGCAAGTGCTGGTGACTGCGTTGGTTGCATGAGGATGGTCTCCCGTTGTAAGCACCAGACACAAGAACAAGAAGTGACTGTGCTAAAAACTGATACAATCCTCCTGGAAGGAAGGTGCTGAGGAAAGGAGTTGCTGCTTCTCCATTTCCGAGTCCATTGAACATTTCTACCCACTTCACAACGGAATAGCAGAGATAGATCACTCCAGCGTTTCCTCTTCTGGACTTGGCTTCACTTCTACTCATCTTCCTGCTTCAGGAGATGCTCTAGTTAAGGACCCTGTCACCCACCAAAACAGATTTTAGTACCTTTTCCTGAGTCTCAGCCCACTCGGATTTTCCACACAGCAGCTGGTGAGTGGGATTGCTGGCAGGCCTTTTTGTCTCCGATGGCATCAAGGCTGAGCAAGGCTGCCTTCTAGCTCCTACTGGGTTTTACACCTCATTTCCTTTGCTGTCTGCCCCAGAAACACGGGGAAAGGAGGCCACATGCCCTTTAGGCTCAACAGCAAACTGTACAACATCACACAAGCAGTTTGCTGCCCTGTGAACCGAAAACTGGTTTGGGAGCTCAGACTTTCTGCTGACCACATCCTTTTTTGCACATACACCAATTTCTGAATGGGCATGACCTGTTCACCAGAGTGCCAGTGAGCTGGCAGAGGTCCTCCTAAGCTGCATAGAGAGGGTCTCTGATGCTCATAATGCCCATGTCTTAGCCCTTTCACCCTTGCATTTGATGCCAGGCTGGAGGGTGCCCTGCAGCCAGGGTGGGTGTCAGACACTGCTCAGAGAAGAGGCTGAAAGAGGTGTCCAGAAAATCCATCCCTAGCACTGTCAATTTGACAAGGCAAATATTGCAGAAGAGGTCCATGCCAAGATGACCCACACTTGCAGTTGTTGTCTCCAGTGATACACTTGTCCACATGGTAATTAAAGAAAGAGCAAGCTACAGCAATGATTGTTGACTTTGCATGCTCAGTTTGCTGTAATCTTCAGAGCCATCTCCTTCCCACACTGATCTAATTTGTCAAGATGGACTGACAGTATTGCTTTCAAGATATTGCTGTGGACATGGAGAAGTGGAAGCTCCTGGTGTTGCCCTGCTGGCAGGCCACAGGGTACTCAGGCTGGGCAGGACATGGTTTCAGGTATCCTGGCCCCAGCAAAGGGTTCAAGAAAGATTTGGGTATCATACTGTAAGTATAAAAAATCGGACCAGATGTTAAAAAGGTTTGAGCTGGTAGGAAAATAACACTGAACTTAAATCAGATGTAGACCAGCACACTCTCCTCCCCCACTGCCTTCACCCTTTGCCTATTTCCTGTATTCTGTGGGAAGCCACTTTCAAAATGAATCAGTATCTCCCATCTCTCAGGCCGTGGGGCTTCTGCAGGTTAAAACTGTAGGAGTGGATCTCTTCAGAGCTCTGGCTGGAGCAGGCCACTATAGCTTGGACTTGCTAAGCAAGGGCAAGAAATTACCATTTTCTGTCTCCAGGCATACACTGCTTGCTCTAAGAAGCTGCAAAGGCTGACCACTGATGGCAGAAAACCCTAGCACAGACAGGGTCCCACATAGCCCTTGGAGAAGAGTGGGAGAGGAATCAGACCCTTTCAGGGGCCAGAATTTTGCCTCCAACCTCTGCAATGACCTACCCACAAGGTTATTCTGCCACCAGCCAGTAATGTAAAACTTTTCTTTGCAAGCAGCTGATAAGGCAGAAGAGGTGACTACCACCGTGCTCCACATGTCCCCATTCAGGATGACTGCATGTGCCGTAAGTACAGCTAAATGGGCACACTACAGCAGCAAGCCTAACAGGTGCCATCAGCATAACCACATATGTCAATGCAGTACCGTCCTGATCCAGAGCTTTACTTCCAGGTTTTTGGTTTTCCATTTAGCAACATGTCTATCTTTGGTTCAGCCCAAATTTAGGACTCATTTTCATCCCCTGCCTTCCCCGAACCCAGAGCTCAGCTGCTAAATCAGTGAAACTCAGCTTTGCAGTGAAGTGCTGAATGCTACTGCTTTCAGGACAGAAAAGTGGGAAAAGGCATCATCTGAGTGGCAAAAGGCAAGGATAAAACACTCTTTATTCTCACATTGTGTTGAAAGACAGAAGAAGCAGAGGGTAAGGCAGAGGTAGCAGTAAGTTAATAAGAGATGCTGGATGCTGGTTAAATACACAGGGTGTCTCCCCATAAATCTTGGCTCTGGTCTCTCTGCTTTATTTTTATCCTCGACAAATGTTTGTTTTTTCTGGTTTTTGGGGTATTTTTTTTTTTTTGCCACTGCCTTTACTTTTGATGGCTTGCAAAGGTAGTTCCACATATCTCTATTTCTTCAGCATAATTAGCCAGCTGTAAAATAGTCAGGAAAAATGTAAGAACCTGTTTTACACCATGTAATACTCACCCTGGAAGACCAAGCTAATAATGTCAGCAATTGAAGAAAAATGGAGAAGAGTCTTTGGTGTTTTCAGTTACCCAGGTTATTAGGTGCACAAAGCAGAGCTGGGGTCTCTTTTGTGCCTCAGCAGAATTCGCCTCTATTTCATCAGGATTCATCCTGAGAACATTTCTGACCTGAAAAGTGACCTTTTAAAGGAGAGCTGCCTCCTTATCAGAAAATCTGGTCCCTGCTGTGAACTGTCATGGTTTTTAGGCTGGTTTCCCAGAGAAACAAACCTTAGATAGCCTTGCACTGTGTGTGAGCACTTGTGCTCATGTCTACTCAATCTGTCCTCCCTGTAGCCATTGAGCCTGCAAGCTAGCTTCAATTTGGGTCAGCAGGTGCATTGGAGATATATATGCTCAGAAGTCCCTTGAAAACAGAGCCCAGAGGAGGAGCAGAGCTGTTAGCACCAACAAATACAGTGTGAGATGGTATGGGAAAGAATATAATGAGACTCAGACACAAACCTACATGAACCAGGGGCCACTCGAGCTGGTGCTCACTGGCTTGCTACTGGCAAGCTCTCCATGATCTCTCCCTTTACACCTTGGAAAGCTCTTTTCAACGCCTCTCATAAGCAGAGCCAAAAGGCCATTGGGGAGAAAAATGTATGTGGCTCCCTACGGCAACATGGCCAGGACAAGCTTTTCCTTCCACTTAAGGAGGAGACTGCTCCCTGAAGAGTCACAACAGCACAGTCCTGCCCCTGTTCAACAGTACAGTAAGTCCCACAAGGGTCCTTGCTGGGGCATTTTGCTGTCATGCATGTTGCCCAACACTGTGCAGGCCCTGCATGCATTACAGAACATACCTGATTAATTATGCATTCTGGTGAGGTGTTTGATGCCATAATGAGAAGTTTGGAAAACACCCAGGAACTGAAGTCATCCAGAACAGATGATTCTCCTTCCTTCTTATTTTAGGAACTGCTCCAAATTTGACCATTCATTAGCAGCCTTGCAATTACTTGAGCTAAATTGTCCCCCAAGTTTGAAGAATCACTTCAGCAACTGAACACGGAGGAAATCCCTTTGCATTTACCATGCTTTGTACTACAGACCAACTTTGATATGCTCCCTTCAGGGGTCCTGAAGCACTTGCACTCTTTCTCCAACTAGAAGAACACTTACAGATCTGGTCTGGAGAGGCTCATGGAGCTCTGACACCACTCTAACATTGTCAAAAGGGGCTGTTCCTTGAATTAAGATTTTAGCTCCAAGAAACATTCAGCCAAGGCTCATCTCTGAAGACAAGGAGAAAGCACCAAGTTTTAGATGCCAGGAATAAGGATATTCATAACAGGGTCAGTTAGACAAATAACACTAAATACACAAACATATATTACATATATATCTGACCCAATTAATTTGCTGTTGTGGCTGCTCCCAGGTTGGTGATGAGGCACAGAACTTCCTGAGAACAAATTTCTGCTTTTGCTGCTCCCACTGCACAATCATGCACAAAGAAAGGAGTCCTGCGCATGCTGCTCTCTGTGACTCTTACCACAGCCAAGGCTCTAGGGCATCTTGGGAAGTGCAGCAAAAAGTCTCAGCACCAGCTGGTGGGGTCTGGGACTGTGGGAAAGAAGGGGAGCTGCAGGGCTCCTTCATAGGAGGAACATAAGGAGCCTGAGATCGACCGAAATAAACAGCTCCTCCATTCCCACTTGCCAAATCCAAGCATCCCAGCAATAAATATTAATACCAGTCACTATTAATCCCCAAAGGCAAAATTTTGATTACAATAAAAGTGAAAGTTGCAGCAAAATATGCAATTTGAAAGAAAAAGGTCCTGAGCAAATAAGGAAGTTTCACTTCTTGCCTACCCAAAGCACAAGTGACAAGATTTGTCTGAGGACTAAAACAGGCTGCAGGCATGGAAAATTCTAGGCATAAAGCTTTAGAGTTACTTAATACGGTGAAATATAAATGGCAAGTGACCCCCACCCCCCCGGTTATTTGAGAAAAGGCTGGCTGTGATTTACAGCCTGATTAAACTGATTAGTGGAGAATGAACAACAAAAAAGCTTTAGTAATTTAATTTCTTACTCTTTAGAAAGCTGGAAATCGATTCAAATAAATGTATTGCTTTTAACCCTCTCAGCAAACAAGCCTGCTGCCCGACACGGTCTGTCCTTCCTAAGAAAGATGGAACGAGGTCTGACCAAGAAGTGGAAAAGTTTTACAGCCCTACAGATTCTCCATGGCAAAGCTAAAGACCATTTTAACTAGGTCTCAGCTGTGAAAGCAACAAAACATCATGGAAAGTTAAATGTAGCATTAAGGGTATTTTTCAGTCTGAAAAATATGAAGCTTCTGTCAGTACCCTGCAGCGCATTTTTCCCCCCTAATGGTTTTAGCTTTAAGTCAGAACAGTCCAAGTGGATGACGGCGCTGGTGTGAAAAGCGCTGATGTGAAATTGCCGCTCTGCATGGAGCAAGCGGTCCCTGCAGCTCTGCCCAAAGTCTCCTGGACGCGCAGCACCGAGAGCCCTGCTTCTGCACTTGAGAGACATCCTGTGGCCGCTGCTCACACTGCAACAGCCCTCCGCACTTCGCCTCTCCTTGCGGAGGCCACCGACCCACCACCACCACACCCTGCAGGGCAGCCCCAGGCTTTTCATCCCGTGTCCCACGCCGCCGACTCCTGCTCCTTTGGGCACCGCAGACGCAGGACAACTAACAGACAGCCGAAGTGTGTCCGTGCTCTTATCACGCTGGTGGTTAGACCATTGATGTGAAAACACTTCAGAGCACTCCAGGCCTTTCATCTGGGTCATTTTGGAGCGAAAAAAATGTTCTGTGCTTAGAAAGACTGATTGCTGTGTGGGGTTGGTTGCAGCAATCACGCCAAGGTCTTTCAGGAGACATTTGCAAGCAGACAGGACTTCACCTCCAGGGAGCCTGACTAAAGAGCATGTGATGGCAATTTACTTTCCAATTTTGCATCCCCATGTGTTTTAACAGAATTATTTTCATAGTGAGATGCTTCAGTATCTGATTTTATTTACCTAATACATTCAGTGTGATCAGCAACTACAAGGAAACAGGAACTGTAGGAACAGTTTGGTTTTATGCTTCAAATTTCATAAAGATATTAAATGATAACATAAGGGTATTAATGAGAACTGCAACAGTTCTATGCCTTGAAATGCCTTTCTGTGGTTCCCACAGCAACCATAACCATGGACACTGTGCATGTATTTTACATCTGAGTCTCAGAACAGCTCCAAGTGCTCAACATTCATCAGTAAAAATCAGGCAAAAGCTTTTTTCCCCTCCGCTCCGCNGATGAATTCCCAACAAGTGGCAGCCAGGGCCCTGGAGATGGCTTCTGTGCACAGCTACGTATAGGACTCCTAGCATTAGCAGCAACACAGCTTCTGCTTTCAGCTATTGCTGGAATATGAGACCAGCGCTTGTACCAAAGGCTGAAACACTTTCAGAAGGCTTAAAAAAGACTAGGTATGGGTATTTCAAATTCTTTTGCTCAGAGTACCATCTTTCAACTTCAGAAGTGCTGAGAGAGACTGCTCCTCCGCAGTTCTGCTTTTTATTCAGCCCCTTTATTTAGAGGCAGTACATTAAAAAACACCAGCAGAAACAGGAACATGAAAACCATTGAGCTATGCAGGTACATTTAAAGGACAGCTTTTGCCTGCTCTTCAGTTTATCAGAAGTAAGGAGCACACACAAGTAGAACAGTTACTATTTCTACTAACTGTCTTGGGTTTCTTGGATGTCTCCAAGCACTTGCTGCAACTGTAATGCAGGACACTGACCAGGCCTTTGGTACGCAGTGTAGCTTTCTTATTTATTGCACTAGGTTGGGCTTTTATCCAAAGCTTACACAACAGTTTCTTCTCTGAAGTGATGGAGTAATGGTCAGTGGTGAATTCAACAAGACAATTTACTGCTATCAGAGAGAAAAATTCCAGTCAAAGGCAGAATTTTTAGAATTACACTTCATCAGAATGCCACACCTGGGGTTTAAATGGCAGCACCTATAACCTGTTGTCAAGTGAGCCTGTCTGTACAGGAAAGCTCCAGGGCTTTTTCTATGGAAACTCCTAGAAATGAAATTGTATTGGCAGTTGAAAATATGGGAAATTGCAAAACTACAGGTTTGGAATCAAATGTTATTCTATAGTGGGATCAGCTTTCCAAAACCGTAATGTTTCCTAAACATCTGCAATGTGATTTAGAAAACAAAACATCTGCACTACTCTGATCCCTCTAAATAGCAGAAATACCATCTACTGCTGAGATTCTGTTAACTCTTTAGCTTGCTAAGAACAGGCATGATCTTAGACAGCTGGCTGCTGTTTGTATAGCAAAAAATAGCTAGCCTCTGAACCCCTGAGAGAATGACATTACTTTGTAGACAGCCTTTGCCCATACCCAGAGAGGTCCCTGAACCCTGTAGGAACCAGAACGAGTACAACCAGGCAACCACGTAGGTACTGCTGCTCCACGCCAGGGCTTAACAGAGAAAATGGGTCTCTGGCTTGGCTGCAGTCCTAATTAAACTGTAATCCACAACACGATGTATGACACAGCAGCTGCGGGAAAGGCTGATTAAAAGCCTCTATCCCAATAGTCAATGTGTATCTGAGCTTTTAGCTGAATTGGAGGGATCTCTATTTAAAATCCAGATCTGCTACAATATTCCCATATGCCTGAAAGGACTCCTGAACCTCTGACTTAATTTAACATAAAAATGTGGACATTAATTTCAGATTAATTTTTATGAATAATCTAATTTATCTTGAAAAAAAAAATTGCTACAACTAAAAGAATCCAGGATGACGTAGCTCACTGTATTTGATCCTGAAGTTTCACTGGACTACAACAGAAAAAAAAAGTGTACATTACTCAAAATTGTACTAAAAAATCTTTGAAACCCCAAAGACTGGATCAGTTAGTTTAAACAGAAGTAGTGTGCAAAACACTTCAGCAGCAGGACGAGCTGTTCCTTTAACCCACTTCTCTGCTTCAACAGTGGTTGAGGACCTTAAACCTTGCAAAGAGGTCAAACAGACTGAAGTGTTTTGAAAGCCTAAGCACAAGGAAGGTTTGCACGAGAGAAAATTTATCTGAACTTGTTTGTTCCTGCTAAATCTTATTTTTAATGTACATATCTTTTAAGTACTTTTATTTAAAGCAGTCAACCCCCTACAACCCGAACTCTAAAACATTTTTCTCTGCCTGTCCACCAACCAGTGTTTTCAGAGCTGGATGGCATGGGTTTTAGCAATGCAAACCTTTAGTCACAAGCCCATTACAAACACCTTCCAACACACCATTCAGGACCACACATTCCAGGGCACCAGTCATGCCATTCCACTTCTTGGTTGCTAGACACACATCTCCAAACACCTAGGCCTGCTGATACCTCACCACATGCTGATCTCTCATTATTTTTAAAACTTGTCTGTTAAGGAGAGAAAGAACAGCTGCAGCTCTTACAAAGTCAAATCCGTAGTGGCGTTGATAAACCTACAGAGATCCCCAAGGTACATAAACAAGTAAAAGGCCTGTGTTTGGGAAGAAGTTCATCTTTGGCTTGGAGATCTGGAGAAAACAGCTTTCCTTTCCAGAGAGCTCCTAGAAGTCCTGAACAGCAAGCATGCAGTACACTGAAAAAAGCCAAGGGTGTTTTGCAACTTTTTCATTTCACAAGGCCTTTCGGAAGGAAGCTGTTAAAAATCTGTTTCTAAGTAACTGTTTTTAAAATACCTCAAATACAGATTTTCTCTGAAGGAACCTTTTGGTAACACTTTAAGAAAAATACTTAAGTACAAACTTCAAATGTCAAAGGAACTATGATACTGGTGCACTTTTTAGAAACGATTACATATTTAACAGGTGAAGTAGGAAGAGAGTATTTCAGAAAACATTTAATATGAAACCTTTTGGAACTTCCACTGAATACAGATTTACATCATTTACCAGAACACTTTTTCAGTTCAGACAACAAAGTGCACTGCTGGGTGAAAAAATACATTTGGAGGAGTGCTTAAAATGTAGGAAGTGAAAGGATAGGTGATCATTCACCTGAGAGAGTACAATGACTGCCCTGAAATGTCTTATTGCTATTACAAAATGGGAAAAAAACCCAAAAACATACTGAGCAGCACAGGCACGGGCAGAGCACTGAAAGCCAAGTGAACTCCGGCAGCACCCGCAGTTCTCAAGCCATGGCATGACACAGAATATACAGAGAATAAAATGCAAATTCAGGAATATTTACTACACTTAACAACTACTATTACCCTTTAAACTAGCATAATCAATATCAATGCTTAAGGGGAACAAGAGGGCAAGTCTGCTGGCTTCACAGACTACAGATCACAAGAATTAACTTGCAAATTACTAAGGATTTTGCCTTTTCACCTCAGGTCAAATCTCAGCTGTGTACTATGAGTAACTGTTAGCTTACTGCATATTTAAAATGCAAATTTAGGCTCCAGTTTAAAGCACATGTTAGGTCCATGCTTAAGTGCTTCACTGAAATATAACTATAAAACATTAATACAAGAAGTCAAGTAGATAATGCAGAATATTATCAACAGAAGTCCTCAGTGAAATAAACTATCAGTAGGAAATGACATACAAAGAAATCTCTTCATTCTAGTTTGCAAACTCAACTCAGTCTCACCACAGTGATGGCTTAAAAATGGGGGCAATCCTAGAGCAGCTGTGTGTCCTACAGAAAGCCTTCTGGCTACCATAGAGTTCATCATGGGTGGGTTTCCACACTGCACATTAAAAGAGCGGCAGTAGACTCCTTTGGCAGGAGAAGCCAGAGACACAACTGGCATAAAGCCAGTAAAAGCAATACAACCAGAGAGAAGTGGAAGCACAATGGAAGAGCACTGCAAGGAAAAAGGTTTTATCGCTATTGACTATGGCTGTAGCTTAGCAAGCTGGATGCTACAGCTGAGGAGATCAACAGCCAATCTGATTCCCACTTTTGGGTTCCAATACTGTGTGTGCCCAGAACACAAAGGACAGTGCCGCCACACATTCAGCAACACCTCAGAACATCACTGGCACGGATGTGGAGACTGCATCAAAATACAATCACTGAAAGTTCTTTTGTGCTTTGTATCAGTATGACCTAGTCTAAGGTGGAGAACTTGGTCCAAAACATAAAAGTCACTAGTCAGGATTTAGCACATCCTTTTAGTCTGCCTCATTCTGTAGAGGCACGATGGGACAACAGAAAAGTGTTCTCGGCTGCAATCAATAACCATGAGCCAAAAGGACAAAGGTACAATTTTAGTAGTTTAGCAGAAGCAGGAGAATGGAGGCATTTACCCAACTTTTAATGCACAAATCAACTACATTTGTAAAATCTGATTCAGACTGAAATAATAAAGAGGTGGGCCAAATATAATGCAAGACTTACCCAGTAAAAGTGAAATTTTAATAACCTCATGAGATCTGCTTAGAAAACAGGACTAATAATGTTCACAACCGTAAACCCAAACCCTCCACGCACTTTTTTTTTCCTTCCCTTAACACAGCAGTGAACTGTAAACCTGCAATTCCTGGTTATCACTTCTGTTATTTTAAATATTAACTTAAGTGTTTCCTCCTTGGCCATTTCAATTTTTAGCACCAAAATTAGCCCAAAAAGAGGTATTGGTACAGCTTGATGTTGTAAATGAATTGTTTACATATAATACTTTATATATTATACACACATACTGTACATTCACACGTCCACACAAACAGGAGGCATATTTAGATGAATATATTCTGTGTTTCAATTTGTTGTCAAAGACTTAGGAGCAATGGAAATAAAGCAGAAGGGGTAATATTTTACATAGTAGGCAACTTTAATGCTGTAGTGCACTTATAAAAAAGTCCAACTCTCCCTCCCAGCTCAGCAGCTTTTTCTTTTTCGTCTTTAATATCACTATTCAGAAGGATGCAGAAGTTATTGCCTAAATGTTATTCTATACATTTCCATCGGAATTCTCAAAAACACTTGAAATTGCTAACTAATTTACAACTTAACTATTTTTCTTGTTACAGCTTTAACTCATTGGCAATTTTGGAAGCAATGTTTTTAAAAGCTATGGATGTTCCCGATATCCGCTTAAAGCGAACTCCATTCAGGGACAGTCTTGGCAGTTTACACACCTCCATTTCCCACTGTACAAGGTTTTCCGCGTGCCCATCTCCATGGACACAGAAAAGCAAGAAACGCTCTCTTTGTTCATAGTCACAATTATTGGCATCCAAGACCTTCCGTATTTCCCTCATCATGTCATTGGGATCCATGGAACTGGTGGTTTTCATGCTCCAGGTAAAACGCAGTGACCGAGGCTTGGCTTCCTTGTTCTCGTCTTTCTGATCCACAGCTACATTGCGGCTGAAAGACAGGAATTGACTCGTTAGCAGAGACAGCTCCCTTCTCCACGTCTCATGTTAATGAAGCAAGCTAACACTCAGTGCACACTACTGGTATTAGAGCAGCATCTACAGGTTCCGGCTGTGCGCAAGGCCCCGCTTTCCCAGCTGCTGTACAAACACACACTCAAGGTAAAGCAGTAGCTGCTGGGGCTGAAACAAGGTATAGTGGGATGGGTGACAGCTGAAAGTCACTGGAGTCAAGAGCACCAGAGAAATGACCTTGTGGACATGGAACTACATGCATCACCTACAATTTGATTTTAAGGCAGGTTCTGCTCAAACTTCTGTTTCTGAGGCCACATGGACAGCTGAAACACCAACTAGCTGCTAGAAGTTTCTGGAACATTCAAATAGCGGTGACTTGTGACTAAAAGGCACTCAGCCCAGATCATGTGTGTGCCAGCCCAAGGGAGGTGTCTACTCATACACCGCGGAGGTGAGCCCGTGCAGAATGATCCTCGAAGCTACTCTGCACCTCCTCCTGCAAAGCAGGGTGGAGATAAAGCGTTGCAAACATTCATGGGGTCCCACAGTAGTTACCTACAAGCAGGGGATGAATAGTGGGACCAAGGGGACCTTGCCAAGGGTCACTCACCTACTGGCATAGGGCCAGCATATGCTACCTAGTTCTGGGCTGATTCTGTTTCATTCTGGATTCCCTGCACTGGTAAGTATTTGAGAGAATCACGAGAGACCCACTATGTTGTAGGCTATAGAGGCATCTTCAACAGAAGGAAATGCTTTGTCTCTAAGTTAGTGTTTAAAAACAGTGACAGGTAAAGTGAGGAAATCTTTTGCTGCTACGAGCTATGCAGCTAAACACCTTTGAGACTGAAATACAGGAAGGGGAATTGGAAGACACTATTAGACACCTCCTCAACATTTGTTAGTAAAGATGGTGATTAAGAGCTACTCTTATGGTCATAGTTTTAAGAGCTGAAGCACAAGATATTGAGACTGCATTTCCTAAGCCTGATTTTTTTTAATAGAAAAAGTTTCTGCTTTGGTAAAAATATAAAAAGTTATGATGGACAAAGAAAAGAAACGTTCCAGAAATTTCTAGTTTGCAATGATTCTTCTACTTCAATTAAAATGAGTGGTCACACAGCTCAAGAACAAGGACGTACATTTGGTATTCCAGGGGAAAAAAATATGACAGACTTGCTTTATGAATATTTGCAAGTACTGTCAGTCACCTCTTCAAATTTACTTGTCCTCAGAACAAGAGGCTTAAATGTACTGACTGTCATGCTTAAGTATTTTATAAAACACTTATCTAATTGACCCTAAACCATGCAGTTCAGGTCTCATGTTGAGCTTCAAAGTACAATTTACAATATTAAGTCAAGCTGCTCTTTAGAATTGTTGGCCATGAATTTCTTGGTTACACAATGCTTTTCTTCTACCATTAAGCAGGCAATTATGAAAAAGTGACAGCAAGGACGAAACTAAATAAATGTATTTCTCAAAGATAGCTTATTTCATATTTTTATCTTATATTAGAAAGGCTTCCATCAACTGCAGTAGTGGTAAGGTTATGCTGTTGAATCCAGCTACAGGATTTGCTGGATGTTACAAAATTCAGCAAGAACATTAATGAGTACTTTTGTTTTAACTTTAGGGTTTTAATTTAATAAGGCTGTCGGGGGCAAAAGCTTCATTCAATACTAATTTTATTTTTGAAAGCTTTTTCTACTTGAAAACAATTGGCAGAAGCAGCACAAGTTTGGTAATTTCTAGTATTTTTTTGATATGTGGATTTTGGAAGAAGAGGAGAAAAATTGTTCAACTATCTGATTTCAGAGATGAGAAATATCTTATCATCCTTCAGCGGTTATCCCACTTGCCTACACATCTACAAGACAACAGCAAATTATAATGACTAAAGAGCAAAAAAAACCCAAACAAAACCACAAAACACACAAGGAAAGAGGCAATAGGAAAGATGAAAGATTAGAACCAAGTCAGTTTGTGCTTTAAGAGCTGTTTTGCAGACAGAAATGCTTCTTTGTTTAGTTTCACAGCCTTACACAAAACGAAAAGCTGCTGCCTGAAGCCACTATGCCACATAGTCAAGGGAAGAAAGGTTCAAACTCACCTAAGAAATATTTTAAACAAAAATTTCACCCTCACCTTGAGCCCTCAAATCTCCCGTTCCTCTCATATTCAGTTGGGAGCCTCATTGAAAAGAATGCAGAAGCAAAAGGAAGTGGGAAAGAGAAGACAAATCTTACACTACAATATACAATATCTGAGCAGATGCTAAAGATAGATACTGTAGTATTCATACCAAAGGTGTGTTCAAATACAAAGCAACAAAGATGTAAAGAACTTTGTAGGTTAGACCAAATTCAGAATGTAACATACTGTCCAGCCAAATGGAAGTCTAGAAACCAACAGTATTTTTAAAAAGAACATTACAGATGTTTACAATGCTTATACACCAAAAAAAAGGTAAACTTCTAAAAGCAGAAAATGTTCCTGACTATTTATAAATAACTTAATATTTTAGGCTAATGATATTGAAACGTTTCATCAAGGAATAAAAAACTGAGGCTGTTAGGTGTTTAAAAAGTACCAAACCCCTTCATACAAAAGAACAAGATACATATCCACTTTAACAAAAAAGTTCAGAGGTAAATCCAAGTTTTTTCAAGCTGTGGTAACTCCATCCCGTTAACTCCCACATAGATGAATATTCCACATCCAAGAACAATCTTAAGCTTCTGTCTTCTTGCATTGCTTAAAGCTACCCTGCCAAATTCTACCCCTTTAAAGCAGCTCAGTATTGAGCAGAATCAAGGGGAAAATCATCTTCCTCTGCCTTCCCACTATTGCAGTACCATGGTTTGACATCTCAGCATTAATTCTGCTTGTAGAGGCCTTTATAAGGCTCTTATCAAGAGTGTAAATATGTATATAGAATCATAGAATAATAAAATCAGTCAGGGTCGGAAGGGACCACAAGGATCATCTAGTTCCAACCCCCCTGCTATGGGCAGGGACATATATAATATAGCTTCACTGAGTAACACAAATTGTTTAGTTGACAGGTGTCTAGGGATAGGAATGTTATGACAATAAGCCTTTTTTTGTTGCACAGCAGAGGGTTATGATGAGGGAACATACTCTCTGCAGTCCCTTTCATGAGAGAACAGACACTGTTAGCACCATGAGGAGCACAGCAGCAGCACTTGGCAGTACAGGCTATGGTGCCTGCTTCTTGTTCAAAATTCACACTTCTATTGCAAGAGACATCCAGTTAAGAAAGTGGTTAAGTCACACTGCTGTAAGCTGCCTGTCACAACAGCACCCAATCAGAGCCCTGCTCTCTCAGGTAATGCATAGCACACAGTTAGCACGGGGTCTCTGCTAGGAAGCATTTGCCTTTCATTGATGAAGAGCTGTCACAAACAAAACCAGGAAGGAAGGTAATAAGGAAAGAACTGACAAGTCCTCAGCTAATTCTAGCACTTCAAAGTGGGCTTTTAATGGCAGTTATTTTCATGAGATGTTCTGGGATGAGTCTATGGTGGATAAGACAAGGCAGAAAAATATTTTTAAGGCTGCATATACAGTCCATGAACTCACCTTTTACAATGCTCTGAAGGACCAAGAAGGAAGCAGATAGGAAGGAAGAAACCATCATGCATACTAACAAATCCGTACCTTTCATGTGACCTGGGAAATGTTTGTTTTATTGGGCAAAGCAAGCAACAAATCTGAAGATGCCGCTCAACTGAAAAATTGAGAGTACTTGGACTTTAAGGAGTCTACTATGTGGTGGAAGACAGCAGCTCTGTAAAAAGCTGCAAGCATTTATGGATTTATTTTTTTGTTGTTTGCCACTGTTGTGTTTCTTTTTTAAAAAAAAACAAAAAACTTTACAAAGGTTGTAGAAAACGGGAGCATAACCAGTCACCCCAACAATGAATAGTCTTACTGTTACTGGAATCTGTCCAGCAAAGTCTAAGAAGGAAAATCCCTCAGGATACTCTTAAGACTGCTCTTAGGTTGAAATTACACCAAACTGTTCAGATTCCAGACCACTATACTCTAAATCTAAGAAAGGTCATTATTTACAAGGTATCTATCGATCTGAAATAATAAACTCTTTCATGGAAGCCTCTCAGAAAATCTTTATTCAGTTTTTCCATGCGTCATTGTCCCATTCATTCAGCAGGAGGAACTGCGCTTGGTGACGTGTTCCCTCAAATATAAAACATCATGCCAGACTTTGGAGAACTCTAACAGCCTCTTTAGATGCTTCTGCTTTCATGAAGGACATGATTATGGTCCATCTGTAGAGCACTGGTTATTTGGGAACAGATACTTACTGTACTGCCAGTATTGTTTTGGTGGGTCTGCAAGTCAGATGCAGCCCTGAGGCCTCCTTTGCTGTTCATACTTCTTTACTTCTGTGGAAACTGCAAATTGCTAGTTTATGCTTTAAGTTTTCTGGTTTTGCTTGCAATTTTACATAAAATAATTCTGTGGAACAAGATGCTTCTTGGTCTCGAGAATGGAACAAATATATAGGAAATTATGTTCTCATTTGTCATGCAATGCCTACAGACTGATCTCCTTTACAGTTTGTGAAAAGCTTTCAAAAATAAGAATGCTTCCATACATCTCTCCTGAGTCATGTTGTCTTTTCTGTTCTTTACATCTTTGTACACTCTGTGTTAAAAATCCAAATAAAGACAAAGAAGACTGTTTAAAAAGATACAGAAAAACAGCAAAAAAAGTTCAAGACACTAAAATAAGACCAGTATATGGAAATAGAGTAAAGATGCTGCAATAAAATCCAAACCATAGAAAGTTAAGACTTCTATGAAATGCAGGTTGGCAATGACAGTGAATGGTACGAGACAGATATAGAGAATTCACATCTCTGAGTACCAAGTACAATATTAGAACTTAGGGGTTTAAAAGAGTGAGTGACTATCTACTTTTGTTCAGCTCCCTAGAATGATGTTGCTGGACTTTATATATATATGCTATTGGCTTACAGTAGTACTTCCTTCAGTATCAAAGTGAGCTTAGGTGAGATGCACAGCATATAATGCAAGAAGGAACAACCAAAACTCCCAACATTTTCAATTCAATTTTGTACCTACATGCAGATCAGGTATGGAGGGACACCGCACACACTTAAAACAGAATATAAAAACCAGAATCTGGTTCTGTGTAGGTGGTACAAGACTTTGCAAATCTTTTATTCAAAAGACAAGTTCATGGAAGCTGTAGCAGCTATTTCCACAATAGTCTAGATTCCTGGCCTCAAGTCAAAAGAAGTGTTTTTTTTAAATTACTAAAAAAAATTACCTTTAAGTCTCAAATTTGAACAGTAACCTTCTAGTTTAAAACTGCTCATATCAGCATTTCCTTCAGAGAAGCAGTGTAACAAACTTCTACACATCCAGTTGTGGAGGTTGCACAGATGACAACCGCTTATTTTAAGAGCAACCTGACTACAGAGAGACAAAAGCTCCCTCTTACAAAGTGGCATGCACCCCACAGCCTGTGATGCACAATGGGTTAAAACTACTGCTGCTGGTCAGTTTCATCTGCATGCTGTGTTGGACGGTTTCTCAATTAACAGTTGGTGCACGTTCATTTTCTCAAGTCAGCTGTGACAATGTCAGCCAACCCAACCAACAGCAGTTCAAAACACAGTCATGTTTGTAAGAGCTCTGCATTACTGTCATGTCACATATTTAACTGGATAGAGCAGCTTTAAACTAAGACTGTAGGTGTAATTTACCCATCTCAGGTCTGCCTAATCTAAGCATTTCAAATTACAGTCACATATGTGGCCTTGCATTTTGAAAGATAATGTCCATTTTTTGGATCCATCTCTTTTTTTTGTCAGTAGCTGAGAAATTAAAGTATCACCCTTTAAGAAGCTCCAAGATACGATACAGTTAAACAGAGTAATATAAAATTCTACTGGAAAAATCTAAGGATCAAAGTTCTATAACCAACTCTGAGTCATAATGGATTAAGAGGATACAAGGCAGCCTGATTTACTACCACATTGTAGAACTAGATGCAATCCTTTGGGCTTGAAATATGAATCAAACTTCTGAGATTTCCTTTTAGTTAACACATTTGCATAGATGTTATACTTAGTTTATAAGTGAAACGCTCTATTTGGACTTCAGCTCCAACTCACTTCAGCAAGTATCTCCCATTTAAAAATAAAGATACTACCACTGCATCTTCAGACTTCTGTACAAAACTGCTAGAATCACAACCACGGTCAGTTTGATTTCTATTGTACCAATTGCAGACAACACTTTAAATTGATTTTTAAATAAAATATCATAAAGCACAGAGAAGAGAATGTAAATTTAGCTTCACTTACCTTTATTTTCTGGTAACCTATGTTTTGTTTGTATTTCATCATTGTTATCAAACACCTCATTCTCAAAATATAAGCATGCTAAGTGTATTAGTACAGACAACAGAATTACTTTGGTACTACCGACTATCACAGAAAGAAGAATTCACAAGGCATGCTTAGCATCTTGTTATATGGGTGCCACAGATTCTTAGGCATCATCGTGAGTTAATGGATTTATTCTATGCTTTCCTCTCAAGAAAGAAAGGATTTAGTTCTCAGCAGAAAGTTTAGTTTTCAGAAAACCAAGGCTAGAAAGCCAAATCTGTTGTTAATTGCAGGAGCCACTTTTTTTAAATATAAATAAATCCTACCTTTTGATAAACCTGAATGACATGTTTCTAAAAGAAATTAAGCCAAAATAATAATTAACAAAAAGTTTGTACAAAATAAATTGAAAAAGCCATTTAGAGTGAAACATGCAAAAAAATTAAAATGCACAATGAAATTACACTTCAATACATTCTGAGATTAGGCAGTGACTTAGGACTTGAAGAGTCAAACTCTTAGCATTGCTACTTCCAAACTTAATTTTTCTGTGAAATATGCCACCAGTAGTTACTAAGAATTAAAATACATACTGGCGTCAAAACACTTTGAAAGTCAATCTGCAAGGTCACATAAAAACACGTTTGAATTTTCTTCATGTATTTCAAATAAAAAGCAAAATATGAGCAACTGCTATAATCTGAGTATCTTCAGAGTTAGGTTTCTGCCTTCCTTCATAACATTAGGTCAATGATGTTGAGCCAAAAACTGCTTTACATATTTATGTAATTTAGTGATAGGAGCTGTAACAATTGCCTATACCAGAGCATAAGTAGTTCATAATGGAAAGGATTCTGGTTCACCATAGAGAATGCTAGAAAACATTAACAGGTTTTAAGATTTCTTTAAGGAGAAGAAGCATGACCATGTCCTTTTATAACACTATCCACCTCCTTAGTACTTTGTACAGAACCTCACTTAACACAGCCTCAACTGTAAGAGGTCCTCCAAGTGCCAACTTAACCATCTGTAAGGGCACTATTTGGTTAGAACTGTAGGCTATTTAATCAAGTCCAGATGGAATGTAAATTATTGTCAAAAGTATGTGTGTGTAAACTTCAAGAAAACCACACTGCTCTGCAGAAGCTGAAACTCTGAGGTAAGGATTGATGTTTGAATGCTGCCTAAACAACCAAGTGAAAAGCCTGCAAGTTTGGTTTGGAATGTCAGATGGAAAATTAACGAAGAATATTGCAAACAACAGTACAGAAAGAAAAATGAGCCAAAAGGATGTGTCTGATTAATATCTCACTTGACAAAAAGCAGATGACTTCGTATTAAAAAAAAAAAAAAAATCTTTTATCTCTCTCTCAACAGAAAACAAAGAAAATAAAAACCAACTAATCAAGCGAGCCCTAACAACAACAAAAAGCCCAAGCATAAAAAGGACTTCTGTACAGCACAGTACTTCCCAGGAAAGTGTTTGCTGGCAGAGAGCTCAACCAAAGGCTAGGTTGTCACATTTTGGCTTTTCACAGAAACAACTTCTACATTTTTAAAGAAATTAACTTAATTGAAATCAGCCGGTTGTGAAAAACTGGAGTTTGACTTGGAATTATCTTGTAGGAATGGGAGACTACAAAGATGCTGACAGACAGAGGCATGTATAGTCACAGAACAGACAGGAAGGAAATGGCTTTGTGCTGATGTGATATAAGCCTAAAACAACAGCACACAGGCCCAGTCCAGAATGATATATTATAAACAATTTTACATGATGGTGAGAGTACGAAAATGTGGAGATAATATCTTAACAGAAACAAATCCTCCCATCTGCACACAAATTGTGTGTATCAGAGGTCTCAAGCATGTAGCATGTGAACTGGCAGGTTTTAAGAATAAAAAGAAAAGTGGGTTTCAATTTCAGGTTTTGTAGAAATTAATTTAAATCATATATGGATTTAACTGAAGTTCAATTAGAATAAAAACTCCTAGTGCAGGAAAAAAATCTGCTTAAGTTAGGCTTTGACTAGACCATCACACCTTCTTCACACCAAAACCAGAATCTGCAAATGAACTAAAGGTCAACATAGGAATAAGTTTTTTAAGGTTTTACCATATCTCTTGCCTAGACTGAAAACATAGTACTGTCATTATTTTAACATGACCTGTGCTAGTACTACTGCCTAAAGAAGCTTTTGACTCTTGCCCCTACCCTTTTGCTTGTTATATCTCTATTTGTGTGTTACCAGCAAGATATTCTGGAAAGTCTAAATGACTAGGAAACACAACCTCATCTTCTAACACTACATTAAATATGAAGACTGCTCTCTACTGATGGATCATGCAGACAGCGAGAAACTATGGAACTCAGCTGAAGCATCTCAGCTCTGCAGAACCTGTTATCTCAGACAGGAGAATGAAGAGCATGGAATAAACAGCACAGACCGTAATGTCTCACTTTTTATCCCATTTGATACAGCCGCTATAAACAAATAGCTTTTATAAGCAAAATGAACTACGAAAAAAAATCATAAGCCAGTGCATTTTAAGGTGAAGAAATTGTTAAGTCATTAATCAGAGTGTGGACAAAACCACCTAAGCAATGAACTACCAGGTCTCTGCCACCTGATAAAAAGGAGATGTCATGTTACCATTCCAGGAGGCTTACCTTCTTGTTAGTTTCGAAGTTAGTTTACTAAAGAGATTAGTGGAACCCCTGGTTCGAGTCTGAGAGAGTGGTGTTGCTTCGTGGGACAGACTGGGGGAGGCTGGGGGCCCGTTGTAGGTAGCAGTGCGTCGCTCTCTGAGCTGGCCATGGAAAGTGCTCCGACTGGCCGTTCCTCTGGGGAAACGAATACGATCAGGTGTGGTTGCACTGCTAATGCTGTGAGTTGAAGCAACGGGAGTTCTCTGATCTGGAATAGTGCTAGAGAAGAAAACAAACAAAAAAGTATGCTAGAACGTCTTTACTGAAGCACTACAGTTCTGCAGGAAACACAAAACACTACGTGTTCTACAGTGAAGCATAAGCAGACACTTTCATATAGGCCAAGGTTGGAAATATCGACATTATCACAGCACTGTATGGAATCAAAACTTGTAAGAAGTTAGGATTAAAAGGCTGCCGAAACAGAAACCTACATAAGCAGAAAAATGCAACAGGAATATCCTGGAAAAGACCAGATAAACTAAGCATAGAATGTTTCTCTGAGAAGATTGATAAAAGAATAGATAAGTATAGTTTCCTCCCAGGAAAGAGAAGCAATAGGTAACTTTAGTGTCTCTCCCTCCAAGTTCTATATATGCACATCTTTGAAAATCTTGCTAATTTGAAAGTATCCTACATGAAATTCGTTACAAGCAAACTGTTCCAAGTTGTGAAGTCCTTCAGGATACATAAAGTCTCCCACAAACTTTGACAATAGGGAATGTCCAATACTCCTAACACCAGAAAAAAAAAATTAAGATTCATTATTGCAGGATTATGTCACAGACAGCCTGACACACCACAAGACAAATGTAAACAATACTTAAAAAAAAAAAAAAAAAAGGAAACACACATCTTGTGGGCAATAAATACTAGAACAATCTAGGACTAAAATTCCACAGCACAAAGTTAAGAAGCAGTGGGTATAAGTTAGTTTCACAACGATTTCAGGTTCTTACATAGGCCTGAAGTTATCTGCGCCATTGTCTATTGGAGGCAACATCATCTTCGTGTGCACAGAGGCTGACATGGACATCGACTTCTGATGTCGCAGCCGAACACTGGAGAAGGATGTAGTACAAACTGAAGCAGGGCTAGCTGCGTAAGCGAACATTTCTGTCAGGCTGTGAGGGGGTGTGGGTTCAGGCAGAGGCAGAAAGAAGAGCATGATGGACCAACAACAAACTACTGCATAGAAAAAAAGAAAACTTTTCCTTCCATTAACTGATTTATCACAGACAACGAACTCCAACAGCCCTCTGCTACGGAAACATACCCTAAGCTCCCCTTAAAAAGCATCCTTACTATAGCACTTGACAGCTGTATTATTCTCTTACCATTAGGATTAGTTTGTGGTGATACTCTCTTTGATGTACAGAACCTGGCTAACTGACAGGTTCTGTGCCAAAGCACTGGTATAAGCACTGATGTATCACATATTTGGTCTTAACATTAAAAAATGCATTAAAAACCCCACCAACTGAACTGTCCAAAAGACTGCTGATAGCTCCACTACTGCAGTGAAGTAATTTGTTTTCAGAATGTACAAGCATTCAGCTGAAATCAGTCTAAGTTGAACAAGCTGTCAAATCTCAGTCTGCATCTGATAACTGAGGGACTTCACAGGCACAACTTAAAGCAGTAATGTGATCTTTAACAAGCCCAGAGAGGCCTCCCCCACCCCAAGAAAAAAAAAAAAAAAAAGAAGAAAAAAAAGAAAGCCTGTACATGTAAGAAGCAATGAATAATGCTTGGTATTCTCGGAAGAAAAAGGTAGGAATGTTAGAAGCATCTCATATTGCTTAGCCATGACCCTTAACATTCTCCAAATTATCACTCAAGCTTTGAAGAAAGGTACATAGTGCCGTCTCTGCAGAATGTCACTAACTTACCAGCTTTAAAATACGAGCATGAAATAATTTTGTTTCTTTGGGCCAAAAAACCCTCTTACCAGCCTTTGCCTTATCTAGTGATGATAAGGATGGGAGGAAAGTGAAAAGGCCTAATTGAGCCTCTCAGACTACAACACCATACATCATTCATTTTAAGTTTACTGTGACAGTAAGGCAATTGTAATTCAGAAATATTGTCCAAAGTTAAGAAATCAGTAGTTGTCAGTGACAGTTTCATGACACTGCATGTTCACTTCCAAGTTGCTTTATGGTTACACACACTGAAATTCAAGTCCTGTTATCCCATTCTTATATGTCAGACTTTGGAGAGGAGAACACTACTCCAGCTCCAAGTATCAGCTGACCCACTTCCCAAGCTTAGTTCCCAAAGCACTAGTAGAAAACACATCACAGCTCAGATATCAGATCTGCTAGCCAAAACAACTGGCAAAATCTACTTCATGGTTTTGGTTTTAATTTTTCATAATCCAGAAAATTTCAGTCATGCTTGCATCTCTTTACAATGTTGAATGCAGTGGGATGTGAAGTACAAGCACTACTAGAGCAAAGCCTGGAAACACAGCTCAGCTTTTACAATACTGCCAGGTACTAAGAAACTACAAGGAAATAAACATTCACCTCAAAAGCAATACCCTAAAAAATCAAGTAATCCCCAAATAATTGGTTACTAGCTTCTTAAGCACTTCTGTCTCACTTCCTCTGAATTTGCTGCAAAGATGGAGAAAAAAATCCGTTTTAGAATAGAGTCATGTTTTGTTTAATAACCTGCCTCCAAAGATGTGATGGCTAAAGGTATCAATAAGGTAGCAGAGTACATAAATAAAACACTTCTACCTCTTCCTCTGAAGCTAGAAATCAGCATCCTTGGATTACCAGCCTGGGAACACACAAACAGTGAGCTAATGCTCAGCAATTAGTGCCAAGGCTTATTAAAAATCTGAGGCTGTTGTAAATCATTTGTGTTAAAGTGATTTAAAGCAATTGCCTATCATTATGAAGAGTGTTTCACTGAGTCCCCAAGTGCGTTAATTAATGCTCAGGCTTTGGAGGAAAGCCAACAGTCATCTCCAGCAGAATGCCTGTCAGCCACACAATGTGTTAAAGTAGGGATGCAAGACATAAAACTCCTTTGCTTTTACTAGTCTGTCATGGGCTCTTCAAGACTACGTTCTCCAGCATCAAATCCACTAACTGATTAGTGATGCTTCAGTTTCTACACTTTCAGAACTCAATGTGCAAGATAAAAACAGAACAAGCAGCAATAATGCTTCTCTACAGAAAAGAACAGAGACTAAATGTGTGCATACTGCCTTTTAAGGCAAATCTCCCAGGTTTCCACTGGCTCACAGGTAGCATCTGACTACCTAAGGGGGAAAAAATTCAATCCGTAACAAATAATTTACAGTAATTACTCCTGCCTTTAATATCTGCTACCAACAGACATTTTAAAATCACAAAAAGCATTTTTAACAAACCCCTGGATTTATACAAACCCCAGGTTTTACTTCAGATCTTGCTCCACAGCAGAAAAGCCATTACAAGTTTCTAAAATTACTTTGACAAGTTGCATGTACAATAACATTTGAGACACAACAGAAGAACCTGGAGGCAGGCAGAATTCATTCTGAAGAGCCAGTCCCATGTTGATTTAGCCAGCATTAAAGTTCTAGTGTATTTCTTGTGATCAGTCAAACCTTGGCCCAGTTACAGCAGCAAAACACATTGAAATGTAAATTCTGAATTTTGTGCCAAATCACAGTAATTCTGAAGCTGTGCCAACATGAATGTCCAGTTTATTGAAGCATTTCAGACAATGAGGAGTCTCCAACTGTAGAACAATTAGCAATGCAGTCTCAATCTTTTCTTTTTACCCTCTATAAAGAGTAACAGAAGTAGCAACCAAAAAGCTGTAAAGATTTTTTTTATTCCTAAGAGTGAAATTATAAATGCTCAGACATTTCGAATGACCCAAGTCAGGCTAAAGCTTGTAAGATAAGAAAATTATGTTTGGATACTATATTGAAAGTAAAAGGACATGGATATAAAATAGAATTAATATAGCTGCTAAGTACTACTACTCAATATTAACTTTGAGCTTAATGCCCATGTGTGACAAATGGGACAGCAGTCTGCTGAGAAACTCNCCTAGTAAACAACTGCTAGTAACTTAAAAAAAATATATATATAAAAAATTTGCATGAGATACTGCAAAGATATTAGTTTAAAGATGACCAAAAATGTTACTTAAACTAGGAATTAGGTAATCAAATGTAATGAAAATTATTTTAGAGAGAAATATTAAATTTTTCAAAGAGTTTGGAAAGAAAAAAAACTATTATCAAATCAAAGAAAAGATGGTGAGCTTTAATCTAAACAAACTTGGTAACATTAACAAGGACTAACCAATGAAGGCTGAGACAGACACACTAAGAGACAGTACCAAATAGCTGTGCTGCACTTCACAAGACAATTCACTGCAGACCCAGCTGGCCAGCTATACACTTTGGCACTCTTCAAACTTATACTTGACTTTTTCCTTAATCACTTTCAGTTTGCAGAAAGCTAGGAGGAAGAGATAGGGTCAAAATCACATTCTAGCGATACCTAGGCTCCAGAAGTCAAACAAGGGACAGACCTTCCATTCAACATCACAACTTCATCACTCTTCCTTATTAACCACTGAAAGGAAGGGGGAAAATTCTATACAAAAAATTGTAAATCTTTCACCAATTTCAACACAAACTAGAAGAAAATGTTTTTCCTCTCACCCTTTACAATGTATCATACCATTAGGAAGGGGTGGAGAAAACTGGGAAGACAGAAGTACACATTCCTCCAAGCTGAGGCATTTTTATTAAGTGCTAGCTCTCTGGCTGGTCTCTTAGCAAAGGTCAACTAAATCATTACCAGCTTTTGAGACTAGTAAACTTCTGTGAAGAACAGTTGGTTTTAACTTAAAAATGGGCAGGAAATTCATTAGTACTGTTCACGAGGTGTTACTCTACAGCTAAGGTATATATCCATTGTTGTACTTATTTTCTACAGCTCTCTGCAGTCTTTGCTACACAGGGAAGGATGGCACTAGACGTGGCTATATTATGCATGAACTGGTTGACTGCAATTCCATCACATGCTCCAGTCAAGCTTTCATCCAATAAAATGTGAGGAGCAGTTATTTCTCTGATTGTTTTCACCCTGAATATGGAGATTCATCAGTGCTGCCCTGTAAATATTTGGAAGTAACCTGACTACAAGAATATCGGCAGGGAATGTTACTAGTCCAAGACAATGGCCTGTCATTATTGCATTCCACATTTTCTCCTTGACTTTGTAGAAAAAATGATATTCCAAATAATCCCAAAGTACAGTTTAAAGTGAGAAGTAAAAAAGAGAATGGACCAAGAGAGACGAAGTTTGTACTTCTAATACAAGCCAAGCCTCTTTACACAGCATATGCTGTGTAGTCACAGAAGTTAACAACTGACTTAAGAAGCAGGCTATACAAATGTGGCATGTAATTAACCAGAAATGAGGAGCTTCGCCTTACATTCAAAGTATAGAGAATGTATGAATTAAGTATAGGAAAAAAAATACCCAACATACTTAAAGGTGCTCCATAACCAAAGATCTGTACTCACCTTTCATTAAGAATTATACTACTGTATTAGCAATTTTTAAACTAAGTACTAAGATTTCAGGAATGTGAAGACAAGGGACATACACCAGAGCAAGACATTTCATATACCTGTTCTCCTTGCCATTTTGTATCACTGAATGCCTATCAGCAGTGGTTCTTTCACTACAAACGTATGTGTTGCGCCGTGTCATTGCTCCGGGGGCAGTATTATTCTACAATTAAAAAACAGAGGCTTGTTATTATCCATAAAAGGCTTTTTTGGGGTTAACTCCACATATAATCAAAGGCTGTTTTACTTCATGCTAGTTCTATACAGTTATAAAACTTACAAAAATTATGTTATGTGATATGCAAATATCCTCCAGTATTTTTTAGTTATAATGTAATCAGAAAAAAAGTAATTCCAGTGAGTTTTTCTTGTAAGTCATATTGATGGCTCCAAATTAGTATAATTTGGAGTCTTTAATAAACAAAGTTCTGAATTATAAAATCACAGCATGTATAGCACCCATCTACATCTGGATAGTCTATGTCTTTACAGCCTATTTTTTAATACTTTACCACTTGTAGATTGTAGAATTTTCATACCCTTAAATAAGACAGGAAAAGTAAAGACTTAAGAAACAAATGTGATAAAACTCAGTGGGAAGGTAAACAAACTTTAAATATTAAAATACTATAAAACACTAGGCAAGTTTTAAAAACAGGGAAGAGCAAGTCAAATTAATGAGACAAACTGCAGAGAATTTTACTCAGACGTTTTTTAAAATATACACTTAAATACAAGCATAATACATTGAGGACAAGAGAACCAGGGGAACTTAAACTACAGACCTTACTTTAGAGGGGAGTAAAGAAACAGAATTACTTTGCCTCTGTCTTTACAGAGAAAGAGGGTGGAGATATGCCCAAGTTGGCGGTCAATTTTCCAGGAACGACTGAGAAGCTAGGTAATTCACAGATAACAGAGTTATAAAATGTTAGATGCAATTACTATAGGAAAAGCATGGTGGTCCAGATAAACATGCACCCCAGGGTTGTAGAGGAAGTAAAAGCTGGCAAGCCTTACAGTTATTTTCTCCCCACCCCAAGAACATAACAGTAGAGAAAACCTTTATAAATTGTCTTTAAAGAAAAGGATCATGGGGCAAAGCAGGAAGCAAAATAGGCTATTAACTTTAAACATCACTGCTCAGGAAAGTCTTGGAGGAAGCTAGCTCAAGGGAACAACTGGTCAGCACCTTGGATAAGCACATGTTGAGTAAGGATGGCCACTAAGAATCAGGCAGGGGACTTCATGCTCAACTAACCTTTTGGAGTTCTTTGAAGAATTACTGCTATGATAGACAAGGGAAATTCAGTGGATTTTTAAAATAGCATTAAGAAAAGGTTTTGCATAAACGGTCACAGTAGAGAGTCATGGGAAGAAGGGGGAAAAAAAGGAAGAACTAGTTCAAAGCACAAAAGGAGAGCAGCCAAACCTTTTTGTCTCCGAACCTGAAATAAAACTGTTAAAGTGGAATATTCTTAATAACCAGCAAAAGCTCCTCTGGTCCCTTAATAAAAAATAATTCAAGCAACATTGTTCTCAAGCTGCTGATTTAACAATGAAGCCATCTTGTATCTTTAAAAGACTGTTGACTTGTTATACATCCTTATGTGAACATAGAAATAAAAATGGAAAAGTACACTGCGCAACCTCTTGGTGTTAAAAAAATACAAATAGTATCAAGAGTATTGTAGATTAGTAGAGCTATTAATTAAATGGCAATATGCATGCAGTTGTCTCAAAGGTTCTCAAATATTCTTCACTGCATATTCCTTAAGGGTAGGCATGCGTCACTCATCAGCAGAAGCCCTCCTGGCCCCTTCCTTGTAATTATTCCTTACATAGATCTTGTCTTTAAATGGGGTTATGTAAAATCCAACACTGATTCTTCTACCTTCCTCTGACATTTGTCCATGTACAAATTCTCCTCTCTTTACTAAACTGACTAGCAATGAAACTGTGAGACTAATGTCAAGTTTCGCTTATATGTTCTCAAGAGGTCACATTGTGCAGGACACTTTGTGGAGCCTGCACCAACTAATGGCACACTGAAATATTATATATTATTACTTACATACTATTTTGTTCTGTGTTCCTGAACATTATTAGAGAATGAAGCACCAAGAATATTAGACTAATTTTATGGTGGAAAATATGCACAGGAACAAATGACTTCCTTCTTTCCACCTGCTTCCTTGGAACATTAAATAAATAACTGTGTTCCTGAAGAAGCGAACGCAAACATTACAACGTGCTGTGATATTGCACATATATAAAGACAAGACAACAATCTCTGTACTGGATCAAATGTTTGGGTACTGACAAATTTTGGTATTCATGTCTGAAATCTGAGGACTCTGAAGCACTTTCCCAGCTCTTTCTAAAATCCAAAGACAGAATAACCAGTATACATTTTCTTCTGTTTGGCTCAGATTTTGGAGGTCACAAGAAGAGATTTAAGCATCCCAAGTTTTCAAATTTCAGTTTTAGCGAGAATACAGTTCTCACATTGGGGCCTTTACACTTTTTAGTGTACAACCCTTTCATGATTCATTGAGAACTTCTTCAGCTATGACTTTTTTGTGCAGTCAAACCTACAAAATATTGATCTCCGACTAAGACCATGATCTCATGACTAAGTTGCACAGGAAACGTAAATCTAGTGTCAACAGTATCACATTCACTGATGGAATGACAATTCCTAGGGTTAGGGTTAACTGCTTAAGTTCATCCTTGTGGCATCACCTGCCTTCTTTGCAGGAGGTGCTGACACTGCATAAGCACATGCTGAGATTCCTGAGCATATGCACCAAGTCCTATCACAGTATAAAGGATGATTCTGTCGTAGAGTCCTCCTCTTTTCCTAGAGAGCCTCATGCCCACTGCTCAAGAGATACTGAGGTGAGGACTTATGAACAAAATTTTAAGGATAAACTTTTTACTTAAAATATAAAAAAACAATCTATTTACTAAGACTGCTTTTTGGTCCTAAATGATATTCCAAAAGCACCATCTATTCTTCTTTTCCAGTTTTCTTAAAGCTATACCAAGAATTCAGTGGCAGCTTTATTACAAGCATAGAAAAAAAAATCTGAGTGTAATATACAAGGAGCTGCTAAAAGAAGGAGTCATCAGTGGCTGCCAACTATGCAACTCCTTGTAGCAGGTTTTTGTTATTAATTTGGTATTTGCCCAATGAATTTGAAGATTTTTGATCTGCAGTTGTTCAGCTTGCAGAACTATTTAGTTTGCAAGAGTTTAAATGCTCTGTCAACTTTCTAAGTACTGCTTGGAGCCCCTTACTCCAACCCCAGACTTTGCTGCCTGCTCTACAACATAATTGTTATCCTTAAGTGTGTGCTTGTAAGCTTTGCTATTTAGCAAAAGCAGCCCATAACTGCCTAAGGGTTTCCAGCCAGAACTAGTTTGACCACTTTTGTTTTATCTGTTTTCAAACAGTTTTGTTTCTTCAGTGATTTTCTCAACATATTTCTGATTTTACAACTTATGTTCTCATGTTTGGTGAGAACACAAACTTTCTCCATCTCAAAACTTTTTAGCTTCAGGACAGTATAGCAACTCCAACATTTTTAATCCTATAGATGCATGTCAATACTGTAAGAAAGAAAACTTCCTAATCAGTTCCAGGAGTTATGTAATAATTCCATGCTTTCTTGCATGTCCAAGAGACAGAAAGAACAGTATTTATCAGGAGATAAAACAAAAAAACAGCCCCAACCAAATGAAAACTACACCAGACAGTATAAACGCTCTTGCATGAAGAGCTATGAACAGAGGCAATTTTAAATACTAATTAAGGGACATGATGAATCTGATTCCATGTTCATCACCTTAAACCACTTCTTTTAAAAGATCAGTTGGATCAGTTGCACACTGAATCAGAAGTATCTTATGGTTATCAGCTCAAATTTTATTTCAGCTGCAGTAGCATGAAATTTGATGTAAGACTACTGAAACGAGCCTACAGGATGTGGAAGTGGTGTAAAAATACAAATCAAAACACAAAAATATATGTAAAATATGTTGTAGCTGTGATGCAAAGCCCTCGAATAAGCACTAAACAGTATTGAGTGAAGTATAATGTAGGACTGCACTGATTTGATTATCCTAGCTTTTAAGACCCAGTTGCTAAGAACTGTCATGTAAGAAACAACAAAACCCGAATGGTTTCTGGACTGATAAAAACAAAGGAAAAAGGGATTAAAAAAAACAAAACAAAAAACCAGAAAAGGGTCCCCCAAAATCTTGAGCTCTTGCTCACATTTATGAATAGCAGCTGCTACATACAGTAGGAGACATGTTTCTTTCCAAAGAAACTCTTTGACTTTAGCCAAGTCACTATCAGCCACTGAACCAACTGACAACACAGAGCCATTAAAGTAAAACTAACCTTACTTAACTTCTTTTGCTTCAGACTGTCAAAAAAGCTGTGCGCTCAGGAAGTTCTGTTCTTATTTAAGTAATAGTGTTGAGTGTATGACAAAATAGGACATCTTTGTGGGACAAGTTTAAAGAAAAATAAATCACTACATTTCAAGTTGAATAAAGGACTGGGAAGTTACTACTTCTGAAACTAAGTAAGTTTTTCAATACAAAATTCCAAAGTTTTATAAATTAAATGTTACAAGACTCAAGTGTCATTGTGTGAAAACAAATTTTCAACTTTACCTCAGAGAAAGATACCAGATAATCTACAAGTTAAAGCCAAACCAAGCAAAAGGTTTTCTCCTTTGACACAAGGTGAAGGTAAATTCACCTTGTGGTGTGGGTTTTTTTTTGTTGTTGAGATTTAGGGGCCACTGGGGGAAGCCAAGAAGAACAGAGGCCAGACAACTTTTTAAATACAGGTTAAAATACACCTTTGAAGAATTTTTAGAGCTACATTTCTTTGATAACCTTAATATATGTAACTATGACTCAGAATAGCCTTTTTAATAGCAAAAATTTGGTGACTGCTTTTACACATGAAATTATAAAATAGAATAATATAACCAGAGATTTTGTTCTTCTGTACAGAGATCAGGCACAGAGATCCGTTGATATCAGAAGTAGTCTTAATTTGTAAGAAATTTCAAAGGACAGCCTTTGTGTTCCAATTTCTTTTTGATACATTTTTTTTAGTACTCAAATTGTCTGTTCACCAACAGCTACTAGTGCTAATTATTAAATACCTAATTACTACTTAAGTTACCTCTTAATATCTCTGAAGTAGCTGACTGATTTTTTGGGGGGAGGTAAAAAAAAGGCAACAACATGAGGTATCTATGTTTACTCTTGATGAATGGAAAGTAGCATCACTACCACTAACAAATCACTGTTTTAAAACTTTTCCACCTCTCAAAAACATTTAATGGTTTTAATAAAAAACATTTACTTACACTAGGAACAGCCGAACTTTTCTTACGTTCAGGAATATCAGCCTTATTTGGATTGCTGGCATTTCCAAGCATCGGACTAGCTGGTGCAATTCCTCTTCCTGCAACAGCACTACTGCTCGATTTTCTTGATTGAATTCCTTCCTCTTTGAGGTCACTATCTGTAGTACTAGTCTGGCTTCTTTTGGGATATGCCACTACTGAGGGGATGGATGGTCCAGCTTAAAGAACAAATGAAAGAAACAGGAAAAGGCTTTTTCTTCTCAGAAGTTCAGTAGCTACTTTTTCACTGCAATGGAAATGCACCACACGCTAGAATCCAAACGACACTTGGGATCAAAGTTGCAAAAACCATAGTTATTTAGAATTACTGAAACACATGTACTTCAGGAGACAGCAAAACACTGTGAAAAACAAAAACCTTTCCAAGTGAAGACACTATTGATTTCCATGAAAGAATTATTAATTTCATGAATCCTTTTTGTTTTCAAAGTACTGACACTGTTTTCGCTTGCTAGAAAAAAACCCGTTAGAGTAATTTTAAAAGACACTTAACAAGTAACTGATTCATTCAAACCAGACAATCCTTCGTGAGCACTAAGCCGGAATGTGCTACTCAAGACATTTCTGATAAAACCAGGCTCCTGAGAAGGTACAGCAGTGGTCTGTCACCAGCTTTTTCAGGTGTGCCAGGAAGAGAAAACTGTTCCTGCACACCTGACTGTGAGTGTGGCATTCTGTTCAACAGTCTCAAGTTCCCTCTTGCTTTCCTGGACACCGGTAAAAACCTGTGTGAATATCAAGATTGTGTTTTCTGCTGTCTCAATTACACCTCCTCAGAAGATGCCGCATCAAGACACATTAACTTTCTAGTTGGTGTTTTAACAAGTCATCAAAAAGTGCATGTATATACACACACAAACCCCCCCAACCCCCCCTGAAATACATAAAAAATAAACACATACACACATTATATATATATATATATATGAAGAAACATCACAATACACAGTAATCATCATCTCGAGAGACTCCAAGGAAATGAATGCATTTGAGGTATTTAGAAGTAAACAGAGACTCCTTTTGTGAGTTAGTGTTTTAGCAGGAATATGTTTAAGATAGTTAGAACAGTAGCTTAGGATTTTCTAAGTTTGTCTGAGCCACTGTTCTTCAGAAATTTAATTTCTGCAGGACAACCAAGTGACCCTCAAGAAACACTAGCAAACTGACATTTCTTCAAGTTTTAGACACAAGTTGACCTACTAGTGTCAAAAGAAAACAAAAGCTGAGCACACATACATGACCACTGGGCAGGAGTGCTGTGTTCTTTCCAGGAAAGCAGTTTGCAATATTCTCTTCATTTGTCTAACAAGACTTTCCCAGTACCATGAGAAATGCAAGGGATAGCATAAGGCAGAATAAAAATTAAGTTAGTGTACTCAGCACTCCTCTAGGAGCTGTTTTTGAGAATCAGTTATCAGTAAATTATTTAGCCACCATGCTGTGAACTACACTGTTGTCACACTCCTCGCCTTTGGGGGACAGAGACACTCAGAAATGGAACAGAACTGGAAGCCACTACAATCTGCAACACTGAAAATTGTAATTGCTCACCATGATCACTGTACCGCCGCTGCTTCTGGCTAGAAGATATGCTTCTCTGAACTTTGTGATGAGGAGATTGTCCAGTGCTATTATTAAGATCACTACTTGGCCTAACTTTGGCAAGTGAAAGATTGCTGCTGGAGCTTGAATCACTTGCATCCAACTACAATACAAATCAAAATATTAAAACAAGGAGTTCAGACAAAACAAATTAAACATCTACCACATTATGGAAACAGTAGGATGATAGCTCTGGTACACAGGAAATTTTCTGACAGTAAGGGAATTGCTTACTTAGAGGCCTCTACTTCTCTTTGACTTCTGTGCAACTGTCTTAGGTACAACTCAGCAGAATTTGCAGCTCCTCAAAGGACAACTGGATAAAGAAAAATCTCTCCATACTTTCAGTACACTCTCCTAAAATTTTAACAGGAAGAGACTATACCCTTTGTAAAAATGACCAAACTAACTTCTCCAGGAGAAGAATAAAGAGCAGCTTATTGATGCCAAGCCGCCTCAGCATCACATGGAAAGATAATGTACAATGCAGAAACTTTCTAGGTTGATTGGTAATGCTCTTTGGTTCTCTTAAAATACTTAGAGCTGGCACATTCATGCTTGAGCATCTAGACTAGACAGAACAGTAACTTGTATACAAAGTCCTTTAGAGGAGTAACTGCTGAGAAAGCAGGGTCATTTTGGGGAACCTAAAGCCAAGAGCTTACTAACTCAGAATGGCATGAGAAAAAAGTCCAGTATCATCTGAACTGCTGACACTGATAATTAGAGTAATGTGATTTTAAGTATAATGGACTTTTGTGCAGGAACACAATGCATATAATTACTAACTTAAATTTTGCTTCTTACTTAGCTAAGGATACTTCAATTCTTTTGTTTCTTTGCATTTGTAAGAATAGTACTTACCTCTGATGATTTCCTTCCTAGTAGTAAATATGTAGCTGTGATTTCATCGTACTTCATTTTACTGAGTGATTCTTGAATTTCTTCTTGAGAATATCCCATTCCTACCATAATATCTAAAAAGAAACACACATTCTCTAAGTGAGAGAAACACTCTTGATGTTTAAGCTGTCTATTCAAGAGAAAGAATAGAATATTTAAAGAATTAAACAACAATTAAATGTGAGAATGTAAGCCTGATGAAACTTCAATATTAAAAAGACTACTATTAAAAGTTACTTTTTCTCAAATGGCAAACAAATACAGACTGGTGAAGAAAAAAAAAAACACTCACTCACATCATACAAACAATATTATACTCTGAAAAACATTGGATTACCTATTCTTTTCTGGTCCGAGATGTCTAGTTCTGGTTCAACAAAAGGTTTAAGTTCATCCTCCTCATGCCCTGCATTGATCCATCTGTCCTTCATAATTTGCTGTAAAAGAAAGGGGTTTGGTAGTACAGTACACTTACAGGCACAGACAAGGAGTTGTCAAAAGGACAATTCCCCTATCTACCACTGAAGAACTTTTCTAATTATGCTTTTCCAGAACAGACCCCAGTTTTGTCTTGCTCCAGTGGGGAGACAACTAAGCACATAAAGCCAAACAGCCTCCCAGTCAGCTGCATTCCAGCACACAGCTGAAAGCTAAAAGCCTGTAACCAGAACAGAAGCAGTGCAACAAATCTGATAGCAGAGTTTAGTAGCTCCAGGCTCGACTATGGAATCCCATGGTAGCCAGCATTGTTTTGGCCTTTCTTCTCCTTGATAGTACAAAATACAGGCAAAAGACAGCCACATAACTACCTAGCAGCCAGTACTTCCACTTCAAACCTGAAAATGTAGTAAAATATGCTGGTGGATCATCTATTAACACAGGAATCCACAAGGTAACCATCAGGAAAAGTTACATGACACATGCAGTGTAATGTCACATTAATTTTGAAAGTAACTGTACAGTCAGAGTAGAGTCAGGGGTTTTGTAACCCCAGTAAATAAAATCTTTTAAAAAGTCAGTATGCTTTACTCAATGCTCCTCCTCCCAAACCCAATCCAAACAAACTACTCAAGAACAGTATGATAATAATCTGAAGCTCAAAACCACAGTTTGCAAAATACCACATCTAGTTTTGTGATGCATCTTATTTGTGCCATTACCTCTAGAGTGCCTCTTTTTGTTGGGTTTAGCACCAGGAAACGTTTGAGGAGGTTTTCACAGTCTGTGGACATGTAGAAAGGAATCCTGTATTTCCCCCTTAGCACTCTTTCTCTAAGTTCCTTAGTAATAGAAGAAAAGACAGTTTTAAGCAGCAAATCACTTAAAACATTAGATAAAGATGCCCAACACTAAAAAGACGCACCTTTAAGTTCTGCCCATCGAAAGGAAGAGATCCACTCACAAGAGTATAAAGAATAACACCTAAACTCCAAACATCTACTTCAGGTCCATCATATTTCTTCCCTTGAAAGAGTTCTGGAGCAGCATATGGTGGGCTGCCACAAAAGGTGTCCAGTTTATTTCCAACTGTAAACTCATTGCTAAACCCGAAGTCAGCTATTTTAATGTTCATATCTGCATCTAGCAATAGGTTTTCAGCCTGGAAGAGAAATAATGGTTTGTAAGATTAACTTAGAACAGTTGATTTACAATGATATTGTTCATTTTTACTCAAAAGGCCAAAATAACTCTTAACCTTCCTTGCCTTGTAAGGTCTTTAGGTGTGATTTAGCCTATTATTCACATATCCCCTATTTTAAAAGTCTCTGTACAATGGCTTCAGAGTATAGGTGCTTTTTCCAAGTGTTTGGGGTTTTTTTCTGGTTTTGTTTAGTTTTTGCAGTTGGTGTGGTTTTGCTGTTGGGTTTTGGTTTATTTTTGGTGATTTTCTTAAAGTTACAAAGCCACAATATGTTCAACAAGTTACATGGCTACACTATTAATACACATAGTTTAAAGAAGGGATATATCATTTCATGGCAAACTACAAACAAGCTACACTTCAGTCTCATCATTGTAACCGATAATTCACTTTGGTTTAGACCAGAACTTGTCATACCTCTAGCAAACTGACCTGCATCAGATTTCAATCTGACCACAGGGTGAGAGACTATCTTTCAGATAACCACAGAAACTTGTATTTAAATGCTTTATAAGTCCTCTGCCTTTTATTTGAAATGGTTCTATACTGTAAATACTCTTCAAAATTTGCTAAAATAAAAAGAAAAGCAAAACCAACAAACAAAACCAAACCAGAAACACCAAAAAACAAAACCAGAAAGCTTAATATACGCTGCAACAAAGATCACACCCACAGGTACAGAAGTTAACACAGGCACACTTCACACACCTTTTCAACTCAACTCACCTTGAGATCTCTATGAACAATGTGCTTTTGATGGCAATACTGCACTGCAGATACTATCTGGATAGAAAACAAGCCACATTATAAGTGATATCTCAAAGAAACAGGAATTTTCATCAAAAAGCTTTAACATTTACTACTAAAGCTGACATGCACTTATCCACTCAGAGCTACACAGTCAAATACTACAGCGACCATCAAATTTACAGAAAAGCTGCTTAATAACTTACATGTGTGTTATTTGATCTATTTGGTTTCTACTACACTTGAAAAGGGATTATGTTTTTCCTGTGTGACTAATTATAGACCAGTAGAAACAATGACTTTCATAAAGGTTACTGAAGTATTTCCATTCCAATACTGCACACAACTATAAAAGCTTTCCCTCTAGACTGATGTTTTCCAGTTTGTCTCCAAAGATCATTTTTCATGCTGCAGCATGGCAAAAAAAAAAGAAACAGGTTTAGCTACTGGAGAAAAACACTGGGAGAGAGCTTGCCAGAACTTGCACAGTGAGAAGCAACTATGCATCTGACAGAGGTGTGCTGTCCAAGTACATATGGTTTATTGCACTTTTTATACCGTAGAAGAGTAACAAGCTCAATGGAAAAAATCTCTGTAAGGCTCTCAAATGTAACAGAGTATTATCTTCCATCATATTTTCCAAACATCCTTAAGTTTTTCCTGCTTTATATAGCAAAGTATAAAAGCTATTTGTACAGTACGTTGTCCTAGCACATGCTTTAGAAACATAAACACTGCTGCAGAACTCTGCATGCATGAAAAACCTGGGCCAAGTCTTACTGTTACACACTGATCACTAATGCAGTCAAATGTATGTATGGATCATACATGGTTGGAATCAAGGCAGATTTTGTAACTTCTTAAAATATGTGGAACTGCACATAAAAATAATTTACTCTAATGACAGAAAGATGAGGCAGGAAATAGCTCATGGTCAGATTGCCCAGATTAGCTGATGGACCCTCCTATAGTGTAAGACACAATGGCTCTCCCTCCTAGTATTCTGAGTAGGTGAACTAAGGTTCTTTGTAAGTCAAACAACTGACCTATCAGTCTTTTTGCATTTGAAACTTAAGCACCAATGTTACGATCTTTGTACCCTTGTATTATTGAATTACACACATGCAATATGCCACCTTAGAAACCAAGCAGTCTATGAAATGCTGAAGTATTTCCATTCCCTACACTTTCATTCTGTTTCAGCTTTTTCCATTACATATTGGCTTTTTCTTCCTCTAGAGGAGACACACAGAAATGATCACAGGGCTGGAATGCTTCTCCTGTGAGTAAAGTCAGAGAGGTGTTGTTCAGGCTGCAGAAGAGAAGGCTCCAGAAAGACCTTACTGTGACATTTCAGTACTTACATTGAGCTTATGAGAAACATGGGAACAATGTTTTCAGCAGAGACTGTTGTGACAGGATAAGGAGTGATTTAAACTAAAAAGAGGGGAGATTCATATATAAGGAAAACTTGTTTTTATAATGAGGGTGGTGAAATATTGGAAACTACTGCTCAGGGATGTTGTAGATGCTCTATCCCTGGAAACATTTTTGGTCAGGTTAGATGAAGCTCTGAGCACTCTGAGCTTTTTCTACAGAAGTCCTGGATAAAAGAAACTCGAGGACCAAGAACAGTTAAAGCTGTCGCTGTCTCTATCTGCATCCCTTCCAACCCAAACCATTCTACGATTCCAAACTCTAAGTTCATTTTTTACAGCTACTGAAACAGCCAAAATACTCCTGCACCACTACTTGTACCATTCTTTTGGGTGTCCTTACTTTGTCGCTGATACCATTATTTTGCTGTCAGTTGCAAGCTCAATCTGCAGGGGCTCCCAAGGCTGACAGCATGACAAACACCTCACCTTTATTTGGGACTCCAGAGGCACAGCACTATACCTCTCACTCCTGAACTGCTTAACTGGCTAAGTGCAGAAAGGCTAACAGACAATTAGTAGTTTCCTTCAGGTATGCTTTTAAATTACGCTGCACTGCAACCAAACAGCACAGAGACTGCAAAACTAAGTCCAGTCTAAATGGAAAGGAAATAACATAATGTGTATGACATTAATAATTAAGGATCAACAGTCATAAGTGAATGAAAAGCAGCACAAAGCACAGCTGCACTGGATTGACTTGCTTTTCTTCCATCTTCCATCACTGCTTCCACTGACAGCCCCCTCAGCCCCAGCCTCCTTGAATGTGAGAAATTTGACTATGCTCTGCAGGTGGGGAGAAGAAACAGCAGACTTTTTTTTTTTTTTTTTCCTGGAGATAACAATTGGAGCTTTGAAATACATTTCTTGGGAGAGTTTTTTGTAATAATAATAAAAAAAAAAACCACCAAAAAACTATATAATCATAGGTTTTAAAGAACAAGTTAGAGCAAGTTACCTGTAAGGCAGAGAAACCATTCTTCCTAAGGAGTGAATGACAAAACGAGAGAATTATCATCTCTCAAGGTCCCTTCCACACTGCCACAAGTGCTTTTTTTTTTTTTTTTTTAATGGAACATGTATTTATGGAATTTCTTCTTTTTTCCACAATATCTGTCCTAACATCTACCAGCATTAAAATTTCTGAGCTGCTTCTGCACTGATACAGTGGGAAGACTGAAGGAGATTATATGTAATTGGTTTCAGTAAAAGAAGAGAAGGAAGCATTAGCTTCCCATTTTTTAATTAATTCTTATTCAGATAAACAGATTTTTTTCTACGAAAAATGAGGTAAGATCAAACCAGAACTGTTTGGAAGTCTGTGACAGGAAAAAAAAAAACAAGGCGACATTAAGAACACAAAACGTCCTGGATTTGAATTTCTCACACATGGCTGCACAAAAGAAGCCTGCAATGGAGAATGCAGAGCATGGCTGTACTTTCAGTGTTCGTACCCTCTCCTGTGTTCCTTGTCAAGCGTGACTCGAATAATAGGATCACTGCCTTCCACATTCTTTTTTCCTACTAAAACTTTAAGTATGCGTAACAAAAACTATTTTTTTAATAACAAGCAAAAGAAGAATTGCCAAATTCTGCTCTTTACTTGCTAGAGAGGAACTGCCTCCTCAGATAAAATACAAGTTTTTGATCCAGAAATCCCATCTACTCAAACAGGAAACATGATCTGAAAACAAGATATAATGCAACCTATTGTAAGAACTAAGCTCAATACCATGGCACAACTGTTTCTTCAGTTTAAACAGAGCCACCATCTGTTAAACCAGTTAACAAATTAAAAAAAAAAAACAACTTTATGTCCTAAGTCCCTATCTGACCTAAGAACAGCTGCACTGAATCAGATAAAAGGTTTCCAGAGAGCATTTTCCCTCCACCAATGGCTAACAGCTATACCAAGTTATTCTGGAACTACAATAAGGTGAAATGAATAACTTCATGACTTGTATCCTTACTTGTTCCATTTGACACTGTCACAGAGCTAGAATTCTATCTAATAAATATCAATCTCTGATCAAAGGTGTCTGATTTCTGTCCTGTGCACATGCTCTTCTCCTCTAGCAAAGCACAATGAGCTCATGCTATAGGTTCTCTCCCTGGTTTATTATTTCTCTTTTCTCTTTTTCCCCCCAGGTGCTCGCGCTTTTGAAGCTTTCAAGAGCATCACATCTTCAAGATCAAAATCCCCTAGCAGTCTTTGAGCTTGGTGGCCAGGAAGGCAGCTGTGGAGTGAGGAGAAAGCTCATCTGCCTAAGCCAGGAGATGAGACTCACAAGAAAATTAAAACATACTTCTGTGTGTTTCAGTGAATCACAGAATGAGAGAGGACCTGCTGGAAGTGACCTCTAAAGATCATCTAGTCCAAAGCTCCTAACACAGCAGGATTTACTCACCTAAAATAAATCACACAGGAACATCTACAGGTGAGTTTTGAATGCCTCCAGAGATGGAGACTTCACAACCTCTGGGCAGCCTGTTCCTGTACTCTGCCACCCTCAAAGTGAAGAATTTTCTCCTCATGTTTACCTGGAACGTCTTGTGTTCCAGTCTGTGTCCACTGCCCCTTGTCCTGTCACTGGACACCACTGAAGAGAGTGTGGCTTCATCTTGACACTTGCCCTTTAGATATTTATAAGCACTAATGAGATCCCACCTCAGCCTCCATTCAAGTGAGGGTGCCTGTCTCTCTTTAGAAACAGTCAGCCTACTCGAGTGCAAAAAACAAAGAGGGGAAAAAAGGCACCGAGAGTCTGAAGAAAGTGAAAATCAACTTTTGATTGGTCAAATACTCATCTCTGCAATTAAATTACCTTTAAAATTATTTCCCTTCATATCTGTTTTTGAAAAATGAAGTTGCATATATCCTGTACTACCCACATTACCCCATAAAACTAAGTGTACCTGTAAAACACGTTTTACCTGTTTCCACAGGTTTTCACTTAAAGGGAAGAAGGTAATTTTGAACAAACGTGCTATTTCAATACAATTACTGCCAGATCTGTTTCCACACATCTCCTGATAAAAGAAACCGAGGACAAAGAGCAGCTAACCATACTAGTACTAGTTTTTAATATTCACATCTGCGAGAGAAAAGAAAATCCTCTCAAGTTACTCTGAAGCTCTTCAAGCAACATTACAAAGAACCAGGCAAACCCTGGGATTTAGAAGAGATGGCTGAAGTGGGAATGACTGCTGCACAACACATCACAGAAACACACACCAGAAACCCTCAGTCATAAAGGAAAGTTCTCTATTTGCTGGAATAAAAGGAGGAAAGCAGCTCTAAAAAGGCATGTAAGATTTTTTTTAAAAAGGAAGAAAGATTTTCTTTTCTATGAGATGTATAACTCCAGTAAGCACAAATTAATTCTGGGGGTATAAAGTCTGCAGCTGCTTTTTTTGGGTTTTGTTTGGTTGGGAGATTTGGGTTGGTCGGTTTTTTCCCCAAAAGATTAAAAAGGTAAATATAAGATCTAAAGAGATGAGAAAAAACAAAGGAACAAATATTTCACAGAATGCTTTTGTTGCCTCCTTAAGTTGGGTTAAATACCTTTCTAATTTTCCTCTACTTTCATTGCTGATTTTGAGCTTACTGGTTACCCTGTTGTCACATAGCTTTTACTATGAGACAGAGGGAGCAAAACAGTTGTGGCACAGTTTCCTGCTTCCCAAACTGTTCCTTCTGGTCTCACTACCCACATCAGAGAGAGAGAAAAGTTTTACTTTGAAGGCATTTTGTGGGAGTAATTAATTGATTTTCTACAAGTCTCATATCACATTGAATTTCTTTTGGTTTTGTATAGCCACACTTATGAAGTGAACCTATGTGAGCCTTCCCTTGCACCACTGAAAATTACTCACATCAATGTCACGACTCACCAGTTTAAAACCCCTACATATCATTCAATAAAACACTCTTGTACCTGTTCATTAAAGTATCACTAAGAAGGAGACAGAAATTGACATTTTATACTTTTTGCAAACATTATCTAGGCTATCCAAGTGACCAAAGGCATGGAAACAGCAGAAGCATTCACAATTTTCTGTGCAAGAGCAGCAAAAACACCCCTTTAAAAGAAAAATAAATTACCAGACAAGTCAGACATACAAATGAAACTCTGAATGCTTACACAAGCAGATTTGGAAATGCTTTTTACAGATCTATGAAATTCCAACATCTTTGCAGGGCTAGTTTATACATCATAAAGCAAGGTAATGAAATTACTTTTCCAAGACTTTTAGAACAACTGTTAAACTACTTCTTTTCATGTAAGTTCTACAACTAACAGAAAGGAGGTTGTAGCCAGGCAGGGGTTGGTCTCCTCACCCAGGCACCCAGCGACTGAACAAGAGGACACAGCCTCAAAATGTACCAGAGCAGGTTTAGGCTGGACATTAAGAAGAAATTTTTTGTGGAAACAGTGATTGCCCCTTGGAACAGGCTGCCCTCAGAGGTGGTGGAGTCACCATCCCTGAAGGTGTTGAAAAGGAGGCTGGATGAGGCACTTACTGCCATGGTTATTTAATTAGAAGGGTTAGGTGATAGGTTGGACTCAATGATCCTAGAGGCTTCTTCCAACCTGCTTATAATTCTTCTGTAATTGTAAGTGGATGGATGTGAACTGAACCCTGTTACACACACCATCTGCATTCTGAAAATGGCCTGTTTCATTTGAATAACTTCTGAAACAGTACAGATCAGGTGAACTAAGGGTTTGTGAAATCAGACCAGAGGAAGTGTATTTTGAATGGAATGTACTTCCAAAGCAAGCAGTCACTGCATTCTGACAGTCCTGGAAACACTGGCACAGCACTGAGGAAACTAGCACCACTGAATGGATTACTAACCCCTTCAAAGTACCACTCTAGACCAAGATCTTCCTCACTCAGGACTACAAGTCCACAACATGCTAAACAATGTGAAAGACAGACATTTTCCTCAATTCATCATTAAAAACAGAGAACAGAGAGCTGGTGTATAGGAACATTATACATACCTGTCTAAATTTAGCTCTAGCCTCCTTTTCCTTCATTCTTCCATGTGCAACCAGATAGTCAAACACTTCCCCTACAATTAAATAACAAGATAAATTAATGCTAAATTCAGGATCTAGAGATTTATCACTAGCAGCTCTCCACAGCAGCTTCACTGGAATGACTGATTCACAATTACTGGTTAGCTCAAGCAAGAATACAACTGCTATGCAGTTTACCATACCATCATCTCCTATACAAGGAAACAGTAACACTTCATGAATTACTGGATATAAAAAAAAAAAACCAAAACACAACAAACAACCCAAACATTTCCTTCCAATTATTTATGATAGAAACTGAGCAGCATACTTCTGTTTTATAAATAAAGATGACATGTACCTCTTCAGACTCTCACAAAGGTTTCTTTTGCCCCACAAACAAAAAACCAAACAACAAAACCATAACCAATCAAAACCAAGAGAAAACACAATTCCAAATAAACAACATATGAAAGCATATGGTCATCATACCAGCACTAGAATTTTTTTCTTTGTGCAAATGTATAAACTTCTTTCTGACCAAACCCATAAATCATAGCTTTAGGCTCAGATGATACACTGAGAAGGATAATTCCTGAACAAGCTCAAAGTCCTATGGTTTTGGATGACTGAAGGAGATTACTAAAGATCTGGTGTGTTTTGGTTTTATCTCTTTAATCAATGCAGCCATTTTACAGCATGTCGCACAAACTGCTGTTTGGCCCACTGAAACACATCACATGTTTGTGAGAGCATGGGAGATTTGCTTTACCAAAACCCAACAGTCACATACATAAGAACTCCTAAAAACATGAACCAGTCTTAAAAACTCTTCACTAATATGCAAAATTAATAAAAACTTAGGGGTGGATCATATATCTAAATATTCTCCACTAAACGAGAAAAAATTGGTTTGTAGTTAGCTGTAGGCAAGAGCTGAGCGACTACACATTTATTTTTTCAAAGAAGCAACTCCACCAAACTGGAATAAAAAAAAAAACAAAAAAAAACCAAACCACAAAGTCGTACAGCAGGAAAATCGACAACTGAGCAATCTGAGGGAATGTCAAGATTTTTAAAAAATGGCCTTGCTTCTCTCCCTCTGTAGTGGCTCATTTAATGATTGACTCAGCTAACTCACAGCTCTTTGAAAATCTTGATGGAACATACCCTGAACACTTCTTCACAATTCAGGGAAAGGAACAACAGGGAAAGAATTATACCAAATTTATGCAAAGTGCTGCAGTTGTATCTGCAGTTTCTTTCATTCTGCAGCCACAGAGTTCACACACATGATGCATTATCAGTACCTCAATAAAGAGAAAATAAGGGAAGCTGATGCCTGCCACTGAGATTACCAGCCACTCCTGTCTTGCATAACATAGCATATCCAAAGGGCTTGTAGCCTTTTACACCAGCATTGCATGCACCTCTCCATTACACTAAGAAAGATCCTCACTGCTTTAGAGAACTGCTGGAACTTCTACCTCCTATAACCTAATCACTAGATGGCAATAGAACTTCACTTTTAAGCCTAGTGCCATCAAACAGTATAGAGATGGCTTCACAATCTGTGTTTCTGTTTAGACAACTCTTGGCTCAGCCTTTTTCTAGAAGAAAACAGACAGGAAGATAATCACTACTTGTAGAAATTAAAACTTAACATCACCTAATGTCAGAGTTCCATGCTGATTTTCTCTGAAAAAAAAAAATAGTATTTGTATCTTCTCCCTCAAAACTAAAGTATCAGCTATGTGGGATTCCCAGATGCTGATGCAAAAGGATCATGCTGACAAGCTGAGTGGTATTAGATTTTAGCCAGCAAGGAGTAACTTAAGACCAAATACTTTAATACTAGCTCTGGTAACACTCCATGATGCATGATTCCACTCCCCACCCACCACGAGGAGTAATTGTTTGAAGCTCCTGCTCAAATGGCTTAAGTCTAACAATTCTTGGCAGTATAAGGTCTGTCATTAAGATAGGCAAATGTCATCAACATGTGAAAAACAAAGGTTGCAGTACTCATGCTTTGACAGCAACAGTTACAGAAATACAGAAATATCTCATCTGAATGTATTTTTTACCCATTATCCTATGCAAAATAGGACAGTAGAGGAAAAGAGCTGAACCAGCCAGCTGAGAAAGTTAGCATTTGTTATGGACAAGAAAAACTGATGGCTGAGTAAAGATCTGCATTGATTTTGACTTCTGGAAACAAAGCAAATGTTACTAAGCTGCAGTAAGTGCAAAGGCTGGTTTCAGAAGTTAAAATGAATGTTATGATATTAACATTACTGAAGGAATGGTACAGAAAACAAGTGCTTTTCCCACTTGGCAGTTTGTTTAGATTTCTTATCACAGCTGAGAAGTACTTACCCCCACTTGCATATTCCATTATTAAATAGAGAGTTTTTTCAGTTTCAATGACTTCAAATAGTTTCACTAGAAAAGAAGGACATTTATTAATCTCTTAACCAGTTGCAGAATTATATTAGCACCACAGACAATCCTGTCACAGAAAAAAAACCCCATAACTATTGGTCTGCTGCTTGACAATATCAGACTATCACTGTAATGAGGCTTTTTCTGTCTAACATTCCTAAATGGAAAATACTGTGACACATTTGGTCAACCCACACCGAACACTTTCTCAAGAAACAATACTTTGCTGCTGTTCAATGGGAAAAGCAACTAGATTAAGCAGAACTTCCACATATTTGAGCATCAACAATAGCCATTTTCATGCACTGAACTGGCATACATGGCGACAAATCAGTTATTTGTCAGTTTGCAGACAGTCCTGCAACAATACTACATGATTTAAATGTATAATCCTGAACGATTTCTTGACCTGACAATTTCTTGGTTTTGGTATACCCTTACTTCTAATGAGAAGCTGAATTTAGTAAAAAAAAAAAAAAAAATCAGTATTGTCCTCAGAAGGACCAAAATTATCAATTGCCTATGCAAGTAACAGTTTTGTGGAGACCAAAACATTTTTTGCCTTTTTTTTTTTTTCTTTTGGTGTTGCTAGTTTTTGGGGTTTTGGTTGAGTGGTTTTGTTTTGCTTTTCAAAGACACAGCTCTGAAAAAGTATTTATTACTGCTACTTTACTACAGTAAATTAACAGTAATTTTTTTAATTCATGCCACAACAATTTCATCAGTCAACAAAACTCTTACTTCTCCAGAGTTAGAAGTCATATAAAAGAAACAAAGTACCTATATTTGGATGATTTAAGATCTTCATTATTCTTACTTCTCTAAAGAGCTGAAATAAACATAAAACATGAAATAAGTTAATGAAACAGCTAACAGCCATTATTCCTAAAGCCTGATCACTTAGATAAACAGAAAAGGTAAACACTACTATTAGTATTTCAATGATGTTCAAATAAGCACTTATTGAAGAGCCTTCTTCTTTTAAAATCTCTCCCTTGAAAAGACCCACAAATAGCTCCAGAGGTAAGTAATCTTAGCTTCTGTGGTTTGCAGAAGGCATTATGGTAGCAAAAGACCATTAAGAGCCCACAGATCTTGCTGGGCAATGCATTTCACACCGTCTTTCATCCTCTTCACTGAAAATACTTTTCAGAGTTGTGTGAAACTTCCCAGCACCTTTTGAAGACCACTGCACTATGTTACTGTCAGGTATCTGCCTCTCTTCAGTACTTTGATAAAGCCATGGAATTACAAGTAAAAAAAAAAAAAAAATCAGGTACCTTATATCACACCAGAAGTGTCTTATACAACTACACCAGCAAGGAGCAAATGTTAAGGAGAGACAGGGAGACAATGCTCGCCCATGGCCCTTCAGAACTATTCCTGCAGGGTGGCTGAGGCACAATAGCATCAGATCCTGTGTGTGTCACCACAGCTCACTGCCATTCAGCCTCCATGCCTGCTCAGCCAGTACAACACACTGAATGTACTAGCCAAAATTAATACGGCGGAACACAAAAGTGTGGTTCCCTGATCCCAGCAGCCACTATTTCAGGAGTACAGACTTGAAGAGATCAGCCTGCTCCCACACTTTCTTCACCATCCACATTCCCATGCAAGAGGACTGGACCACTTCCCTTGATGCAAGCATTGGTGCTAACCTAGACAGATGGCACAAGGTCCAGGAATGAATCTAACTGAAACATCTCAGAAAACACTCGCCTCATCAAATAAAACTACTTTATCTCTAAGTTTCCTATCGTAGCTCCCTTGCCCACCCCAGCACACGCATATTGGCAAGATGGGTGGTTAGGGAGTACAACTGCCCATTTCAGGCTGCAGAATTACACCAACAGGGCCATATTCAGCAAGCATATACTGACTGTAAGAAAACTTGAGTTCAACTCCTTGCTTCCCCAACACCAGTACCCATGTTTTGCTTGCATAGTTATTGCCAGAGTTCAACTTTGCCTGTCACAGAGCAAACCATCCTCCTGCAACTGGGTAACATGGGAATGACACTTAACAAATAAGTAAAAGAAAAGCTTATTACTGATCAACTGTTAATTATTTTCGCCTCTGAAAAGTCTTATTCAAAAGAGTATTATAAAATGCACATAAATCCCTAAGTCTAACACTAAAAAAACCATGGGTGTTGTTACTGCAGCATAAAACACTGCTATTCATGAAGCTGGTTAATAGCAGATGAAGCAAAAGTAGTCTTAGTTCTTCTCCCAAAGACCCAAGATAAAAAATTACCACCGGAAAACCCCTGAAGTGCCAATGCTACTGCCTTCTGAAAACCCTAAGAATTACCTATTTAGACAGTACGCTATACAGCAGTGCATCATGTAGCTTTGCAACTTCCCCCATACCAGTCTGAGACCCCAGAGGGTTGCCATTCTTAAGTCTTGATTATTTTCTAACAGCATGCTTCAAAAAGCTGGAGTAATCAAGAGGTTTTAGTACATACCTAACACCTACTTGTACAGAAATATCACTAATGTAACATCATACTGAACTTAATGTAAAGAGACTGAAGCAGAACAAAATTCCACAGCTCCACAGGAATGCAAACATAGGAGAAAGAGAACAAGTTCTGTAAATAACAGATAGCAGCATTGTTATTAATGACAAGGGAGCAAAAATTGTTGCTGCAAGATTTGCCTCAGGTCAGATTTCAGATAAAAGTGAAGACATTTAATATATCTACATGTATTACTAACGACTCAGAAATCTGTAGGTGTACTTACCCAATAAAAGAAAAAAAAAAAAAAGGGAAATATAGAAAAGCAAAAAATGAGAAAAAAAGTAGCAACAAAAAATCCTTGTACCTTTTTGCCATTTAATCTAACAAAACGCAGAGGCTGGGATTTAAATGAATGTCATGGGGAGTGGGAAGTAAATAATTTGTAGACCAGTTGTTCCAACCATTCCCTGATTTCTCGCATTTCTGTAAAGACCAAAATTTGTGGAGCAATCTTTGTTGTATTGCTCAACAGACCTTCTGCCCCACACTACAGCCATAGCTGTGTGAACAGAGAGTAAAACCAGTTTTCCAAATGCTTTTAATTATCTTATTATCCAGATGCATAGCCTGACACTTCACTAGATGACAAGCCACTTAAATTGATTATCAGGACTGACTGATCCAGATTTTTGGTCATTCAAAGCAGCAGCTTCAAAAGCTATGCATGCATTTTTAATTTTTCTGCCAGAGGGGGAAACAAACAATCAAAAAAAACCAAACCAACACTTATTCTTGGAGTTTTTTCATGTATACACTGTCAGCTACTTCACCTTCTCTCTCTGGTCATGATAAATTGAACCTATAGCTATTTTTTTTTCTTATTTTTCATTCATCTCAGCAGAACTAGCATGTAATATATTCTGAATACTCCATTAATATTTTTAAATCATAGCTTATATAACTGGAAAGTCTCTGGTCAGCTTGTAAAGTTCTGAATACAGTTTGTGTAATTTGCTCTCAACTGTTCATTGGTATCTTCCACCTCCAATACACGGATAAAGCCTACTGGGTCAGGCTCTCACCAACAGCAACTCAACTGCTGTACTTATCAAGACCTAGGCTGTTATTCAGCTGTTCACCTACTTATCACCTCACCCACCTAAAAAAAAAAAAAAAAAAAAAAAANAAAAAAAAAGCAAGCTATGTTCATAGGATTAAGTATGGGAATACAGGCAGTTGTAACTGGTGCCACCAAAGAACAGTCAAACAAGGGCAATACAGAACAAGATAGTAAAAACTAGGCTAAAATTCACAAGATCGTCATGTAAACAAATATATTATTTTTTTTTAAAACAAAATACGCTGATTTGGCTGGAGATAGCTACTTCCTCCATTGTACACTGCACAACTTGATGGTCTAATGTGATAGTCAGACTCACACCACATTTTGTGCTGCTCTAGATATACCACTGGTATGCTGCATTATTAACCCAAATGAAGCATGTCAAAAGTAGCTACTACATGTGAGCCATTTCTTGAAGTGGGCAACTAGAAACAGGCTTTTAAAAAAAGGATTACTTTTGTCTCATAAGAAATTAAAACCAAAAATACTTAAGAACAGGATACAACTACAATCAAATTATTGTAATTCAGATTGTGGATTGTGCTCCTCTAGTAATTTCAAATGTTATGACATAGAGAGCAATTTCGAAAGGGATGTCTGCAAATGAATGCTTGACACCGTATTATGTATTATAGTCTATTTTTGAAGGAGGAATACAATGTAAAACATCATACAATCTTCACACACCAAGCTGAAAAAATATTTCCCTATTTTTCTCCTCCCAAAATATTATGTGCATCAGCTTCTAGCATACGAAGTAGTAATTATCACCACGTAGTAAAATTCACTGCAAAGAGGCAGATGTGATAAAAACCCACACAACTGAGGTTCTCTGCCACAGGAACACAGCAGCAGCAGATGTAACACTGAAGGACATAATGTGAAGTTTCTCAATATGGATAACAATTTTCTTAGCTCAGGAACTTGTCTTCCTTTATGGTCTCATTGTGACAACACTGAAAACAGTGCTTATGACTTTAATTTCTAATACAGAAATTTAAAACTATTCCCAAGTTGCTGAACAGCTCATTTTCCGTCAACAGGAGCTCTACAAATGTTTCTAGGCAAAGACAAACATCCTCAGTCTGCCAAACAAATGGCTTTCAGCTTTGTTGTGGTCTGGTCCTTTGACTGTAAGCCATGCTAGATATGGGGGAAGAATTACATTTAATTAACGCTGCTAGCTGACAAACTGGGTACAAAAAAACCTAACACACCAGCAATGGAAGCGCAGACACTTACTGAGTAATAATCTTGAATTAATTTTATTTGAACTTTATTATGCTGACAAAACTGAAACAACAAGGGAGCGAGGGGAAAAAAGGACCCACCTTTTAAGTCAACTCTATCTGAACACGGCAATACACAGATTGTAACTGTTCCTGCATTAGCATTCAAAAGTACTGGAAAAAAGTCTGCTAAGAAGTCGGTATACGCCAATACATCCAGGAAAAATCCCCCCAAAGCATGGACTTTTCATGAGATATTGTCCCAAGTCAGATTAAGCTTGGCCACTACATTAGGCTCCTCCTGATAACCACTCACTGAAACATGCCCCACATATAATTAGGAGCCTCAAGCAGGAAGCCTTTACACAATACGAGTTTGCCTCAAAGAAACCACAACTTGAAAATAGAAAAAAAACAAAACCAAAACACCAAACTTGTTACAAACAAAAAAGGCTGGGCACTTAAAATTCTCATCCCTTTCTTTTGATTTTTAACATATCGATTGATACACAGTCAGAAAGGACATGGGATACGGACCATGTTAAAACTGAAGTTTAAGAACTCTTAAAACTTTTAACAAAAGAAATGAACAAAACAAGTGACAAAACATCTGCACATAACGAACAAAAAACATTTGGCTGAGAAATCAAGTTCTAAAAAAGGAAAATAGAAAGTGCTTTAGCACTACTACATAGACTCAGTTTTAAAAAAAAACCAACAAAACAAACAAATACCCAAGCATATAACAGCATTGCTAATTCAAAAGAAAAAAATATAGGGTTTTTTTGGGAGGGTTGGGGTCTAGGAGGAAGTCAGCTACTGTAGCATCAGCACTTGTTTCCAGTGAGACTGGTATTCAGTGGCACTGGGTACACAAGCACATATGTGCTTGCTATGACTAACAGCACCCACATGGGAAAAAAGCTCTAAGAATCCCTTTTTTGTTAAAAGTAGAGAAGAAGTACTGCTTACAGTTTCCTCTTCGCTAAGCATGAGTGGCAGAGTAGCAATCAGGTCCTAAAACAACAGTTAGGAGTAGCTGCATGTGGCTACCACAGACTTCCTCAGCAGCAGGCAAGAAACTTGACTCTTCTGAAAAACTGTGCTGCTGAATATTGAGCTGTCAGGACAGCAGCCGCACAGAGCTTACTGTGAGGGCATACCAAGAATTACTGCTCCAGAAAGCAAAGCAAGTCCTTAACAAGGTTAACTTCTTCCTGGCAGCTGAAGTATCGGCGTGGAAGATGTGATACAAGGAAATCAGAACCGGCAGCCTTAATCACCATTTGCTTCCCCACCTATGGATGACTAGAGTATGCAGACACACTGCAGCTGAGACACTGTATACCACACCCTCTTCTGGGCACAGCCCTTCCCTCCCCACCATACCTCAAATACTTTATCACTCTGTCCAGAACTGCAAGATCAGAAGCACTTCCATCTCAGCTTCCCCTGTATCTACAGGTTGTGTGTGCAGTTGGTTTCAAACACACTGAGGCTATGGCACTGCTGACAGTGCTGGAGAAAAAGGGGCAAGAGTTTGCAAAAAAATCTTCGATCAAGTAAAACTGGTAAGTAATGTGTTGTGCATTTATTCTGTTTACTGTGACAGTCAGGCATTTAAAGAAAATTTACTTTCAATTTTTATATTGAGAACACTGATACACCTCGTGAAATGTTTTTCTATGCTCGTGTAACAAATGAGCACCGTGAGGAGGGCACACTGGCAACCTCCCACTACAAATTTGATCTGGTTTCTACCCTACTATCCTTCCAGACTCTCACTTAAAGAAACCCATCAGTAGACAAGACCAATTTACAAATCACACTTCACAGTTTATTTCATAAATGGTACCTAGAACTGAAATTACAACAGAGCCGTGAATAGACACGGAGCAGGCTGAAACCCAGGCATCAAACGGTCAACAAGCACACTGCCAGCTTGTGGCCTTGCCAACTGAGCACCTGTGACTTGTAAAAGGTTTGCTTTGTACCTGAATACAAACTCAAGCTAGCATTACGTCCCAATCTCAAAACCACACCGTTTGATGGATTAAGACTTCACATTTCTGTCTGAAAACACAGCTGCTCTACTTTTCTCTGACCATTCTTCCCATGCCCTGACCCCTCCTCTTCATATCACACAGCTTCTGCTTTTCTTCCAAGTGGTTCAACCACGGAACTTTTTTTCAGGTATTCCAAATTGCATAGATCTGCCACCCAAATCAACTTGATCTAATCTATTGTTACTACCTAATTCCAATTTAATATCCTCCCTGCTTACCCAGAAACTACCAATAATCTCAGAGATTAAGGTGAAAACAATTCTGAGAAAACTGGAACCACATTATATCTATATCTACTTCTATCCAGTCCTCAGAGTCAGTAGTAAGCTGCTACCTGCGCAGACAACAGAGCCTTTCTTCCACAGGTTCTCTGCCTCTCAACCATACCATTCAATACAAGAACTTGTGTGCTTTTCCAATTTACTTGGCACCATTCACTCTGATAAAAACATCTTGTCACATGATCATGTCAGCATTTGCATAAAATTGAAATGTGTATGTTCTCTAGTTTACTCCAGCAATACTTTTTTGTTTTGTTTGCAGGTAAATCCCAGATATTCTCTTGTTCAAACAGAAATACTATAATGAGATTTTTTTAATCAAAGTACTCAAAAGTAAACATAAAACCTCTGACTGCAGCACTTAAAAGGACATGGTTAGAAATGTCCGAGGTAAAAAGTGACATTTAAATGTACTTCCTGCAGGCACTCCAAAGCAGACTGCCTTGCTTGATGAAAGAGTAGGATTTATCACTACTTACTAAAATAGATAAGGCGATACGACTCTAACAGCACATTAAACATTTAAGGCTAGAGGGAAGAAACCAGAACCCCAATTTGTTCCATAAAACCGCATCACCTTTCCTACTGCAAACTACATGAAAGGCACAGATCTGCTTGGCCTTCAGTCCAGAGGCAATATTTTCAAGGCCAGTTTAAGAGGGCAGAACACAAGCATTTTATTTGTATGCTTAACAAAGTGACCAGCAGGAAGGAGACGTGGGGGTATGACAGCAAACCAGAAACATTCTCTCTACAGAGTTGCTTGGGAGACAAAGAAAGCAGCTAATATCCTTGTTTTCCCTGTTTACAGCTCTGTACAAGTTCATCTTGAACTACTGCAGGGTTATCAAAAATATCTGTTACAATACTAGCAATTAAACACAGTCAGACATGTGCAAGGTATGCAATGCCTCAGATTCCCCAGCACAGGCGTTCAAGGTTAATGGAGGGAGGTGGTGAAACAAAACAAGTTACAGTGGAAAGATTAAATGTAGAAACCTACCTTTTGTAGGCTAGTCGGGTTCAGCTGTGTTTTGTCAATTATTTTTATGGCAACCTAAAGAAAGAGTACATAATCAGTATGTCCCACACAAACATGCAAAATTACAAGACAGTCAAATCCTCTAACAGAAATTGAAAACACAAAAATCACTCAAGTTTCTTCAGCAAATTATGTACCTGTATTTAAACTAAAATAATTTGGAATTAACCGATGAAGTGGAATTTACTTTTACTGCAACAAATTAAACAGGAATGGAAAAAAAACCCCTCATATTTTACGCTTAAGACGAACTCACTTATGTCTTTTGCTTGACATTAAGACCCATTACACTTACTGCAGTGGAAGGTCCAACATCAGACAGTGCTCTAATAACAGAGAGTAGGGTGCCTACAGATATTCACACAGTACAATTAAACAACAGTCTACATAGTACTAGCTGAACATTGATAGTTTGTGAAGATGCTTCTGAAAGGAGAGATTGCAGAGCAACCTGAAAGTAATTCCACACTGATTTTGCAAGAATTAAACTAAACTTTGGAAATTCGCTACGTATGTGCACCAATTTGCTCCTTGATGAGTATGAAAATAATTATCACTTCTGCATTAACAAAAATCCATCGGCTGTAGTACAAATATTTAGGCAATTTCACTCCTTTACTGGCTCTCGTCTTTTCAGTAAATACTGCACAGAAATATTAAAGAAAAAAAAATCACAAAATAATCAAAAGAGAAATTCAGTACCATGTTAACTAGTCAGAACTTGAAGAACTAAGGCAATGAATAGGCTCAGAGATGAGCTTTAGTGCAATGTAATTTGGCTAAAGGATGAGTTAGAACAGGAAACGGGACTCTTTCTAGAATTACAATGCCAATCGGTATTTTTCCTTGCTAAATTAGAGACTAAACATATCAGAAGAAACACTACAGAAGCTAAGGAGATGGTGTCTCTCAAAAAGGCAAGATGCTGCAACCAAGATGATAATAATACCTCACTGGCACAAAGCAAAGGCTTTCAATTTCTCTTGAATTTTTGGCTCAAACAGTAGATGCTACTCCTCACGCCACAGCTCCTCATTTCTCTGCACTGTTTTGTGCTTTGTCATCTCATTAACTTTGGAATAAAGAGTATCCTGCATCAAAGCAAACTTGTATTCTTACATTCACATGCAAAATCATGAAGAGGGCAAGAGAGGAACACAAAGCTAAATGCTTAGGTGCATCACAGAACTTTAGGATGGGTATGCGTTTCCTTTGAGCCTTCTACATGCAGGATACAATGAGATGAAACCAAGAAGATGTAAGTATCCTTTTGCTTTGGGGAGTATTTTCTTCTAAGGTATGCTACTGAAACCAAAGATCACTATTTCCTGAGGCAAAATTCCATTGCAAAATATTGAGAAATCACTTTAAAAATAAGAACAAGAGATAAACACATTAAGCAATAGGTATTTTCATATTAGCAGCTGTGTATGAAACCCAGAAATACTTTTACCTCTACCATTATGCCTCTTGAACTACTGTCATGAAAGCAACAAAGTTATTCACTTCCAGCAAACTGTCACACATTCATGCCAGGCATAAAGCGATGCCTGTCAACAGCAGATAATCTTATTTGAAAGTCACCTGTTGTCCCAAGCCTACCCATGCCAAAGAAAATGGCTATGGTATGGTAGCACATTTTACTAAGAAAAAGTTGGACCTTATCTTCTGAGATGTGACATTATGGGACATAAAACTCATTTCAACCCATGAAGTGTGAAGGCATTTGTTTTGTGCAAAGCACAGCCAGTTTCTCTTACTGTGCATTGGTGCCAGATGATCAGAGACATCACTGACACCAGCAAACAAATTCAGCCCTGGAGATACAGGGAAGTACACACCTCAGTTTTCTGAAAGGCAGACTTGGACTTCTTCAGTGCGCTAATTATAGCCTTAAAGGCAGAATGAGTGCAGAGAATTCCTATCCACATGAACACAAAGTGTGTGTTAATACTGACATTGAGAGCTTGAACCGCATCAGCAGAACAGGGAGCAATTTGAGGTGCCTTGAGAAGGTTTCCAAAGTACAGGAGTCTGCCCTCAAGAATAGTTCTCACAAGCCTGAGAAATAAAATCTTCCATTTTCCTAAGCGCAGATAATAAAGCATCAAATTGCCTTCCAAAGCAGAAACTTTACTCTCTTTACACAAAATTAATCTGGAATGGTTTCAAATATTGTGTACTGCGGCCAGCGTTGGAGGAATGCAAGTCCACCTACGCTGCCAGACTGCTGCACCAGCCATGACACTCTGTGGGAGATCATTAGAACAATTAAAATTTACTTGGCTTTCACCATTCACAGTAACATGATTTAAAACATTCCTCCTACATGACTTGAATGGAGTAAAAGTGATCAAAACCTGAGGCACTGAGCAAACAGGCCAAACTGCTAGTTCTCAGAATCTCTTCCCTCTCTTAAATTTCACTTTATCCAAAGGAAGCACAGAAAGATGACAATAGATTTCTTGGAGCCAGACTTAGATCATGAAAGAATCCTGTCTCACTATGAAACTTCAGCTTCCTGGCTATTAACTGAGCACATGCCATCAATGAACAGAAGGAATACATGTGTTCCTGGCTGCAATTCCAACCACCTCAATAACAGCAAAAGGTAGTTTTATCTTTTAGATTAATTTTGGCAAGCACGCAGATGTTGCCAAAGGAAATAACCTTTGATAGATTACCAAAGAAAATACATGGCTTAGAGTCAAAGAATTAACAAAGGCAGATTTACAATGAAGATTCTTGGTTTCAAAAGGGCAGACAGACTACAAATAACACTCTTCTGGACAAAGAATCTTGAAGGAGTGTGTTTCCAAACACCAGCTGTAATGCAGTGGAGCTAACCCTCCCCTTCCTAACTCTGCAGTGAGCAGAAGGCCATGCACTACTTGGCAGGACAATTCAACTCCTTCAAGTTAGGCTGATGTTCTAATCACCCCACAGAGGGCTGAACATTTCTCCCTTTCTATCATCTGAGGCTGGGGTCTCACCACACACCTTGCAAACACACTAAAGATGAGAGTGAGAGTCCTGGACCTTGCAGCTTTCATATTCCCAATTGGAGTATCTCAAGCAACAGGAAAACTCATATTGCAACTACCCTGGAAGAATGCTTGAACAAACATAATCCTCCCTCCAAGAAGCAACACCAAAGTGCTGATCTGCATGACTTAGAAGTTAATCAACACAGAGATATAACGTAGGAATAGCCATAAAGTGAAAGTGAGCTGGACACTTAAAAACATTAAGAATAGCCTCATAGATAAGAAAGAAATACTGTAAGGATAAGCAGAGATGAAAACTCATTTGAGTTTGGGCTTGACTTGAAAAACAGAGAACTTTATTCTAGACTTTGATACATAAATTGGACAAAAAGAATAGGAACAAAGATAAGACAGCAAGCAGAAATGCATGTGTAAAGCAGGAAATCAAATTCAGGAAGATGAGTGCTGTCTCGCTAAGGCCAGACTAGGAACATTATCCTGGAATTCTAAGAGTGGCAGGTTTAAAGCAAAAAAAATTTAAAAGCACTCCTGTAGCACAGATTTAAAACATCCATCAAGAATAACAAAGCAGCACACATTTAGAAATTAGCAGACTTTTTTTAGCAGAGCCATTTACCACAAAATTCTTGAGCTAAGAAACTTGCAGAGAAAATAGGGAAACAACAACATGTTTTCCTACAGTTAATTGCACCCTATGGAAACACAAGACTACTGCATTATATATATGTACTACTGTAAAGTCTCATTCAGGAGAACGCATGCTAATTATTCAATCAGATAAGCTGAAATGTGCACAGAACTTTTCTAATTAAAAAAAAAAAAAAGCTAAAGAGATTTCAGGTTGGAAATAAGCGAGCAAGAGTTTTTCAAGGACAAGACTGTGAACCAATCTGGTTTAATATCTGTATCAGTGGCCTTGGCACAGGAAGTCAAACCATAATGATTAGGGCTGTTGAAGGAGTGAAAAGTGCACCATCAAATACAATGGAAAACTGATAGAAACAACCTTGGAGATGAGTTAGCAAAGAAAGCAAGAATGAACAAAGTGCTGTTGCTGATAAGTGACAGACATGAAAAAGGTTAGCACAACCTAAAGACTGATCGGGTAAATACTGATGCAAGGGTAAATGAAAAACACAGGGAAAAACTTATCAAGGACACTGTGAACAATTCTGCTCATATGCATCTAAAATATGCAATCATCATCAATGCTGTACAGTTCATCTAGCAAGAGGAGAATTTTTTATTACTCTCTTACAAACAATAATGATAAAAAAGTTTAAAATATCTTCAAGATATTCCTATAAATCTAGCTTAATTGTTCCCACCAAAAGAATGCCACTAATTCTAGGTAACCAGGACCAGTGCCCATGTCCAGTAAAGTATTTATGCTCTGAATATATGACATCTATTCCATGAGAGTTAAAGGAAGCTTAGCACTTGAATATTTTCAAATTTCACCATTCACATTGTCACTTTATTGGTTGAAATTTTGGACAAAAATAAACCAGAAGTCAACAAACAGTTAAACAAATAAATACAAGTAAATGAAAATACACTTCAACTTTTGCAAAGCGATGTGTGGCACATGATACCTATCTCCAACTCCTATACCTGGAGTAATAGCAAAAAATAGCAATTGAGTATTTGCATACAGTTAAGTATCAGTAAAAAGATGAGGAAACTTAAGTGAAAAGCAATTAAGCCAGCACTAACTTAAACACTAGAAGGCAACTGCTGATCACTGGAACTGCTGGCTTAAAAGAACCCCAAAGATTCCCAATAAATCTTGCAAAATTACCTTCCCTCTGTTCCTCCTAGTGCTACTGAACTCCGTATTAGCTCACAAATAAGAAATTCCCTTGAAGTGCTGCAGTCAGACACATATCTTTCTTTAGAAGTCCTTGCTGATAACAACATACATTTACTTAATTGGACAGGTTTGGCAAAAAAAAGTTCAACAAGGTGTCTCTCCCTCTTTCAGTGTATAGAATTGTTATTACTAAAACATCAACAAGAAACACCTTCTTGTAACAAGTGAATAGGACTAGCTCACCAAACCAGAATGATCATTAAACACAAGTTATCAATTGCATTACAATGACATACAGAATCTAATTACGGAGCCATTAGACATTACGAAGAGATGCAAGAGAAAGCCTGTCTACACCATGCAACATTGAACAAGACAAGCAAACCAGCTCTGAACAAACTGGACTGTCTTCCCAAGGCTGCCCCACACTGCAGATACCAGCAGAACTCCTGGGAGTTAAATTCCTTTGGCAAGAAAATACTGCATTTGGGCTCCCTACTCAGGCTATAATCAAGATCTGTCAGTTCTCATTCCTGACTTCTCCAAAACAGCTCTGCACTGTGTAATATAGAGACACCAAGGGGCAGTCTATCCAGCAAGTTCATTATATTGCTTCACATCAAGTTCCTTTTTGAGAATGGAGGATTTTGCTACTAGAATCCTTTGCTTACTTGAACACAGTTCAGTTGGACAGGGACTTGTGAAAAATACAAATTTAAGAGACCATTTTCAAGCATAATTGTTTCACAGTCATTACTAAAAAAAACCCCATAGTTTTCCAGTTCTGTTTTATTCCTACATCAGTAGCAATATCTGTAGTAAAACGTACTAAGTGTTCATAGACTTAGACCATACTGTTTTAAGAGAACCTTTACACCTACTGCATTTGGCTACTGTTTACAACCATACCACTTTACCTCTCTGCCAGTTAGGATGTGCCTTGCCAGCTTGACTTTTGCAAAATTCCCCTTTCCAATTGTTTTAAGTAGTCTGTAATTCCCAATATGTGGCTGCTCATCTGCACAAGAAGCTATAGAGTTCCTGCAGCGAGCTCCAGAGCGCCCAGTTCGAGAGGAAACTTCCTGTCGTCCATCTCCATGGGACGTGTGCTGCAATGAAAACATACACACATAAGGCTGAGAAATAAAAGACATCAACAATGATAAGCATACAACATTCAAAAACATTAGCAATTCATTTGAAGAAACCTTCAAAGGACCCAACTCAAGCTTAAGATTCATGCAGAACTTTGTTCTGGTAGAGGCAATAAAGAAGTTCACAGTTCATAACACAACAACCATTTCATCACCTGGTAAAGACCAAGTAGAACATCACTGCAGCAATAGTTGAGCATTTTTAAGTAAATTACATAGATTGCTGAATCAGTTACAGAACGTGGAGGTGTTTGACATTTGCATTACTTGGCCTAGATAGAGCAGAAGTGCCTTTGCAAAGGAGACAACACAAGCTTTTCCAAGAGGACGCACACAGTAAAATGTTCATCCTTACTGGACAGTTTAATACCACTGATAAAATCATAGTTTTGGGGTTTTTTTTCCCCCTCTTGTGCTAGATTCCTGTTTCTACAAAAGCTCATGACTGAAAAGACCCAAGACACCCTGAAGACCAAGGGAAGAAATCTTACCTAATGTACAGAAGCCTCAGCAGTTACAGAAATCAGAGATATTGCTCAGTTCCTTCCACTCTGTTTCCCTGAATAGTTATTGTAAAAATGAATGGATATATATCAGAGCTATAATAGCCTTTATTCATTAGATCACATGGCTAAATATTTTTTTAATTTCCTGACAGCCTGTTTGTGAAAGAGCAGGTCCCCTCATGTCCCTTCGTTCCCAACTCATGTTTGAGATCTATACAGCAGCTTTGCTAATTAAAGCATTTATTAAAAATGCTCAGTAGTCTGAATATGAAGTAAATGTCTAACTACACAGAAGATGACATGCTAAATTTACGGTCAAATCTTACTCTTCTACCACTATTCTTTCTCTTTCTGAAACCCAGTGGGGACAACCAAAAACATGACACAGAGCAACTCTGTCTGAAAACCTCTGTAGCATAAGGATGTGAGATCATAAAGCTAACAATCACAGTACAGGCACAAATGAACAAATCCACACTTGCATGATATTTGGCAAGTTTCATGCTATTTAATAACCTGATGTAACCTTGTGACCATATACTCTGGCATCCTAAGTTCCTCAGTTTGTTAATTTGAGTGCAGCAGCTGTAATAAAATTATTTTTAAAAAAGCATTCATTTAATTTAAGAAATGCTACTGATAGAAGCCTACAGCAACTCTTGGAAAATTGTTTCAATAGTTACTATTTACAAAATACACACACATGCACACTGTGGTGCTATGCTTGAGGATCAGGCTGGCTTTAGCTTCTCCTTACTGCCTGGCTACTGCATTGTCACCATCTGTACTTCCCATTGCTATGATTACTTTAGTATACGTATATAGAGAAAGCTCCCTAAGCAGGCTGCTCTAAGAATGATTAAAGACCAGAAAACATTTCTTGTAGTTCTTTTCACAACCCTCTCCTATTTTTCCAACATCATTTTGTGGTGATCATGCTAGAATTGTACATGCCATACGAACAGTAGGTGCAGTAGGACTAAACACAGAACCTGCATCTTATGTTCAGCTCTCCACTATTTCAAACGGAGAGAACTGACCTTTTTGGCAGATCATCTATATCTGACCACCCAACAGTAACCCTAAGTCATTTTAAAAATTATTGCTTCCCATTCCCGTACCACACATAACTGACTTTCATTCCTGGTTCTTCCTTACATTCATGATCTCACATTTGGCTGAAGCAGAGCTTCCTTACATGCAAGTTATTACATGTTCCTGGTGATTGTCCCAACCTGTCCTATTTAACATCCTAGCAATCTTTATCCTAGTTTTTGGGAGCAGTAGCATAAATTTCTTTCAAACCACTAATAACCTGGTACAGGAACACAGAAGCACACCCACAAGAAAATTCAGTAAAGATTCAAAGCTTGATAGCAGTTAATGGTTCTCAATAATATCTTGAGGTCTGCAACAACTAAGTAAGTGCTTATCAATCAGTAATTCTCAAGGAGAAGGAGGACAAGAGCAGTCACCCATCTGAAAGTACTACTAAAGCTAGTGAAAACCTGTATCAACAGTTTTAGTAATTTGCAGGCCTTTAATACTAGACTGGTGCTGGTTGTTCAGGCCATCCTACTTAGCCCTGCATGTACTGGCACAGCACTGCTGATCTTCTTCACTTCTTTAAACTCTGACTTCTAACAAACCTTGCAGTACACAATGCAGAGAACTCTGTCAGCTCCTTTGGTATCTTCCAGTGTCAAATTATTCAGACCAGCTAGAAAACAGCAGCAATTGCTGATGCTAAGGTACTCCTATATTGCTACCCCAGTGACCAGGGCCGATGATGTTCCGCACAGGGTCACAAGGGTATTTCTTGGATATATTAGAGGAAGGCTCACTTTTAGTTCAAGTGCAGCATCCCAGGGATATGGCTGTACTACTTACATTGCACTACACTGAGCTGATAGCCTACCTAGGAAACAGAAGTGGATCAGGACTGTTTTGTCTACAGCTCTTTGATACTTGGGCACACAGCACAAGCACGCAAACTGGCTTCTGCAACAGTGAGCCTGCCTCCATGCAGGGCTTATTAGCTTGGACTCTCCAGCTGACAGATTCAACAAAGATTGCTTTTGAACCACACAGCTGACTCTGCAAACAGACTATCTGCATCCGTGATATCTTGTGCTCAAACTAATGAACTGCACTAGACCTAGCTTGTGAGGCAGTTGAAATGTGGACATCAGGTATTCACAAACCATAAGCGTGCAGCTTATTCAGAACTAATCTCACTCACATCCTACTTTTTTATATAAATAGTATTATGCAAAAGAAACATTCTTCCACATAGTAAACTACCTCATTAATTCAACAGCTTCACTGTCCTCTATGGAGAAACGACTTCTTGCATTCTATCATTTTTTTCATGCTTTCCAGCTTTACACTTAAAAGGGAGGAATTAGCAGCTCTGAAGATACTTGGACTAGCATTGATAAATTTAACACAATTGCTTTGTACGCAGGTTTGCATTTCCTAATCTAAATGATATCTTTTCAAGAATATGACCTTTTTCAGCTGTGGTTTTTGAATATCAAGTTATGAACTGCTTAAGAATACACATCTCTTCAAATGACTTGCTCAGAGACATGCTTCACTCTGTAGAAATATGAGCACTTGCAACCATAATTAATTTAGACTTTATTTCACTTCAAGTAAGTAAATCTATCAACATGTAAGACTGTTATATTGAGCAGAACACAACCTTTCTAAAAACTGCAGAAAACAGCTTCCAAGTTTCAACATGGATTATTTTTTTTTTTTGCGCTTATGGAAATGAAGGAAGAAGAGGGCTTAGTAGCATACATTACTAAAATGGATAAACTCAATAAATGTGCTTCTCAAAAATGAATAAAAGTGTTTCTCCCACCCAAATACTTTTCAAGAGGCTGTGACAGCTAGATGGGGAAGCTAAATGTTATAGACAAAAGGCAAAAACATAGATGATGAAGAAAACTTTCAAGTCGTGAATTGGCTTGTATAGCATTTGGCTGTGTTCATATAATTCCCAAGGTAGTTTCCTTCAGCAAACATTAACAGCTCCAATCTCAGCCTGGAGAAATGGTAATGGCATCCTCTACACTCTAAATTGTAATGTAGGACATTTGTCTTTCCCCAAGCAGACGCTCAGCTGCAGATTTTGCCTCCTTCCAACTCCTGACCCCTGAAGATGCTCTTAAATTCCAGGCAACTTTCCCAGGTCTACATTTTTATGGCTTCAATAAGAAAGGGAGTTTGTTTTAAAATCACAAGATTTAAAACAAATGTGATTATTTGTAGTAAGTTTCCACACATTCTGGTAGGTGAGCTGTATCACTTGGAGATGCGTTCAGTTTAAAGGTAACATTCATGACACCCACCATGGCTGAGGGATTGCCAAAATACTTACCGTCACACAAAGAAAGACCATTATACTGCAGATGGGGAACCCAATCAAGGATATTGGGAACTTTGTGCAGCTTCTGGCTAGTCAGAGTTACTCTCTTTTAAAAGAAGTTTCCTGAAATCCACTCATTACAAGAAAGGACCTTCTTCCAATCTTGGCATGCATCTGGCTCCATTTCAAAATCTTTTAAATACTTTCAAGGTTGTTTGTGGGTCTTTTTTGACACAGAGTAGGATGAATTCCCCAAAACCCTATCCACTTCCAAACCAACAAGATAAGCTTTCTGATCAGAGAAGAGAAAAAAGACAGGAAAAAAAAGGCATTCTCCTCCTCCCCACAGCCCCACCCTGCTATTACTCAATCCAGAAGGAAATGGAGTAAAACATCTTCATTTGAGAGAGATTTTATTGTGTGGGAGGGACTGAGGCTAAGACCAACTGTATTTGGAACATAACACAAAACCCACCTTTTCACAAAAGCCTTCCCCCAATGATGAGCCGACATCCTTTCATAGCCAGATAATGATCAGCATGAAGAGAAAGAAAAAGAAAAGAAAGCAAAAGTAAAAAGCAAATGAAGTATGAAAGTGTTGGTAACTGAAATATTTTTGACAAATGATAGCTTTATCCAGTATCAGCATAAGAGAGACCTTAACATTCAGAGCATTAGAAATACACAGGGCAGACTATAACTAGTTCTTATACTGGTTAAGATGCTAAAAACTGAGAAAAATATCAGAGAGAGAATCTCCATTCAAAAAAGCCGAAAAATATTAAGGAATTAGAATGCCAAAAAAAATCCATGTTTACAATAAGTAGGAAGGCTTCTTTCTACAACAGAAATGACAAATGGTATCAACATTTTTTAAAAGTATTTATACAATATTGAACATTACCTTCTTGTCAACCAAATTAATAAAATGCAATCTTACAGAAGTCTCTAGGAACGTTTATTACCTTAGCTGTTAGCTCATCTTTGTATGAAATATTACAACGTGATACTATAGAATTTCTTGGAAAGCTGTTCAGACCTGTAACCATCATGGAACTATGACCAACTAATGAAATTGCTCCATAACCCTGACATAAATCAATAGTGATTTCCTGCTGTATGCTCCACATCAGTACGTACTTATCAGGAACCATGTAACGTGTTTTTTAAAATACTTCAAATGAAATATATGGAAACCAACTTCACTGCAGCCCTTCCTAACAATTTATTGTATTTTATGTCTCATTCGTGACTAACATCTTAACAACATACAGACTGACAAATATTCCTCAGTGTAAAAGGAAAAAGGTTAGCCCTACGGATACTCAGAGATTATGTCTCACTGCGCAGATGTATTGGTGAAACTGCACAGTAGGGCACCCAGGGACTGCTGACAAAGGAATTCTACTGGAAAGTCAAAACACAGATTTCTGGCAACCACCAAGAGGTGTGACAGCAAACACTCAACCACAATTGCCTATATGCCAGTTACTGCTTTGGAAAACCCTAAGTCATCACACAATACTATATTATTTTTCTATATTATAAAATGTGAAGACATCAGTTGAAGATCTTCTGTACTTTCCTTATTTTACTTTCATTCTACCACTGAATGGGACACAAATCAGAACATGGATTTGTAAGACCCAGTATATCCATGCTGGTGTATCTGCATATCCAATTCTTTGGTTCCAGCACATACAATTAAAGGGCAGTTTTCAGACTAACTTTCTACATAATCATTCTTAAAGATGAACAGTCAAAGTTTCCATATCGCAAAACCATTAATGCTGTTCTACAAAGTAAAATATACAACACAGCACAAAAGTTATCAATCCCTGAAGGCAGATTCACTGATGTGCGCTACAGCCCCACCATTATGGATGCTAAGTACAAGTGAAACGACTGAGTGGGTCAAAACTCAGCAAGGGAGACAAAGAGAATACATGATAGCTGCTAAAGGAAAGAAAACACTAATTCAGATACTTCTATTGTCAAAATGCGAAGAATTCACTATATAGTTCTCAGCCTACCATAGTACCCATTCATTTAACTGGTATGGCACTTCATGAAAATGAGTGGCTAGTTTAATTAGGTCATATTTGCCAAACAACCAGTTTAAAGGAAGATCTGACAAGTAAATACAGTCTCTAGCGCTCACAGGCTATAGCTCCTGAAACACATTCCCAATTCTCCCTAATCTCAGCAGTGACAGTAAAATAAAGAAAAAAAAAAAAAACCCAAAACCAGGAATAAGAGTCAGAACAAGGCAGCTACAGCTCAGAGAACAGGCCCAGCTGCTGAGCTGCCTGATGGAGACAGGCAGCATGGACTGACATACAGGAGACTTTCACTTGGCAAAGGGAGCACTGCTACCCAAAGCAATACTTGCATGCTCACAATTCCGGCCACAGTTCAGCAGTGAAAAGTGCCAGTGATAACTGCACCATTGCCTTGAAGAACAGTGGGAGAACCCTAACAGCAAAGCACTAACAGGCTTCAGAAAATAAATTATGCTCCCTTTGCAGACATGCAGGAGTCCTCTCCATTTATAATCACCACAGCCTCTACCAATGTATCTGACATCATTTGGTTCATACCCAGTACAATATATGAAAGGGAGTGAATCTGTAATTCCATGATTAGCACTGAACAACAAAACAGTGAAGAAATCCTGCTTATATAATCAAAAAGATAAGTATGGTGCCAGTTAGAAAAGCTTTTTAAAAGCTCTTTTGTTGCTTCACATTATCAAGATCTGACATTTATCATATCTTTCCAGCCAAACTTTCTTTACTGCTTATTAAAATGGATATTTATTGACATCAGCCTGGGGAATAATAGAATATGGTTGGCTCTTCAGCTATTTTTCATCAACAACACTGCCAACTAAGTTGTTTCCAGAATCATCACTATCAGTGATTACATACTAAAAAAAAAACCAAAAACCCAACACCCAAAAAAACCCACCAAAAAAACACACCACCAAAAAACCCTCCACAGTTGGTTTTCAAAGACCACATTGAGCTTGCAGACAAAAATTTTTTTTTAGGCTTAACCCTGCAAGAACAAATTTTATTTGAAAGTTAATTTCTGTTTATATGTGTATACATATATACACACATCACACATGAAGCTCAGCTAGTTGCTGCTTTACTGGCCAAGAAGTCTTCCTTAACCCAACAGTTTCATCCAGGAGACTGACTGGAGTATTAACATAGGTGTAGTCAGTAACTTTCAGGCTTGTGTTTTAAGAGCAGTAAGCATCATACATTCTAAAGACTTTTAGTGGCAGATGATCTCCACACTAAGCACAGCCAACCTTGACATGCCATGAGCCTAAAAAAAAAAAAGAAGACACCTCCATTTTCCATCTGGCTGACATCCATGAGGCAGCATTACTTAACTGAGGAAAAGGAAGTTGCAGACACATGCTACTTGTGTATCATATGAAATGTAGATCTGGAGAGACAAATCTTCCACTCTTAGAAGTCTTTTGACTTGAATCACCTGAGATGTGCAGTCATGCCTTTTTACTAGAACTAAAATGGAGAACCGAGCAGACAAGAATGTTAGGTGAGTGGGAAAGAAAGCCTAGGAAGAAGTCTACAAAGGTTGGGGTATTAAACCCCCTATTTCTTCATTTACTATCTTTCAGTAATTTCTGCAGCTGTGTTGTTTTTCAAATTGTTCCTTTTAAGGCCACAATTTAAGTCACATTCAGTGGTGCTAATAAAATACATGAACTAAGTCCGACGTATTAATAACTTCTGAAGTAAGGTTCTGTATTTTAGTTTTTCTGAGTTACTGAAATAATGTAAAAGAAGAGAAAAAAGAAGTTAGTTTCCAGGAACAGAAACACAGTAGTGCATTTTGCACAAATTGTGCAGTTACATATCTCTGTTTGTAGTTGTGGTACAACTCAAGTTATCTTATCCCTGGGCTGCTGTACTATGACTAACTTAAAGCAAAACAAAAATAGCAGTAAGTATTTCTACCTTTCTCCACCTGAACTGGACATTCCCATCCTCACTTCTGCATCAGTATTTGCAGCCACACAGAATGGAGATAAACCCACTTTTCTTATGGGCTGATTTCAGGCAGATCAGGGAGCTGACCAGACTCGTCATACAGTCCCACAGTAATTAGTGCTGGCATGAACCCCAGGTGGGAAGCAGCAGTCAAGGCTGACACCCCTAGCAGCCTCCTGTCAGTTCGAGCTGACAGTGAAACCAAATGATTAAACAACATAGCACAAGCTGTTTAGCAGAGCTAAGGAATTAAGCTTCTCACTTCAAAATGTGAAAATACTAACAGTCAGTGACTCACAACATCACACAACCTAATCGGGTATTTTTTTAGTACAAACACACACAGTACTGGAACTACCAGGCAGTAAGAAATGCACAAAAGCCATTTTCCTGCTCTATGAAAGTTTATAACTAAAAAAATATATCCCAGACAAATTCCTAAAATTTTCATTTCTAATTATTTTACCACCTTCACCTAATATAATTCAAACATTCATGACAACTGGTGAAAAACACAGAAGAACATTGATGGTCTCTGCAGAAGAAAATCTACCCCAACTCTTGGCCACAGGCAAGCTTTCCACTTCAGTCCCTTCTCAAAAATACCCAAAACAATCTGGATTTCATGATACGGAAGAAAGTATTCTGATTACAGATCTATTTGTAACAGGAGAAGACTGATAAATAATACATAAAATAATGCAAGCTTGCATATTGTCTGCAAATGCTCTAATGCATTTCATAGCTACTTGGTATCAATCCAGCATCTACTGCACTAACCTTCAGTATCTTGAATTTTTGAATATAACTCTAGTCTTACTAAGCCTTTAAAAGTAAATACTGAAAAAAACCACCAAACAACTAAATTAAGATACTTCTGATGCACAGAACAGGCTTGCAGAAGTACAGTTTCCATTAGCAGCATTTTTCAATAGTAAATGTTTCACATTAGGCACAGTCATGGAGATAAGAGAGTATTTTAGTCTCGCTTTTCCTCAAATTACTTCATTTTTAATTCAGATTGGCCTGTAGTGCTAACACATGCAAAACAGATACCTTTCCCCTCAAAAAACCCACAGCTGTTCAAATTAAACTGTTTAGTCAAGATTTTTCTTCTGTATTTCATGCTCTGAAAAATAATTTTACTGACCTCCATACCAACTGTATTTCCTTGTTTCTACCTACAGTTCACAACAGTCTTCCCCACATTTGTAATTTTTTTTTTTTTTAATGAGCATTTGTCCTTCTCCTCAAAGTCTTACTCCTGGTTCTATTTCTTCGTCACTGTTGCCCTCCATCCTGCCATATGCACATTCCTCTGTGCCTTCTCTTATCTCTGTTTTCCACGATTTATCTTCTTTTCCAACTGAGTTTCCACACTCTTTCCTGGTCTACCTTCTCTCCCTTCCTCCTCAATGCTAGTAAGACAGGTTTATTCATTCTTGTAACACCTAAGGTGGTTCTTCTGTGTCTACCTTGTCTCCCAGTTTTGTATGAAAGAGTTCTCTGCTGCTGCCTTGATTGCTCTTTTCTCCCACATGCAGGTCACAATTCTAAAGAAGATAAAAGATTTTATTCCCTCATTCACTTCTGTTCCCTACACAGCTAGCAGCCATTGCTGCACAAGACATTGCCAAAGAAGAGCTGCTCTACCTTCATGGTGAGAAGCCAGCTCATTGCAGGCCAACAGCCAGCTTCCAACTGTCCGAGTGTGAAGTTCCTACAAACACAGATCATCTAGGATGCCTTTCCTCTCAAAACCAGGTGACTCGGAGCCAAATTCTTTCATCTCAAAAGCACTAAAGGCTGAATAGCTGTGAGTGGCTTTTGGAGAAAGTCACTATGACAGTATTTCCACTTCAGCAGTGTATGTCTCAGTAAGAAGTGGTATATACTGCCTTAAAAAAAATAATACCTCGAGTGCTGACAATTAGACCTTGTCTATTCAACAGGAGTTGCCAACTCCTGAATGTGGTTAACTGCAAGCACAGACAATGATAATTTACTCTCAAAATCATTCTGCAGGCTAACTTCATTTTCAAAACTACAAGTATAGGCATGGATAAGCTATGATCAGTACACTTCAACCAGCTTCAACGCCAGCTAGGCCTTTGTCAGCAGTAGCAACCTTCCAAGAAGAGAAAAGGCATTAAGAGGGTCCACAATCATAGCCCAAAGGCTAGCTGAATACCTCTTAAGCCTCCTTCCACTCAAGCTTCAAAGAGTGCTATGAATATTAACTATTTAGTCTTCTCTTATGTGAAAGAGAATCAGGGGCTCAATTTTCCTCTCAACACAATACACCCAGATTTGGGGTGAAAGAGCAGTTAGTTGAAGTATTACAATCGTCACATTTGGTATTAAGAGAGCCATGGCATTCACAGTTGTAGTGGTAATTCAGACAGACTAAATGTCACATTTAAATTTAGTTTTAAGCAAGGCTGAACAGAATGCATTTTGGTGAATTTCTACATAGACGATGGCCAGAGACAGCTTCCTGAGTATTGTACTGGGGTGGTAGTTCAACAGATTTGGTGAGCACTTGAATTAATCACTCCTTGTCAATACCACAACTTACAAGTATTTCTGTGGTCACCAGCCCAGATTAGAGCCAGCGAAAAATATGCCTTAATCTAAACCTAAGGCAATTCTTCTGCAAGCAAGACAATTCATGTATGTTAAATTATGAAAATTACTAAAGAGAAGTGTTAGACCAATATTTTGAAGTGGGAACAAGGTGCCTCAAATGGAACGCTGAAATCTAACTTGAAGTGCTAGAACACACAGCTTGTGAATAATGTATCTCCTTAAGCACACAAAGTCTTTCCACTGTTAAGTTACCCATAGCAAAGTTTGAATTAATCACATTAGAGTGCCTGAACACTTTCTAAAATGATTTGCTGGGTGGCCTTCACACAATACACATGGTGCTTGAAAAGCTCAGTAGACAACAATTATCCAAATAAACTTTGTATAATATTTTGTAGAGTATGCTACAACTTCTACTCTCCCTATGGCATAGGAAGGGCTGTGTAATATTGCAATCATTTTCTTCCACCAGGCAGGAAGTCCATTGAGATTTTACAACCAAATACGCTTAGTTGGGTTTTTGCTCAATACAGCCCTTAGCCTGCAGGTTGCATCTAGTGCTAAAACAAATAAAGATCACAGAAGTTAGAAGTACCTATTATGTCAATAAAATCTAATTCCCTAGTAATGCAGTAATTGTTCCATGCAGCATGTTTTCTAATGCTTTGTCTGGTCTTGTTTTAAACAATGGAGCAACCAACACTTTTCTTGGACTATTTATGGTCTGGAACAATCCAACAGTTTTTCCTGATCTTAACTGAAGTTTCCACTTTTTATACCAGTTCAAAACATAAGCAGTCTTGGGGGTGTAAAGCCTCTTCTGTTAAGCTTAGCATCTGTCTTCTAAAGAATATCAGATAGCCTTCACAGAAAGCTAAATACAAAGTTCACTATCAACTCATTTTAAACTATAGTGAGGTGACAACTCCCTTTTGTTTATCATCTGGGGACATGTCAGAGCCTATGCAGAAAAATGGTTAGACAAGATACACCGGGACCGAGTAAGTTTTAACTTAAAAGAAATACAGCTCCTATCTGCAGAAAGGGAGTCTCCTACTGAGCTTCATTTGTCATTATCTGCTCATATGGTAGGACTACATTTTCTTTTTTTTTTCCTTCTTCCTTTACCATGCTACTTGTGTGACTGTTAATTTAGTATTTGATCCAATCTTGTAAATCAAATGTCAATTTCTAAAACGTGGCTTTGTTAAAGGAAAAAAAAAAANAATAAATGAAGAACAGGGTCTCTTATCTGGAAGATAACTCCAATAAAGAAACCCTTTTAATGTCAATCTGAACAGGTGACTAGTCTAACAGCGTCGTTATCATCGACAACCTTGCAAATTAAGCGGGGAAGAGGTCTATTATCTAGGTCACCTAGCCCACCCCTACCAGAACCGAATTATTGCCATCTGTTTACCAGAGGTTTATTCTGCTGCTTTTAGCAGCAACATTGCATATTAGAAGGCAGCAACCCACCACCACCCGCCGACAGATCTCCTCTTCCCCGTTACCAGCATGACAAACGCGATCCTCACCACCAAGAAACACTCGAATAAAGCATTTACAGTGAGGACTCAGGGTTTGGGGGAGGGATGCCTACAAATGCTACTAAAAAGACAAACCATAATGATAGATGTTAAGGAATAATTAATTTAAAATAAACCGGCAAACTGGGTACATTATAAGCTCGAAACGACTAATGACAATGCTCCGCCGGGAGATGCCCACCCCGGACGGCCAGGGCCCGGCAGCCCTGGGCCGCGCCCCAGGCCAGCGTCCCCGGAGCCCGCGGTGCCGCGGAAGATGGGGCGCGGGCCAGTCCCCACCACCACGCCGGCGGTACTCACGTTCTCGGTGTCGCGCTCGTTCACCGTGGGCAATGGAGTCCGAGTGGACATTTTACTTCACTCGAGCGGCAGCGCTGCCCGCGACGGCGGCGCGCACACACACACACACGGGCCCCCGGGCCGGGCTGCGCGTCTGCTCGGAGATGGTGGTCGCAAGGAGCCACCATGAAGGACGAGGTGACTGGCGAGGGGCGGCGTCGCGTCGGTGCCCCCCAGCCTCCGGCGGCGCCCCACGCCCGAGTTAGATCCCTTTCAGGCAACGGAGCACTCTCGCCCCCTCCGAGTCTTCCGGGCTCATCCTACAGCCAGGCCGGGGTCCGCGGGGGTCAGCAGCGGGCAGCGGGGCGCGTCATCAAGCGGGGAGGGATGGAGCTACGGGAAGGGAGGCGGTGAGGGAGCGGCTCCGCGAGGAAAACGCAGGGCGGGCGGGGAGAAGGAGGAGGAGGCAGCAGGGCGTCGCACAACCCGGCTGTTCTCGCCGGCCCCGCTCCGCGGCAGCCCGAGCACCGCGACTAGCGCAGGCCCGCCACCGAGGTGACTCCTGTCTCCTACCGGACCGCCGCTCGCATCCCAGCCAACCCGCCCGCCCCAAGCGCCGAGAAGGCCAGCACCCCGCGGGCTGCGGCCGAAAGCTGGGGAAGCTGGGTGCCCGCCCGACGCTCGCCTGCTTGCCCCCGCCCCTCCGCCGCTCCCGGACGAGCCAAGATGGCCGCCCGGCTTCCTCTGCGTCGAGCCCAGCTCCGACATGAACCGGAAGGGCCCGCCCCACACCCGGCCGCACCGGGGAGGCCGGCGCCGGCAGCTTGTTGTTAGGGTCCGCGGCGGGGCGGGAGCACTGTGGAGCCGGGATGGGCTCTTCCTTCTCTAGTGGCACCCTGAACCAACACTCCCCACCCTCTTTGCCGTACTTTGGGGATCGGTCAGCGGGAGTCCTGCTTATCCCTAAGCCTCGGCTTGGAGCCGCACAGGCAGCGCTCGGCAGCTCCTCGCTCCCACTGCCCGCCAGAGTACCCCTGGGGCGGCGCGGCCTCGAAATGGGGGGGCTGTCCCTTTAATGGGCCTCCGGAGAGCTGCGGTACCCCCCCACTGCGCCACGCGGTGGAACGGTGTGAACCGGGGCGAAGAGTTCAGGTCCTGTAGAGCGCCGTGGGGAGAAAGAGGATGAAGCCGTGAAGCTTGGCTGGAGAAACGGCAGCACCTGTTCCATGGGGATCCGGTCCGCAGCCGGAGAAGGGACGCTGGCACGGACCCCGCTGCCCGCTTACAGCCGGCAGAGCAACACTAGTATGCGTCGTCTAGAAACCTGACTGCTATACAATGCCGTCCGGTGCTCGGGCCTGGGAGCTGCTGCCGTAGCATATCCTCCCCTTCCTTGGGCTTCACCAGCCCGGAAGATGGTGTGCCGTAGAGAAGGGAGCTCGGACGTGGGGCAGGTGTGAGGCTGGCGATCGCAGGGCTCAGCCGGTGCAGGCAGGCACCCATAGAGTGTGGCCGCACGGCATTTCTGTAAGGCCTTGCTGCTCACCCATAGAGTGTGGCCGCACGGCATTTCTGTAAGGCCTTGCTGCTCACCCATAGAGTGTGGCCGCACGGCATTGCTGTAAGGCCTTGCTGCTCACCCATAGAGTGTGGCCGCACGGCATTTCTGTAAGGCCTTGCTGCTCACCCATAGAGTGTGGCCGCACGGCATTGCTGTAAGGCCTTGCTGCTCACCCATAGAGTGTGGCCGCACGGCATTGCTGTAAGGCCTTGCTGCTCACCCATAGAGTGTGGCCGCACGGCATTGCTGTAAGGCCTTGCTGCTCACCCATAGAGTGTGGCCGCACGGCATTTCTGTAAGGCCTTGCTGCTCACCCATAGAGTGTGGCCGCACGGCATTTCTGTAAGGCCTTGCTGCTCACCCATAGAGTGTGGCCGCACGGCATTGCTGTAAGGCCTTGCTGCTCACCCATAGAGTGTGGCCGCACGGCATTGCTGTAACGCTCTGCTGCTTGGCTCATGGTGGTGGAGGAGGCTGGAAGCCTCGGCTGGCCGATCATGCTTTGTCTATCCCGTAGTTTCTCCGCACAAGCGGATCTGATTTTTAATCAAAATTTAGAAAGAAAAGTAATTTGTATATATTCAGCCTATAGGTGATGTAAAAACAAATCTGGTTTTACCGAGAAAATAGGAACCTCTAGAAGAAAAGGGGAAAACCCTGCTAGGTCTGGTGGAATTTGTAGAAATTTGGCATCTCTGGGGACCTGGTAGCCTAATAGTAACATTTTCTCTTTATAAAGCGTAGTTTATCTGACAAACTTTATGGCCCTTATAAATATTTACCAGCTCTGCTTTGAAATCTTTCCTACAACTTAGGTAATCTTTTCCTTGCTTTTGGAGACATGAACAAGAAAATACAGCCTTTGAACATTACACAATAAGGAAGTTGCTCCTCTGTTACTTCATCATCATGACTACAAAATGCTCTGCAGTACACCTGACCTGCGGAAGGAGAACCCCTGTATGCTTGTATGTTCCTTCTTCACTCTCTCAGTTTAAGCTAATGTCTTGCTCTGTGTCAACAACAAGAATTTTGGATTTGAATACTTGCCTCTTGTGCAAATGATCCATATTTCTGTGTTTACATATACATCTGTGTGCATGTATGCTCAGACAGTTCATACTTGTAGGAGAACTGCTGTCTCTGTCAGCATGCAGGATGCTTTGCACAAAGAAAGGAGTGGGATTTGTCTCTTATCTGGCTTGCTAAGGTCAGTCATAAAATCTTAAAGCCAGGAAGCGTATCCAGATCTCACAGATTTACAGATTGCATCAGGTTGGAAAGGGCCTTCAAAGGTCATCTTGTCCAACCTTACTCCTGCAGTCAACAGGGGCACCTTCAACTGGATTAGGCTGCCTAGGGCCACATCAAGTCTGATCTTGAATGTCTCCAGGGCCAGGAGCTCAACCACGTCCCTGAACAGCCTGTTCCAGTATTTTACCACTCTCATTGTAAAGAACTTCATCCTTATCTCCAACCTAAATCTACCTTGCTCCAGTTTAAAACCATTGTCCTTCATCCTGTCACTACATATCCTTCTAAACAGTCCTTCCCCAGCCTTCCTGTAGGTCTCCTTCAGATACTGAAATGGAGTTATACGGACTCCCAGTCATCTTTTTCGGGCAGAGGAGCCCCAAGTCTTTCAGCCTGTCTTTGTAGGAGAGATGCTACACCTTTGTGGCCTTCCTCTGGACCTTCTCCAGTAGGTCTATGTCCCTCTTGAGTTGGAGGTCTCTGCTTTTGCTACAGAGCTGCTGCTTCATTTTTTCAGTTGCCAGCAGGGCATGTTCTTTGCAATGTATTTGTTAAAAAATCGTAAATTATTTTTTGCGGAGTCAGAAAACAGTAGATGAAGGTTTACACGGGTTGCTTCCTGGACTAATGATCTCACTCTGCACTCATGGGCACTGCAGTCAGCATGAGATGGCTGAACTGCAGGCATCAGAACAGAGGAGCAATTTGCAGAGTTTGAGCAGCACACTAAGCTCAATAATGCTGTCTGCATCTATAGGTTTGCCTGTCCTGAGCCTTGGCAAAACTGATCTGTGGAAGTTCAGTGCACATGCATGAAGAGGTATTAAAGTAAGCTAAGCCTGTGTTGCCTTTCCATGGAAGCAGTGGTCACTCAGATAAAATCTGAACTGTACAATGGTGAATAGTTAGATGAAAATCCTAGGCCTGCTGATACAATAGTTCTGCTATTGCTCTCTATAAAGCCCACTTTTAATTCTCACAGTCCAAATTTAAAGAGGCTGGGAAACAGTGCAAGAGGAAGGGGATTGTGGGGGAGGACTGTTTATGTCTGAATTTCAGAGTCATGTTTCTGACTAATAAAATTATTTTGAAGTAAGAACTTTTGAAGAAAATCTTGAGACCATAAAAATAATGTCAGCTAATTTTGCCATCTTATTGGCAATAAACAGCAACATAGATTAGTGCTGTTTTTTTCCAAGTGACAAAATTTGCACTGGAACTGGGAAACTGCACAGCAGCTACTTTCTGTTTTCTCTTTCTTCCATTTAAACAGATGAGTTAATTATTTCAAAGTGGTTAATTTTTCTTCTTAGAAATTGGGCCACAATAAAAAAAAACAAACAGTTGCATAGGATTTATCTTTCTTTGTTTCCATAAACATTCTGCCATATTACCAGGTACTATTTAAGCTGTATTCACAAATGAGAATGTGACTTTTTTTCCTAGCAGAAGGCTCTGAATACTCAGAAAGCAGTCTGATAATGGAATTGTGCTTTCTGGTTCTTGTGCTATTGATAGTAATCATAGAATTATAGAATGGTTTAGGTTGGACAGGACCTCAAAGATCATCCAGTTCCGGCCCCCCACCATAGGCAGGGACACCTCCCACTAGATCAGGTCGCTCAAGACCTCATCCAACCTGGCCTTGAACACCTCCAGGGAGGGAGCAGACACAGTGTCCCTGGGCAACCTGTTCCAGTGTCTCACCACCCTCACTGTAAAGAACTCCCTCCTAACATCTTGTTTAAATCTCCCCTCTGCCAGTTTAAACCCATTGCCTCTCATCCTGTCATTACAAGACCTTGTGAATAGTCCCTCCCCAGCCCTCCTGTAGTCCCCTTTCAGATACTGGAAGGCTACTACAAGGTCTCCTTGAATCCTTCTCTTCTCCAGGCTGAAGAACCCCAACTCTCATAGCCTGTCCTCAATGGCAGAGCTGCTCCAGCCCTCTGATCATCTTTGTGGCACTCCTGTGGACTCTCTCCAACAGTTCCATGTCCTTGTGCTGGGGACTCCAGAAGTGTGATAGTGACAGTGGTTTCCTAAGGGGGATTTAGATGACAGTGTTTGTGTGTTATCCAGAATAGGCTGCAACTTGTGCATTGGGCTGTACTGGCTGCAGTACCAGCAATTGTAAAAACTTGATTTTGCCAGTAGAATTGGAGAACATAACTCCAAGACATGTAGGAAGCAGATCTGCTAATTGAGGTGCCATTTTAATGTCACTCTTTTGGCTGTCACCACACAGAAAATAAAATAAAATGATACAAAATTACATCATTGTGTTGGAGAATTTAGATTTTTTTTTTTCTTCTGGGCATTAAATGTCACACTGAAAATCTTAACACTGGAACTGGACAGACTAGACTCTTAACAGTGTTTATGGTCAGAGCAAAGAATGTTGGAACTGATTGCAGTTACTGGACAGAAACATAAGGATTGATATTGATACATTTGAGTGCACAAGTTAATTCTAGAAGAAGGATTGCAAATGCAAAACTGACTGAGGAACTTATATACTCAACCTCATTCATAGGCTGGAGACTAAGTAGAGAATCAGCTAATGTAATTCTCAGATCTGCCTCATTGTACTCTGCAGCTGTGACGTCAGCTGGGAATCTGCCAAAATACTAGATCTTTTTAGTTAGTTCAAAAATATCAGTTTGGGCGGATACAATTGTTAGTTGTGATGTGAGTTCTTGGTGTTTCTTTAAGCATTTACAGAACACATTTTAAAATGTGTTACATCCACAGGATCTGACCAGTATTATTCATTCTTCTTCTGGCACCTTGGGGTTTTTTTCTTGTAAAATTCTAAGACAATCCCACACAGTGGGAGATTTCCAGGACTGTTATATTGTCAATGTTACCTTTAAAACCAACCTACTTACTTTGGTTGAAATAATTATGTCTATTTGTTTTTAAAATTTTCTCTTCCACAGAGTATATAATCTTAACAGTGTTTTATAGTAAGAAGAAGTGTGTGATTTTGAAAATAGCAATGGCAGAGATATTGATAGAAAGGGACTGATTGCTTTCAGCAACAGTGCTCCATTATAATGAGACCCAAATGCAACCCATTGCAAGGCCAAGGCAAAATGTGTTTTTTGCAGCAGAGAAAACAAAGGAGAGAGAAAAGATCTTAATCCTCAACTTCACATCCAGCAGAGAGTGAGCTCTGAAAGATGGGAAATTCTGAATTTGCTCTTCCATAGAGGAGAAGAGTGAGTCTCTGGACATAGCACAGTGACTATATCAATGCAATTGCTCTGCATTCCTCAGGTATCAGACAGGTTCAGGCACTGAGCTGTGACTATGGAAACCAGGAGCAAACAGTGATGGTTCCTGAACTGCATTCCTCATTTAATTCCTTGCCTGTAAGGTCAAGCACTCTGTGCTTTGCCTGCAGAGCCATATGACATGGTGCATAAGATGTAAACTTTCATGATAGGAATGCTATCAAGTGCCTGAATTGCCCTAATTCCACCACCATTTGATGCAAATGCTTATATGTATCATAAGGTCTGGGACAGAACCACACTGCTGTGTGCTCTGGAACACAGCTCTCATGGATTGGCACAAGAACACTGCTTAGAAAAGTGAGAGAACTGAAAATATCTCCTTAGCTTTCCATAAGCCTGATGCCTTGTGAGTTACAAAGGAAATACAAAGGATAAGTAGCCAGTTGGTGATGATGCTAGCTCAGAATTTAACTCTGTGTGTTTGAAGCTAAAATAGGTGTTTTACAACAAGCCTCCCATTCCTACTAGTGCATGACCCCAACAGAGCTGTGTCTTAAACATAAATCCTTTCGGATGCTTTGCCATCTGAGTCAGGCATGTTACTGTTCCTCCCGTGCCATTTCCTGTGTGGCTGATACTGAATCAAAGACTCCATTCACAATGATGGGAAAAGAATAGATGACTCTAGTGCACGTTACGTTTTCAAGCACAAATTAATAATCAGCGTGCCTGAGTGTTAATGGGAAGTAATTATTTTGTAGCTGTGAGATGAATTCCAGAGAGTCTGTGCACAGGTTATCTAAAAATGGTGTAGCCTACGCTTGTTCGAAAGGGAACATCTAAAATTGTCAACAGGCTAATGGAAAGTACACAGCTCGGATGAATTTCCCACGGCTCATGATAAGTCCCAAGAGCTAGATTTGTCTTGGTGAAACTTCCCAAGGGGTTGTTAGACATAGTCGCCTTCACCATCTCTGTGTTCTCCCCAAAGCATCTGGCATCCAACCTGCAGCTCCCACCTGTGATAGTCATTTGTACCTTCAGTGGTTAGCAGAGCCTGTCAGCCATCATCCCTGCTGGATATACCTTTCTCTGCTTTATCATCCAGGGACCATCAAGTGTGTCTACATAGACAACTCAGTGTACACCCAAATCCACACGTAAGTCCACCTTGTTTATACAAGAGTGTGCATTAAGGTCCAAGCTTACGCTCAGCCTTAGTAGTCTCTGGAGACACCACAAGTGAAGACCCAGGTTCTTATTCATATAGTTTCCAAAGCTTTACTAGAACCAAGCCTTGAAGTCCCTTTGTATGGATTTCCCTGAATAACTGGTGTTTGATTTAAATGGTATCTTTCATTCCAGTATTGCCAGAGGCAAGATATCCATGAAAACTGTCCCTGTAATTGTTTTTCCTCACCCTTAGAAACCTTTGCTCTGAATATGCCTACTAGTGATAGCTTCGAGCTATGGGATCTTTCCTGCATTTTTCTCATGGATGATAAGACTTACTCCCAACCAGTACTCAGCTTAACCCACAGCTATCTCTTTAAGAGACTGGAGAGATTGGAATTTTAGGATCTGTCACCAAAAGGCACCCTATTCCAATCTGTAAGCACTAGCATGCATGTTTTCTCTGATTAATCTCCACCTTTTGGTTTGTGCTACAGATAGCAGATGTGAACATGGTATTCCAGCTGTAACCCAAATAAAGATGTAGTATACCTTATTTTGCTGATGGTGCAGCCAAAGAGTTTATTTAGCCCTCTCAAATACTGTAACTCTGAACTTTTGGAAACTCAGGTTCACCCTTTTCAGTATCTCTGACCCTTCCCCACGTGCATTATCTCCTGTCTTGGAAGCTATGCCTTGTTATTCCTACAAGTATGATTTTTAACTGGGGTTATACTCAAATGTGTATTGTTCTCCTGAACACAGTTTTGCAAGCTGGTTTGCTCCACACCAGCAACACATCCTATACTTTCCATCTCTTCTTTCCATCTTCGTGTCATCTGCAAAGCTTATCAGTAATCCTTTCATTTCTTTACAGTCCTGGGTAAAATATAATTTCTTTACAGTCCTATCTAGTGCAGATAAAGAACTAATTTTTCAGAGTTACATGACTATACTGCATTTTTCTGCATTTAAAAAATCATTGATTATTGGTTGCCACCTTGAAAATTCACACAATGCACCAATCATCCCAGGAGGTAGGAAAGACCTAGAGGGAAAATAGAAAACTCAGACTGAAAAAAACTGATTATTGGGGTGTGCCAGCAAGCAAAGGGAAAGGGTGCAAAAACTGAGGTCTCAATAAATGGATGAAGGGGCACAATGAGCCAGACATGCCAGGGTGGCATTTGGGGAGCAGTACCTCCTGCCTGTTGTGCCCCAAACATCCTTCCAGGAACACCATGATGGTGTTTAAGAGATTAAGCAACTGTTTTATGTGTGTCACATTAGGTTTATATTGTTCCTGTTTCTTAATCAACGTGCCCAGCTGCAACAAGCTGAAGGCCTTAAAGAAGTCAATGTGCTTTACATCAGCTTCATTACATTTATCACTTAATCTTGCAATCTCCTTGGTGAAAGATAACAAGTCAGTTTGAAAGGGTCTCTTCCCATAAACTCCTGCTGATTGGCATTAATTATATTTCTCTCCTTTAACTCCTTGTTAATCTAGATCCATATGAGTCATCCCATTATACTGCTGGGACTTGTCAGGAGATAGGCCTATAAATACTTAGGTCTTTCTAAGTTTTCCAAAACCTTTCCCAACATCTGCTTTCCTTTGGAGCTTCCCCACTGCCCAAGAAATTACTGGAGATGACACACAGTTGTAGTGTTGTGCTTATGCATTGTGAACATCCTTGATAGTCACTCTGACAAAGCCAGCTGTATTCTGTATTCTATGGAAACAAGGGTGTTTGGAACAATGAATTAACTCTACAGTTACGAACAACCTTTGCAAAAGCATGGGAATAGAAATGTTGTGTACATATTTATCTTGAGTTTCTCTGCTGCAACCTGGTACTGTGGCTACAAAGGATCTTTTTTAAATGCATGGATGATTTTTAAAAAGATGTATAGAGCAGCCATAGGGATGCATGGTACAGACAAGTTTGTGTATAGTCCCCAGCAGTGCTTCAAAGCACCTTTGCTCTTCTAAAGATGCACTATCTTTTGCCTTCCATTCTTCTCACACAATAACAGCAACCCAGGAGATGAAGAAATATTCCCATACTTACTACTGTTACTGTAGATGTGTAGTAACATCACTTTTTTGTTTGTTTGTTTCAGAACACCAAGGTGGTGACAAATACATAGCATATTTGGGCTTGTTTCATAGGAAAAGATGAACTGCTGATTATAAAGTATCCACTAGAAGGTCAACACTTTCAAACTGAGTTGGAAAAATATCACAGTAGTCCTGCTGGCCCAGCCATAATTAGAATTCGTATCATGCAAGAACATAAAGACACTTTTGGAGACAGAGAAGATGTTTTATCATTATCATCTAAGCATAGGACTGTTTTCAAGATGCATTGAAGAGCAGAATTAATTAGAATAAATGTTTTAATATTATAAAAATAAAAAGCAGTAATTTGGGCTATCATCATTTCAGGTTCTATATTCATCTGCATTTATTTCAACAGGTATCTGAAATTGTTGGTGAGAGCCAGGTTCACCCCACCTGCCCCTGCAGTGAGCTTGACTGGTGCTCCCCAGCAGAGAAGACCTGCTTTGAGCTCAGGCTTTGGAAGAACAGGACATCTTCATCCCCAGAACAGTCAAGACACTGGCTCTGCTTCTTCCTGGCCAACAGTGCCAGTCACAGCTTAGCCTTTTTTTGACTGCTGACAATAAACATTTTGGGATTAGGTCTGTGGTCTGCATGAATCATATAGTTCTGTGTGACTCGCTTGATGTGCCTGGCTCTGTATAAACCTCCTAAATGAATAGTGCCTTTTGGCAGTGAAGTCCATGTGCGCTGCAGGTATTCTCTCTGGAGAAAACTCTGCCTGCGGCATACAGCTGAAGAGTTTCCTGTGTATAGTGGAGTTTCTCTCTGAATGGCTTGCAGGGATTTCCTTTTCACTCGCTATGCAACACCATGTGATTTACAGGCAAACATCTAACTACAACTATATTACATTGATTAATGTTCATTGCTTTTCTTCCCTCTTGCCCTTCCATTTTTTAGCCTTATGCTTCTTGTTGCACCAAAGTCTCCTTTCACCATTCATAAAAATGCTTTCAGAATGGAAGCAGCCACAAGCTACTGGGAGCAGGGCAGGCAAGGAGATCTAGGAAGCCTCTTAGCTGGCGAGTGCTTTCAGGGGCTTTGCAGCACTCCACAGTTCCCACTGGATGCATTTTTTGCCACCTACCCTCTCCTTCGTCTGTTCTGTTTGCCAGTCTGGCAATGAAGCGCTAAGCCTTGCTGGCAGGGTTTACCTTTGCAAATATAGGATCCTGTTGAGCTAATAAATACTTCCAGTCATTGCCTGAGGTTGCCAACAGTAACATTTCCTTTCCCGTTTATAGGAGATGCTGAATATGGCATTGGTACTATTAACACTTTTAACATTTCTCCCATTTACATTTTATGCCCGTAAAAGGATTTTTGTATTTTCTGCTGGCTCTGGTTTTACCTTAATTTTTGCTACTGAAGGTTGAGCCTCCTGAACACTGAGGTGAGTCAGCCCTTTAAATTTGTTTTAAAACTTTCACAATAGTTAGAGATCTTTCTTCAATCTGATTTTGAAAAGGAAAATAATGTTGGGGAGAAACGTGGGGGTATGACTTCAAATGCTTTGGAAACCTTTAGTATTTACCTTTTTTTTTTTTTTTTTTTTTTCTTTCAGTAGCAAGATAGAAAAAAGGAAGAGAGAATCAAAACAGCCATGAAAAAGTGCCAGCAATAATTTTTAATACAAAAATTCTGAACAAATGAAAGATTCCTCCCTTCAGAAGCCAGCAGAATGGAAAGGGTGTTGCAGATTTCAGAAGATTTAGTAAATGCTTGCTCCTGTTTTTCAAACAGCTCTTCCTGAAACCACTTTCATGTGTCTGCATTAACAGATGAAATGGTTTCAACCCCAGTAATCAGGGAGGTGGGTGCAGTGCTGTTTCCTGTTGCCTTAACTAAGGAGGTGAAGGGAATGGTAATAGCAGGTGGACTGGGGCATAGTGGGCTGCAGGAGGCTGGCACAGGGACAGGAGGAAGGGAACACATGTGCGGGACATGAAGAAAGATCAGATAGAGTGGAAAAGCACGGATGTAAGGAATGGAGAACAAGCTGGCTGCTGAGAAGACTTGCAGGCATTATCCCTGGGAAAATTACCCTTTAGAGTAAATGTGCTCTTCTCCTAAGGAAGAGTTAATTGAGAAGCCATATTTGGTCCCACACTGGGTATGATCCTGCATGGTTAGAAATCTTGTTTTCTAATTCTGTTTGGCTTTACAGTTGGTTACTGCAGGGTGAGCCTCTAGAACACTCTCTAAGAAGAGGAAGATCATTCTACCTCCTTATATGAGGTGGATGAGCTCCTAGGGCACTTTTCTCCAGAGGACGTTGCTAAACATCTGAGGCATCAACTCCAGCCACCTGAGACCACACCTGCACTCACCTGGGACCAAAGTCTGACTGCAATGAGTAGAGCGGTGCTGTTTGAAGGACATGAAAGGACTCTCCTAACAGGGCTGCCCTTTAAAGGAAAATTCACTGTTTCCACAGAGCCGTGTTTGCTCTGCATTTGTCATCCATTACCATGGCCCAAAGACCCCTGCATGGCATCATGCCCTTAAATTTCAGGATTGGGTGTTTTTAGGAACACCCATCAGGGACTAGGAGAGCACTTGGGAAATGCATTCTGTCCTCAACAGACAGTGGCATGGGACAGATGGACAATGCATCTCAGCGGAGCTGACAAATGCTAGGTAATCATCCACACACATATGTATGCTTATATCCTTCTGTGTGTGCATGTGCATAAGAGGAAACCACCTTCTGATCCCTTCGTGACAGAACCTTGTATTGGCTTCAGCTAAGATGGAGTTAGTTGTCCCCACAGCATTTTTCATAGTGCTGTGTTTTGTAATGGTAGCTGGGAGAGTGTTGATACCACAGCAGTGTTTTGGCGGCTGCTGCTGAGCAGTGCTCACACAGCACCAGAGCTGTGCGTTTCCAGCATTCCCCCCTAACAGTAGGCTGAGAGGGTGGGTAAGATCTTGAGAGGGGACACGGCTGGGCCAGCTGGCCCAAACTGGCCAAAGAGGTATCCCATACCATATGACATTGGCTCAGATATAAAAGCTAAGTGAAAGAAAGAAGTGCAGGGACACTGATTGATAGTGTCTGTCCTCCAGAGCAAGCCCTATGTGTGTTGAAGCCCTGCTTCTCAGCAGTGACCCAACAACATCTGCTGATGGGAAGTAGAGAGTAACATCTTTGGTTGCTCTTGCTCCCATGTGCAGCCTTCAATTTTGCTTTATTAAACTTTTTATCTTAGCCTGCAGGTCTTGTTATATTTTCCCTCTCTGCTTTCTAAGAAGAGGCATGATAGAGTAGCTTTGGTGGGCATCTGGCCCCTAGCCAGGGCCAGACTGCCACAACCCTCCTGGCATCTGTGTGACACATACTGCCCTTGAGAATCCATGAACAATGTACAATGGATTAGGATTTATCACATTCTCTAACACCTAGGGAAAGGACTAATACTATTCTCAAAGTACTGCATTGTTTTTGGGTTTGGCTATATTTCTTTTAATATTTTATGTATGTGATTATGATGAACTGCAATGAAAACATCCTTATATCTTTTTCTAGTAAGTATGTCTTTCAAAACAAGGAATGATGTCAAATGATGGAGAGGCACTTTGGGTCTGAAGGCATCAGAAAATGCATAAAAGATGAAGCTCTATTTACGTTTTTCGCACACACACAAAACCCAAGCAAACAAAAAACAACAAAAAAACCCACCCAAAAATCAATCCACCTACATTAAAGAAACACTATTCAAGCTACAAAGTACATCAGCTGGCATGTGGCCTCTCTATACTTGCACGTTAGGATCCAGGCTGTAATTAGAGGACCACATGCTGACTTTCCAGAGGCCCCTGCTTACTGGATCTGTTCCTGGGGCACAGAGTTGTGCATGGGAGAGGAATTCCCTCTGCTTCACTGCTGGAAGTGGCAAGGCTGTGGAGTTGTGAGGGAAAAGTGTCTTCTCAGGGGACTATATCTGCAAAGCTGAGTTCAACATGGACTGCAAAGCTCCAGGATGATGAAGTCCAAGGGAAGTTGGTGCAATTGTCTGTAAAGACAGCATGAAACCAACATGCTAGCCAGCACAGAGAAAGGAAAATGGGCAGTGTCTGTCAGCATATGCTGATGGTGCACAGTCATGCTGTGTGGTTAGCTAGGTTAGAGTGGATACTTCTTCCAGGAACGATATAAATGCATTAGTGCAATGCAGTGAGCTAATTCCCACTCAGCTCAGCAGCCAAACTGCTATAGGGCTTGCAGAGAGCTGCTTCAGGTATCTCTCCAAGCAGGGTTTTTGCTTAGCCATGCCTCTGCAGGTGGGAACCATCCGTTTTGTTCATGGGGATGAGCTTGGGTGGGGAGCCTTGAGGAAACAGTGAAATGAGAAACATGCAGAGGCAGCCAGTTTGGTATCTCCTAACTGTGGAACAGCCTACTGTGTAACCTCAGCTTTCCAAAGGTCACTTGCTTCTGTGTGGAGCTTTCTGGGTTGCACTGATGCAAACTGGAGGTCTCTAGGAGGCCCATCATGCCTTGGTGACAGGGCCAGCAACAGAGCCAGAGTGCTGAGACTGCCAGGCAGAAAGGTGACAGGAGCTAACAAAGCATTTGTCAGAGTGGAAGGCTGCCATCCACAGTGTGTTGACTGACATGAGATGAAGGTTTCAGCTGATGATGGGAAAGAAATGCAGATGGAAATATTTTATTCATCCCAAGCATTGCAGAGGACATGTGCTAACAGGCAGAAGAGACTTCTGTCCCACATCCTCTGAGGTCCATCTCTTCCTATCTACCAGATCCTTATCCTAACTTCCATCTCCTCGTCCATCCCACTCCCATCTCAGACTTTTCCCCTTTACCTCCAGGATACTCACTTCTCTTTACCTCTTCATCCCAGAACTTACCCTAAAGGTCAAGGACAAAGGGTGTAATCATCCAGCCTCACCCTTGTCAAACTACCTTCACTGAGATCTCCCAGTCTGGCAGCCTGCCAGCACAGGTGGTTAGAGTCTGGCAAAATATAAGAGACTAAAAAGGTTTTACAGTGAGCAACACTGGGCCATGCTGGCAGCAGACAGTGCTGCCGACTGGCATCAGAGACATCCTGTGCCCAAGGAGCTGGTGAGGCTGGCTGGCAAAGTGGGGGCATGTTCCTACAGACTTAGATCATGGTGGCCATGTGGTTGTAGCCAGTAGAACACAACTTGTGGATCCTTCTGTCTCTTGGCTTGCTTCTCATGTGCATCCCTCAATATCACCAGTGCAGAACTTCATGGTGAGGCATTTCTGGCAACTGTCTTTGCAGCTGGGAACAGATGATGCCTCTGAAGGCAGTGTCTTCTGCTTTCTACCAGGCAAGGTTCTGATTTATTTTTTTTTTTAATTGCCTTCTTTCCTAAGGAAACAGAATGCTTGCATGGTTTTGTGGGCTTGTAAGTATTTAATAACTTAATAATAGCTGGCATTAGTTAATTTTTTTTCTCTGCCTTTAGTCTTTACAAAGATGAAAGTTATTTTAAAAAAAATAAAGCATTGCATATGCTGCACGTGGGAAGTGGTGATTTCTAGCTATGGACTGAGGGGGCAAAATTATATAGTTTATAACTGTATCATAAATAATGAGTGTGATGCCTGTGTTAATGTGATTTTACAGTAGTCTAAAAGTGGAGTCATGAAGCTGAGAGTCAGCCCCAATATGTTGCCACTCCATTGCAGAGCTACTAAACATTGGGAACCAGATCCTTGGCTGAACAAGATGAGTTTCATTAACTTTATTTTTGAGCTCAGCTAATGAGCCAGACTGTGAATCCTTTCCATGATTCAGACCTAGCACTTCTGCACTAGAAAGGAGGCTGGGGTAGGTGTGGAGTCCTGGACAGAAATCAAGGACTGGCAAGACATCAGGAAAATATCTACTCATTTGGACTGCCTTCTGTGCAGATACCCTGACTTGTCCCAACTGATGAGCTGCCCCTGAAGTCACAGGGCAGCACCCAAACCTTCAGCATGCTGTTCAGTGCACCTGAGTTTTCTGAGAGACATGATTGCAAGGCAGGATGAGGTTGAAACCTTCTTAGCAGTCTGAGTTCAAAGGAGGAAACATTTACTCTTGACTTGCCAACACTCTTCTCTTCTTGCAGCATGCCCACATCTACAGCTACTCTGTTGCCTTGAATGGCTGAGATACTTGAGCTCCACTTGTGGGCAGAGTGAAAAAACAGAGCAAACCAGAGCAACACAAAATGCTGCAGTACAGCTGCCCAGCTGTGACTTTTGTCCTTCTGGTGCCTTCAGACTGTGAATAAGGAGGGAAAGAGAGGCTGACATAAGGTCTCCTTTGCTCTGCCAGCCCCTGTCATGCTCTGTGCTGCTGGGGATGCTGTTGCAGGAAATGCAAAATGTGGCAGACTGGACCCGGCTGCAAGGAACCTGAACCAGACTCCCTACCTAGTACACAGGCACACATGCAACCCTTCAAAGCCTCTTGCACCAAGAGGGAGTCATATACTGTTTACCCTTGCGGGCTTATCTATCCTGACGTCTTTGGCTTGCTCCGTCCCTACCCCACTGCTGGGAATGATGCCCATGGGTGCCTGCACCCCTTGCTGATGCAATGCAGGCTGCCTCTCTTCCTGCTCATGCAGGATCTCCTCAAAAGGCCTGGTTCTCCTTTTTGTGACAGAAAGGAGGACAGTATCTCCACTGCTAGCCACAGACCAGCCTGATGTTTCCTTACTTAAACAAGAGAAATCTCAGGCATCTTCACCTTGGGAGGAAAGCTTCCTGGCTGAGGGCAGAAGGCATCTCCTTTTACTACCCTTCCTACCAAGCCCTTTTATTATACGCTCTGGCAGACTTTTCACTACAAGCACACAACAGGGAAACTCATGGATTTAGATGCCAACCACAAATTTTCTAGTCCAGTGAATTTCACATTTTTCAATTCCCAGGCAGTTCCTCTCTGTTTGCAAGACCAAACCTGTGGCAGGACTCCTTCTTCCTATGCAAGAGGGATGGGATGGTCCTTCAGTAGATTTGCCTTTCCCTGGGAGTGAGGACCCCTGGGGCCACTCCCACTGCAGCTCCCCTTCCCCATTGCTGGTCCTCATCCCTGGGGCTGGCCACCGCATGCTTTCCTGATGAGGTTACACAATGGCTGTGGGGAATGGCGTGTTAGGACAAGGAGTGTGAGTCACCAAAGGTACTGGAGTCTTATATAACCCCAGCATACATTTTTCGAGTGCACTTCAGCTGAAAGGGCTGTCAGGAGCCTTGACAAAAGCGACAGCCTGGGAGGAGCAGGGCAGAAGAAAGCAAATACTGCTGTTCTTTTTACCCACGTCCTTACATTTGATCCTTCTGTCTTGACCTTCTCCAGATCCAGGGGGCCCTTAGCAGATGGAGGACCAGGGCAACCCTTATGCATCCTGTGGTGTGTGATGACAGCTCCTCCAATATAGGCTTCATTGTGGTGTTTTGGTTCTGAACTTGAAATCTCCATAATCAGACTAAATTTACCTTCAAGTCTGTTGTTCTCTGCTTCTGACTCTGGGCTTTGCCTTTACCTCCATCAGCTGACCCTGCGTAATCCTACCTTTTCCTCTGCTTTTCTTCATGCTGGTATCCCGAGGCTATCCTCTAGGTATGGCAACTTCGAGGCTGCATACTGAACCCACAGCTAACATCACACCCCTTGTACAGGACCCATGTCAGAATCTCAGCAGGGTCTACCTAGAGAGGAGGGATTCATTTGCAGTCAGTCCTGCACAGGGATGTGACACAAACCCAGCTGCCAGCCTGTGAGTGTGGCACGCTCAAAGATGTTGTTTAAGAGAGCTTAGGCAGGAATCAGGAGAGTTTCCAAGCAATGGCCTAAATTTCCAGTCCTTTTAACTTTGAACTGAATGCATCTTCCAGCTCCTGCATCAGGCCCTGCAGTCAGTGGTTGATCTTTCACCAGCAAATGCTTATTTGTGAAAGCCAAGACGGTTTGTATTTCAGGTTCAACTCAACTCTCATCAGGTGGCTCTCCTGCATCCAGGACAGACTCTGCAGGCAAACCAAGCTCCAGAAGAGTGTGAAGGAATTATTGGACTCATCTCCACCACTGGGATCCAAGCCAAGCTCCATCCCATGCTTGAGAGCTGATGGCCTAATGAGAAGCAAGATGTCTGAACAGCTCTTGCTGGGCTAGTCACATTTCTCTACTAGCAGGAATTTAACCATTTGCATCATGATTCCAACTCTTCCAGGGAGCAAGAAGCCCAGGTCCAGGTCCAGCTACTGCTGAGACTGAGTTGTGTTGGACGTAAATTATTCACCCACAAAGATAGGAGAGGTACACAAGGGCAGGACAGGACACTTCACATGAAGCAGAGAAAGTGGCAAATGAAGGAACCTCTTTATTTCTGCATAAACAAACCTTTAAGAAAGTCTTGGCTCCATCCCAGCATGGAAGAGGAATGCTGTCTGCAAATGCATTATTATGGACTCCTCCAGATGGCTGAGGCTTTCTGCAAAGCAGCAGAGCATGGCTGCTGTGGAGGCAACCAACATGGCCAGGGACTGAGTCACCAGCAGCCAAGAATGACAAGTGAGGCTGGGAAAACCAGGAACACAGTTCAGACAGCACAAGGCTGGCATCTTTGCAGGGAAGCAGGGACTGACCGTGGCACAGCTTCATCTCACCTCGCTGGGGTTTTCTCTGCATGGAAAAGGGTTTGGGGATGGAGTCTTTTGGAGGATCTACAAATCACATAATGGATAGGACAGGTTCCCAGCCGGTGCTTCCTCCAGATATGTACTAGCTCAGGCTGAGGCAGCACCTATCTCCATGATGCTCAGAGCTGGTGAGGAGACCAACAGGCATCTCTCATGGAAGATCAGTCTCTCTTCTTCCAGCCAAAAGAACCTAAACGTCTCCCCCACGCTTGATGCCATGTACCCAAGCTGCATAGTTGTGTCTCTGTGTTTTACAAACACATACCAAGTCTGCAGGCCTTACTCATTCTGGTGACCCCAGAGGGGTCCTGCAGAGGAGCCAGCTCCTTCCACAGCTGGAGGGAACTGATGGAACAGTCAACTTGCTGGAGGGCAGGGATGCCATCCAGGGGGACCTTAACAGGCTGGAGAGGTGGGCCCAGGCTAACCTCATGAAATTCAACAAGGCCAAGTGTAAGGTCCTGCACCTGGGTTGGTGCAATCTCAGGCACAAATACAGGCTGGGTGGTCAGTGGCTGGAGAGCAGCTCTGAGGAAAAGGACCTGGGGGTCTGGGTGGATGAGAAGCTCAACATGAGACAACAGTGTGCACACATGGCTCAGACAGCAACTGTGTCCTGGGCTGCATTAAGAGAAGCATTACCAGCAGGGCAAGGGAGGTGATTCTCCCCCTTTACTCTGCTCTCGTCAGACCCCACCTGGAGTACTGTGTGCAGTTCTGGAGCCCCCAGCACAGGAAGGACATGGAACTGCTGGAGAGAGTCCAGAGGAGGGCCACAAAGATGATCAGAGGGCTGGAGCACCTCTGCTGTGAGGACAGGCTGAGAGAGTTGGGGCTTTTCAGCTTGGAGAAGAGAAGGCTTTGAGGAGACCTTATAGCAGCCTTCCAGTATCTAAAGGGGTCCTACAGGAGGGGTGGGGAGGGACTATTCACAAGGTCTTGTAATGACAGGACGAGGGGGAATGTGTTCAAATTGGCAGAGGGGAGATTTGAACGGGATGTTAGGAAGAAATTCTTCACAGTGAGGGTGGCAAGGCACTGGAATAGGTTGCCCAGGGAGGTTGTGTCTGCTCCTTCCCTGGAGGTGTTCAAGGCCAGGCTGGATGAGGTCTTGAGCAACCTGATCTAGTGGGAGGTGTCACTGCCTATGGTGGGGGGTTGGAACTGGATGATCTTTAAGGTCTCTTCCAACCTAAACCATTCTGTGATTCTGTGATTCTATGATTCTATGACTTGGCAGTGCACCCCATGGCTGCAAAACAATACCTACATGTGCATTCTACCCCTGAGCCTCCCAGCTTCCCTGACTGGCCTAAGCTTAGGAAGGAAGCAGGGCTGAGAAATGACAACCTGCTCACACCGGTGGTGCTGCCTGGCCAGGAGGCTGGGGTTTCACTTGCTCTGGGGCTCAGATGGCAAGGTGACACCACTTCACATGAGGCCGGTTCCTGGGTCTTATTCCTCAAGGAGCTGCTTGCTGGGCCAAGCAAATCCAGCAGTGAAGCTGGCCCTTCAGGGTTGTGCAAATTTTGACAGCCCCAGTGGCCTCCTGAAATGGGCCAGCCAGGTGCTGCTGCACCAGGGCTTGGAAGGATGGCTCCGGAATCTGGGCTTCCCTTCCCCGCAAAGCAGCTAATCTTGACCGGGTACATGAGTGTCAACAGGTGCCACGGAGGGGAGAGAGACGAGGGGATATTGGTGCAGCTGGAGGAAGTATTTATAGCTGCTTTTTAAAAAAAACCCATATAGATCACAGCTCTGTTAACGTATGTAACACAATCGGGAACCTGAGCTTTTCATGATCCCGTGGCTGCAGGATTTCCTGTGGAATCCTCTACAGGCCACAAAAACAAGCTAAAAATAAATGCATTAAAAATGAGACACATACTGAAACACGTGCATGCCTGTCTCTCCTCTCTGACCAGTGAATTGGGTAGTGGCAAGAGGGGTAAGGAAAGGGACAGCCCCTAGAAAACTCTCTGTAATAACTGTTCTGGTAGATTCCAGTCCCCTGGGAGCTCCAGGCATGCAAAGGTGAGAGTGTGTGCCTTTATCACAGGTTTCAGGAGGCCAGAAGATAGAAAACAGGAAGAGTTACGAAAAGGTTTTGCAGGAGGAAGAAAGCAGAAGCAGTTGGGGATTCCCTCAGGCAAATCTGGTGAGCCTGTCTCTCCCCTGTGCAGGCTGGTCCCCATCTCCTTCCAGCAGCGGCACACTGGAGCAAACACCGTCACACAACCCAGGGCTCTGGAGAAGCAGACCTACGTATTTAGCACTCCTGTTAATTTTAGAAAAAGATTCAGAAGTAATGTTTTCCCATGCACTGAGGGATGGACAGGGCTACCAGGGCATCCTTCACAGATACTGGGCTACCTGTAAGACTGGCCAGCAAAAGGTAATGAGAGGGTTTGGCAACTGGTATAGAGGCAACCCCCATGGGTAGCCCCATGACAGGGCATTCATTGCTGCTCTCCAGGGTCTCCCAAGCCCCCATAAGCACAGTCTCCTGCCACCGTCACATCCCCACAGCCAGGCCCTGGACACCAGCTCCATTTGAAATTATAGCTATGATACGATGGAATTTAGCTCCTGGAGGCAGCAGTATGGATCAGAGGACCTAAAAGGATGACGGTATCACTTGGCGGCTCAGCTCCTTCCCATCCCTTGGGCTTCTCCCCTTCTCTGGAAAAGGACCAGGATGACAAGACACTTTCATCTCTCCAATGGGCAAACCCATCTGAATCACAACTGACACATGCATTCATGCAGTAGGATCAGCCATTAAGGGGATCATTAATTAAGACAGCAACAGAGCTCCTCAGAAATACAGCATCCGCTGGAAGGAGGGAAGTTCCCTACACTTCAAATGAGCCTGAGCTTCACACCCTCTAATTACCTGAGACTATCAGTAGTTGCAGCAACACCCTGCAGGCAGCAGAGTGAAGGAAGGTGGCTCTTTCTGTAGATTAATTCAGCCACTGCCCTTGTTCCAGCACTGTCACGCTGCACAGCAGCTGCTCACCCTGCATACTTCTGTAACTGGACTTCTGGCAGAAGCACACACTCCTGGCTGCCACTACCCTATGCTTTTTGTGGTGTCACTCCAAACAGAGGTGTCTCTGTCCCCTGTCCCATTGCAGAGCTGTCTCCTGCCACCAGCACACAAGCAAAAGCATCCCCTACAGCATGGCAAGAGGAGAGATGTTTTGGTCACTACTTTAACCACACATCAAAATATTTTTCTTGCTAGGGGAGCATGTAATGTTATAGTAAGAGGGTGCTTTAGACAAGCTGCTTTGGCATATGGTCCCTTCCCCCAGTGCTCTGCTATTATCTACCAGAGATGAAAAGCTTTAATGTGCATAGAGAGAGATGGAGGTGTCAAAGATGTCACCTGCAAGCTGCTTTTTGTGGAGATGGAATTGAATGGGATGAGTGAGAGCAGCCAGCTGGAGAGAGCAGAGCAGCCTCATGCTGCAGGGGATGGCAGTCAGGGTTGGAGCTACTTGGACTTTTCCACCCATGCCCATTCTCTGTCCCCACCTCCTACCCTACCTCTGCCTGCATCCTCCATGGAGATGCATCTGTGTGTGGCAGGGAGCAAGACTGCTGCAGCATGAGCACTGGGGAGCACACAAGGGGTTTCCTGCACTTCAACAGAACTCTCCTCCCAGTGGGGTATCTTGTGCAGAACAAGCTACACATGTAAAGGCTGATTCCTGGTTTTAATTTTTTTGAGTGATTTTCAAGGGAAGGGAGGCAGCCTATTGAGAAATAAATAGTTTTACCCTTTCAGTACTAGTGGAGAAGATCATCTAGAGATCTGTTAGCTATTGTTCAGTGATTGGAAGTCAGACCAAATATCCAAGCTTGAATATCCAAGTCAAAGATGAGTTAGGATAAAGTCCCTGAGCACTTCTGCAAAGCCACTTTTCCTGGCTTGTTGCTGCTTTGACAGGTTTTCTTTGTACAGGTTCCTTAGCTCTTTTCTTCCTCACTGCATCCAGGAAAAAAATGTTCCACATTTTCTCAGAAAGCCCTTTACAGGTTTTTCACATCAAACCTGTGGTGTCAACCAGAGACTGGTCACTCCTTTGCTGGATACTTGTCACGTTCCTCCTTTCTCCTGCAAAGGTATTTGTACTTTGCAGAAAGGTTTTGGAAATGTCTCCTCAGCTTCTTTTCAAGCATTTATGAAAACCCTTCCCTTAAGCTTCACATTGGAGAAGAAAGCAAATCGTGATCCCTCCAAAGTCCCACCCACTGCCACAGCTGTGACTCTCCAGTAGGTCTGAGGTTGCTGGATAGTACATGGATACATGGCTGCTCTGCACAGGCACAGCCCATCTCAGGTCCTCCCCTCCTGCAGCAGTTCCGTGAGCCTGAAGGAGTTCCTTGAACCTCCTCTGAAAGCTTAGCCTCTGCCGTCAGGCTCGGTGGCTGCTGCTGGAGGCTGATGGATGCTGCCCCACCCCTAGCTTGTTTTCTAAGCTGCTGAGCTTGCCTCGTCCGCATCCATCACTCAGACGTTTCTGGGTTTGCTTCTTTGCATAGATGAATGCCTGCAAAGCAGCACAGGACTGTGCTGGGTGTGATGTCTCTGAGCTGGTCAGGCTACGAGGACGTCTGCTGGAGCCGTGCTGGGTGGTCAGGCTCTCTGGGGTGTGATTCCTGAGACAGCAATGCACTCATGGATGAAGTGTGAGGAGCCTGAGCCACCTCACAATTGTCTTCAGCTTGATGCTGAGACATCAAGACTCAGAGGAAGTAGAAGTTCATGGAAATGGGAACCTACCTCCTTATTTTTTTAGTTCCTGCTGTGGACTGGAGTGTGGATCCAGTAAGGGCTGTTAGATGTGGTGATGAATAGTTAGGCAAGGTGAATCTAGTGTCCCACTTGTCCTAGGCTTGGAGAACAAGGCTGCTCAAGGCAGCTTATGCCCTGCTGAGGGCAATCTCTGCTTTCCTAGTAGCTAAAATGAGAAAAAACAGCCTCAAATTCCATCCTACCCTGAGTTGATATACTTGGAATAGTGTTAGAAACACTCAAAAAATCATGATACTATTTATACATATGAGAGGGGGAAAAAACCTGCTGCTTTTAAGAGCTGGATTTGGGGGTGTCATGGATGCTATGGACACGGCCACATCAGCTAGTTTTCTCCCCATCCCACCTGGGTGGACTACATGCAATCTAGTCTTCATAGGACTCTAAGTTGTGGTTATCTTCCTGAACAATTAACCACGATGGTCCACAGCCCTCTCTCCATTCTCCATTAATCCATTTTCCTATAAAACTGGAATCCTTGATTAACAGTCAGGTAGGGGAGGTAAAACCCCAGGGTATTTCTGTGTACTCAGGAGACTGTCCCTGCTCCAGGGTAAGCGTATGCTCATTTTTGCTCTGCAGAAGAAAGGAAGGGCTGAGCTATCTTCAAGAAAGATGACAGGAGGAAAAAAAAAAAAAAAAAGCCAACTCAAACCCAACCAACCAACAACCCCCCACCCCAGACTATTTCTTTGGAAATCATTTTCTCTTAAGAAGTTCTGTCTGCATTTTTTATTAATAATACAACACCCTGGATGTGTCAAAAAAAAAAAAAAAAAAAAAAAAAAA